>LDAU01000152.1:0-262224 GCA_001447515.1 Pseudocohnilembus persalinus
TTGTATTTAAAAATCAACTAAATTTTTAAGTAATAATAAAAAGTTAATAAATTATAAATTAATTAACTTTATATTTTAAAAATAAAATACTTAGTCATTAATTAAAATTAAAAAAAAATTTAATTAAAAATAAAATATTATAACCTGAAAATAATCTCACTCTATTAATTTAATACTTACATTCAAAACATTTTCAATTCATTAAATAAAATTCATCAGAAACCCACTAATAAAAGATTATTAACCTCCAAAAAAAAAAAATCTCAGAATTTATTAATTAATTAATTCAATAAATAAAACCTATCTCCTTAAACAAATAATACAAAATGCTAAACAAAATAAATAAAATACTAAAAAATTTTTCCACAATCTCCCCCAAATCAGAAATAAACCTAAAACAATTCACAAAACCCAAACACAATAAAAAAAAAATGGAAAGCAACATAAATTAACATAAACCCACTATAAAAAACAACAATACCCTAGAATTTTGGAGGCCAAATCAAGATAACGGAATTTTTTCAAATTTTTATGCAGCTTCTGTAGAAATCAAAGGCAAATCCTGGCCCACAAATGAACACTATTTCTAAGCACAAAAATTTGAAGGAACTGAAAAAGAAGAAACTATAAGAAAATTAGAAACTCCTAGAGAAACTTTCCAGGCAGGAAGAGAAAGAGATCCTAATTTCCCACTAAGAAAGTAAAAAAAATAAATATTAATTAAAAAAAATTAAAAAATTATATTAAAAAAAAAAAAAGAATATAAATAAACTTTTTACAATAAAAATTATTTATTAAAGAATTCAGAAATTTATAAAATAAATAATATCAAAATGTATATAATTATATAAATAAAAGTATTTTTTATATTAAATATTTAACTATATTAACTTTTTTGTAATTTATATCGTACCCTATAATTTCTTTCTTATATATTTTTATTTTATTGATAAAAAAATATTAAAAATACATTTATTTCTCTTTACTTTTATAAATATTTAAATTATTTTAAATATTTAAAAAAACTTTTTAATTTTTATTTAAATATTTATATTAATTATAATTTAGAGATTGGGAGTAAGTAAAAGAAGATGTTATGTACACATGTTGTTATGCAAAATTCACTTAAAATTAAGCATTAAAATAATTTTTATTAGATACAAAAGATTCAAAACTTATAGAAGCAAGTCCAAGAGATGCTTATTGGGGATGGGGACCAAATAAAGATGGTAAAAATAGATTGGGTATTATTTTAATGTAAATAAGAGATGAATTATTAAAATAACAATAATAAAAATAGTGATACATATTTAATAATATAATACATTTATACAATTTTATTTTAAAATTTAAACATATTTTTATAAAATGTTAATTTGAAACTATATATCATTAATTTTTAAATTTGTAACTTTATTAAAATAAGCCACTTTTATTAAATAACCCTTTTTTATTACTATTACTATTTATTATTTTAGACCTATATTTATACTATAACTATGCTTTATATATTCCTTCTTCCAAAGAACCCTTTTCATACTTCAAAATGCCGGGAATTTCATAATCGTTATACATTTTTTTTCTTCCTAAAAATTAAGTAGCGCTTTATATACGTTTTTTATGTTTAAATTATTTTTCCTATAACTACTATTAAAAATTATTTTATTAATTATTATTAATATTATTTTTATTTTTATTTCTTATCGGACTTTAATTTTAATTTATAAAACTATTCTGGAAAATACTTTCATTTGTATATTTAAAATTATTAATACTATTTTCATTTTCATTTTATTTTTAAAAGTTAATATTAAAACTATTAACTTAATTTTTATTTGGCATCCTAATTGAGCTCAATTGACTACCAAAAAAATTATTTTATTATGTATTATTTTTTTCAACGTAAATATTTTCATTTTAGTTATTTTCAATATCCTACATATTTTTACTAATTTTTTGCTATAAACTTTATTTATCTTATAATTTTTAAAACTAATTATTATATTAATTTTGCTATTATTTTTAATTATATTAAGTCTTTTAATAGACCTCACTAATTGTGTATTATTAAATTTTTTGTACTTTTTCGTTTATTTACTTTCTTTATTCATAAATTTTCTAACTCTTTTAAGCATTTTATATCAAAATTTTTTCGCTTTAATCTTTAAAAAAATCAACATTTTTGCCTGAAACCAGATTCCTAAATTTATGAAATTATAAAACACTATTTGCTTATTTTTCACTTAATTTTATTTCATATTAACTTTCATCTTTTAATTTGCTTTCTAAAATCTTTTATTTTTCCTAAAATATTTTGGCTGATTACATAATGGATTGTTTCTGATTTTTATTTTTCTAATCCAATTATATATCTATCCTTTTATAAATTAAAATAATTAATAAAATTTATAAAAAATACAAAAATAATAAAAATTTTTAAATTAAACTTAGATTATAAATACCTTTAATTTAATAAATGCTAATTTTTCGGTAAAATTTTATCAATTTTCATAAAATTATGTCCTGTCTAACTTTTCGCTTATTCTAATTATTACTAAAAATTTAAATCTTATTATCCCATTTAAAAATATTTGTTAGGTCTATAATATTTTTATTCTGATTAAATTCTTCTTTAATTATTAAAATAACTAATTTTTCTCATAGTTTACTATTCTATTTATTACGTTAATATTTTGTTTTTTTCATCCTAATTATCTAAATAATATTTCTCGCTTTCTTCATTCATATTTATGCTATTCTCACTTTCTTTATTCTGTTATATGGTTTAACTATTTTTAAAATTTTCGCTATAAATTTTGCCTAATTCATCACTATTTTATGGTTTTAATTTTTCCTATAAAAAATGAAAATAATATATTTAAAAATAAATTAAAAATTTCATTTATATTTACAAAAGAACTATCAACTTGATTAATATAATTGTTTCTCTCAATTTACTTTTATTTCAAAATTTATTAACTATCTTTATTTTCTTTAATTATATAACTATTTTCTTAATTATTTTACTATTCCACCTATTTTAATCTTTTAAATAAATTTAAATCCGAATTTTATGTTGCTGTCATTTATTCGTAAAATTGGCTATTTCTGTCAGAAATTCCCTTTTAATTTTCATATTGTTCATCATCATAATTATTTTTCAATTATTATATTTATTATTTTTATTACTAATCTTTTTCCTTTTAATCATTTTTTATATATTTATCTTTTATCAGCCGGCCCATTGCATCTCTTTCATAAATAAAAGGTATAAATTTATTTTCTGGCTCATTGATCATTTAATTTATAGGATGATCTTCTTCTTTATAACTTTATAATACTATTTATTTTTTCATGTTTTTCAAAGATTTTTCAGTTTTATTATTATTATTTATTTATCGGCCTTTAGGCTTGTAAAATAGTGTATTAGATAAAACTTATCCGAAAATTACGTTATCTATGTTTTTATTTATTGCTCTCACTTTTAAATCACTGGAAAATTTCTTTTGTTAACTGTAAACTTAACTTCTTAAATTTAAATTTATTTTTGCCATATCCCCATTTGAGCCCATATTTTATTGTTAATTTTATTCTATGTTTAGTTTTATATTAATATTTTTGTTTATTTAGAATTATTTATATTTTTGCGTCGATTTAATTTTTGCATGTTTTTTTTTTATAATAATATATAATTGATTATAATAATTAAATTGTTTCTTTTTTATTTAAAAAACAATAAACGTAAAAACTTTACGTTATAAAGAATTATTTGATATTTTTTACAATTTTATCTTTTAAAAATATTTGTGAATATATTATAGTTTTAGTAGATACATATATAAAGGTGTCATTAATATTTTAAAATATTTTTGAAAATCTTATGAATTCGGGCACTTTCAAACATAAATCGATCATAAATTATTTCCATACAAAAATTAAATTAGGGAGAATTAATTTAATCTTTACTTATAATAATTAAATTCAATTCAAATTCCACGAATTCATATTAACAGATTAATTAAACATTCCACAAAAATTACCAAAAAATAAAAAAACTAAAATTTAATCTAAAAACCAGCAAAAAAAAATTTAAAAAGTCAAATAACAAATCTAAAAAACTTAATAAATTATTATTAAATATATTAAATCTCCAAATATAATAACAATGAATTCTAAATCAAATTCAGAAATATCTCACATTGAAGAATCAAAATAAGATTTAAATTGTTTTGTTTTTTGCTGGGGAAAAAATTTAAACGCAGAATTATCACTACCGAAAAGCATAACCAAGGTCTTTACCCCTAAACATCCAAAAGGGTTAAATAATTTAGCTATAAATTAAATTTCTTCAGGAGCTGAACATTCAGCTGTAATCACAATAAATGGAAAATTATTAATTTCTGGATCCTATTTACATAATAAATTGGGTAAAAAATATTTCTGCACAAAAAAGAATATAAACAAACTTAAAAAACCAAAAAATCTTACAAAAAATCGCAAAAATTATATTTATATATCAAAACCAAAATAAACCCAAAAAAAATTTAGATAAAAATTTTTATTACATATCCCAAAATTATCATTATATCATTTTTTTTTTAAATTAAATAATAGAAATAAAAATTTCCCTTAATTAATATTCCCAATCCTTTTTTCAAAATCCTTAAAATTTATTAAAATTTATTTTTTTATAATTCTATTCTAATTTACTTCATATCTTTTATATATATACATATATTTATTTATTATTTTTTTTATTTATTAATTATTTGATTTAATTTTAAATTAATAATAAGGTATCCCCGACCTACAAATGACCCATATATAAAAATTCCAACAAATTCCCGAACTAGAAAACAAATACGTGACGCAAGTGGCCTGTGGTGACTACCACACAATTTGTCTTACAGAAGAAGGAAAGGTGTTTGCCTGGGGTGGCTCTTTGAAAAAAAAATTAGGGGGAACTCGTCTGGGAAAACCTGCTCCTGTTAAACATTTGGAACATGAAAAAATTATATAAATTAATTGTGGCGATTTTCATTCAACTGCTTTAACCGAAACTGGAAGGGTTTATACTTGGGGAGGAGGCGGAGAAGGGTAATTTAAAAATATAAAAAAAATATAAATAGCAAAAATATATAAAATTAATTACCATCTTTAGAAATAAGTCAAAAAATTAATGCTTTTTTAAAAAATATTTTATTGTAAATTTATTTTTAAATAGCACCCTGATTATTTCTATTTTAAATTTATGAAAAACTCAAAATTATATTAAATTAATTAAATTAAATATATTTTAACTTTTTTATTAAATTAATATATCAATAAAATATTTATATTTAAAAATTTTTAAAAAATTTTAGATAATTAGGTCACGGACATTTAAAAGACCTAGAATACCCATAAGTAATAAAAGCTTTAGCACATAAAAAAATTATTTAAATTTCATGTGGATAATATCATACAATGGCCTTATCAGATGATAATTAAGTATATGGGTGGGGAAAAAGTATGTAAGGAGAATGTGGCTTCGGAGAATACATAAACGCTAATGAACCGAAAATGGTTAATATAAAATTAATGAAATCTAAAAATTTTATCAACGAAAACCCAGAAAAAATAGTAAAAGTTATAGCCGGAGGTAAACACACCCTTTTCCTTTCTAATTTAGGATAAGTTTATTCTTGTGGGTAAAAAATAAATAAATTAATTAAAATATCATTTTTAATTTAATAATTCATTAAAAACAATATTTTTAATTAAAATTTATTAAATTTTAGACAAGGAAGTCACGGATAACTAGGCCAAAGAAAACCTGAAAAAAATTCAATGGAACCTAAATTAATATATGGATTTTAAGGTAAAAAAGTAATTGATATAGCTGCTGGATAAAATCATTCTATGCTAATAACAGATATAGGTGATGTCTATACCTGTGGATATGGGTAAAAATAAAAAATTTAACAATAAATAATTAATTTAATAAAGTATAATTAAAAAAATTATAAATTAAACTAATTTTATAACATAAAATAAATATTAGAAATATTAATAATTTTTAGAGCAAATGGTTAACTGGGACATAATAGTGAAGAAAGTAAAACAGTTTTTACGCATATAATGAGTTTAGGAGGATATAAAATAAAAGGTATATTTGCAGGAGGTGACCATTCTTGGGTAGTAATAGATGATGGATAGCCTTATATAGAAGATTATCAGCCACCATCTCCTTTAAAATTAAATGAAACTAAATTTCCAGATTACAGTAACGACAACACTTTAAACAAATCCGCCGATAATTTATCCAAAAGTCCATAAAATACAAAAAAAACCTAAAAAAATTTATAACAATAATAATAAATTTTATCCGAAAAAATGCTTTAATTGGTCTATTCTGATGTAGAAGATTGCCACAGATTTGTCAGATTTTAACTAAAAGACGGTAAAACTTTAGATGATGTCCAAAATCAGTGTAATAAATATTTAAAAGAATAACATAATATAGAACAAGGAATAAAATATATTAGGCTTAAAAATGATGTAGAGCTAATAACTGAAAAACAAGCTAATATTTTTAACTAAACGCAAGACCAAAAAATCGATAAACAGTCTCTATAAAAGTCATTTACTTTTATGTACATATGTGACCCTTTAAAAAACGAAGATACAAATCAACTGTATGAATAAAAATTATAAAATAACTAAGAAAATTAAACTTAAAATTAAAATAATTAAAATAATTAAAACCAAAAATAATAAAATAATATATTAAAATAAACTTGCATTGGGGATATGACAATTATCAGAGAAAAAGATTTGTTAAATGATTAACTGGAATAAAAATTAAGTGGCTGGTTTATTAATTTTTCAGAAAAATTCAAAGATTTAACTTAAACTCAAAAATTTTTCGAGCTTAGACCTTAATATTATTAACAATTAAATTAAAATCATAGTTAATATAGTAATTCTAATGAATAAGACAGTGAAGTTATATGAAAAAAAAAATTAATTTTTTAAAAATATAAATATTATAATTAATTATAATATAATAAAAATAAATAATATTTATTGATGATGATGTATATAAATAACCTTTTATAAATATAAAAATATATATAATGTATAGATAATTAAGAACTAATTAGAAACTTATAAAATGCCTCTACTATTATTTTTTTTATTTAGAATTAAAATATTTGGTAATTTTGTGATATTAACTCATTTTAATTAATATGTTAATCAAATGTAATAGAATGTAAATATCAATAGAGTAAAAAAAATTTAAACTTATAATTATTTCATATTCATTTACTTTAATTTTATAAATTGATGTAAATAAAAGTAAAATTTTAAAATTCTTATGAATAATAATTCATCAATATAAAGATGAATAAGAAAAAAAATAATTAAAATAAAATAAAAAACAAGTAAAATTAATCAAAATAAAATAGTATTACCTTAATTTATTTTTACAATAATAATATTATTAATTAAGGTAAAAAAAAAATAAAAAAAATAAAAACCAATCCAATTTTTTTTGCAAAGTACAATAATTTATATTTAAAAATTAAATGTATACCAACGAAAAAAATCGGCATCCATACGACAAAAATGGTCAAGTTAGTCATAAATCTCTACAAATATATTACACTTTAAAAAAGAAACTAGAAAATGAGATAGAAAAACATCTTTTAACAGATTCAGCATAAGCAAAATTATAATATTTACAAGTAAAAAAAATAAAAACAAAATAAAAATTTACAGAAAAATCTTTTTATTTAAAATAAAAATTTTTATTATATTTTTATAATTAAATTAACAATTATTCAGGCTTGTATAGAAAATCAAGACCCTAAAATTATTTCGCAAAAAAAAATAGCACTCTAAAATTAATTAACTGATGACCAGGCAAAAACTTATTATAATTTCTCATCTTAAAAAAAATTAGACAAATACATATTTATAGCAAATAAAATTTTAATACATCACCAAAATTTTAACTATTTGACGGAAGATTTCTAAATCCAGTAAACTTTCAATAAATTATAAATTTTTTGGATTTTTTTTACTTTATAAACTTGATTTAGTACATTTTTTTTAAAAATTCTATATTATAATTCTTAAATTAAATTTTAGAATGGAATAAAGTAACAAATGGATAGATTGCTAAATTCAATTAAACCGATTGAAAGGTACTATAAATATAGAACAGTAAAATTTACATATAAGTTTAGAAAATTCCACTTTAAAACCTGTAATTGACCCCTAAAATGATCAAAATGCCGTATATTTAATTCTCACATATTAGAATAAAAACCAGTAATCAATATATTTCAAATATAAAATTAATAATTAAATAATATGAAAAAGAATTTTTCTTAAAAATTTTTAAAAATAAAAAAGTAAATATTTCTTTATAAAAAATATATAATTAGATAAAAAAGTAAAATCAAAATAAAACACTAAGACTAATAAAAACTCTAAAAATGGATATTTGCCATAAACCAATCCTCACAAGAAATTTCCAAAAAAAACTAATACCAACTCCAAAAACAACAAAACCAAAGCCAAATAAACCCAGAAAAACAAGAAAATTCGGAAAAGTCACAAATTTCTTAAAATTAAAACTCAAACTCCCAAATACGCTCAAGAAACGACAGTAAAAGTCTTTCAATGTCTCCCAAAAAAAACAATAACCAAAACACCATTTCAAATTATCACATATACGAAAGCAGCAAAAAAAATAATACAAATAATATAAATAATGATATACATAATGATATACACAATAATATACATAATAATACACATTAAAATATACATAATAATACACATTATAATATACATAATAATAATAAAGATAAAAAATCGCCCCTTTACCATAATAAATAATCTTCTTTAAGTCCTAAAATTTCAAAATCAGCTGCAAATCTAGAAATTCCGGACAATCTTTGTTAATTTAGCAGTTCTTAGTAAAAAAAATAACTAATTCGACAACAACTTTTAAACAGACCTTTTTAATTTACTTAAAACAAAGAAATTCCCGGCAATTATTAGCAGTTAATTTAAAAATTACAGTCAGAATCGGAACATAAATTAGTTTTTTAAAATAATTAAATAAGAATTTTATAAAACAAAAAAAACCAAGAAAATTTCAAACTAAAAATGACGCACCATTCCCCCTCTTATAATTTGCTCTTGGTTCTTAATCAATTTGAACTTTATCAAAACTGGAATATGGATATAGTATAAACTGAGATCATCAAATCTTTGGCAAATTGTCATTATTTTTAATTTTTTTTTCATCAAAAATAAAAATAATATTTATTTAATTTATCTTAAATATTTAATCTTAATATATAATTATAAATGTGGAAAATTAAAGCATAAAAATTTTAAAAATATTGTAGAGTTAATTAGTCTAAAGATCTCAATTGAAAAACAAATTTAATAAATAAAAAAAAAACTGTTAGATTTCTTTTTTAAAGATAATTTTTGATTTTGTTTTAATAAAAATCTTTAGATTAACTATGATAATAATAAATATATATATTAATTTTATTATTTGTCTTTTAATTTAATAAAAATATTTTTTATATAGAATACCTTATTATTTACCAAAGAACAAAGTCTAAAAGCATGTTTTATAAAGATAGAGAGTATATTTTTTAAAGACAATTTAAACAATTTGATGATATATATTTAATGTTAGACCAATCCATTGATTTTGATTTAGAAGACACACTTTTTAGAAAGTAAGGACAATATTTTTTACAAAAAGGCACTATTGAATTTGCAAATTGGGGATTTTTTACTAATTAAGGAGGAACTTAATTTAATAATTTAATGATATTAGACATAAAAATGAATAATAATGGGTTTTTATCTAGTGGCTAAAACTAACACATGATTTTAGATTATTTAAAATCATTTGGAGGACTAGACTTATTTGCATCATAGTATTTATAAAGCCAAGATAAAAAATAATTACTAAGAACTTTTAATATTTACCCGGTTGATTAAAATAATAGCAATAATAATTCCAGCAATAACTCCAGCAACTTAGAAAATTAAACCATACAAACCTAAGCATAACCTTTATAATCGTCATTAAAAGAAAAATAAAACGATATCTAATTTCACCTAAATAACATTAAACCAGAACAATTAACATAAATCCAAGAAAATTAAAAATAAGTAGATTAAAACGACCAATCAACAAACTAATAAAACTAATCCACTCAAAATATTCAAAACAAAGAAAAAAATTCAAACAATTCCTAAAAAAAAGAATAAAACTACAAATAAATCGAATAAAACGACAAATATAATGAACAAAGCAAATAAATCCAAAACGAAAAAAACCAAAAAAACGACAAATAAAACGAACAAAACAAATAAAGTTAAATTTAAGCTCTGTAAATTCCTTAACAACTACAAGAAGACCCCAAAATCCAGCCCGCCCTCGAACTGCTCTAAATAAACGATTTCATCGACCAAGAATTCATCCCTCTTTTCCACGAAACTCCTTCCTCCGAGCTCAAACGGGCTGTCGAGAGAAAAATGCAGCTTTTACGGGAAAATAAACACTATTTAATTTCCTGTTTAAAGCACAACTACGAAATGAAAACCTCTTAAATAAAAGAGCCTAAAAAAAAAATTAAATACCACTACGGCCTAGATGTGCTGAGGGGCGACTTTAAAAGAGACTCTAAAAAAGGAGTTTTAGAATTTAATAATAAAGAAAAAGAAAAATATATAGGCAAGGCCAGCACTTTTGTCATTAAAAAAATAGGAAAAAATATTTTTTCAGCTAAAAGTCTTATTAATATTTCGTTGCCCATTTTTGTCTTCGATTTTAGCTCAAATTTGTACAGATAAGCTCTTGGACTTGGCTATACTCCTACCCATTTAGATAAGTATATAAAAATAAATTTATTTTTATTAAAATTTTTTTACTTATATATTTGAAATTTAAAAATTTATATCTGTTTATATCTTTTTATATAAATAATTAGATTTTATGATTAAATTTAGTTATACATTAACTAAATTACCTTAATTATATATTAAAATTAATAAATTTATATTAAAAATTCTCAACTTATTTAATAATAAGAAAAATAATTATTATAAATTAATTATTATTATATTGAAATATTTTAATTATTTATTTATTTTTTATTTATTTATTTTTCATTATAGAGCTGCAGCCACTGAAAACCCAGTTGAATAAATGAAATGGGTAATGACCAATTAACTTTCCTCGATTGTTTTGTAATTAAATATATCGAAACCATTTAACCCAATTTTAGGAGAAACATTTTAGGGTTTTGTGAATAATAATCCTGTATATTACGAATAAATTTCTCACCATCCCCCAATTTTTGCATTTTAGTACTTTGGTAAAAATTTCATATTTTAGGGAAATGGTCAAACCATAGTAAATATGCATGCCAATAGCGTCAACGCCGCAAACATAGGCTTTTTCGAAGTAAAGTTCCTCCAAACATAAAACACAATTTACACAACTTGTCCCGAAACAATTTTCACCGGAACAGTGATGGTAAAAATAAAATAAATAGTTTAATTTTAATTTTCAAAGATTCTTTAATTCACTTTAAACAAATAAATTTACACATTTTTAAATTTCTAATTTTTTTAAACAAAAGGGAAATCGAATGATAAACCTAGACGGAAAAATCTACGGCTGGGACCTCCAAAACAACCTATACTGTGAAATCCAAATAAACCCCAAAAAAAAAAGCATGTTCCACTCCCCGGCCCAAAAATGCACCGAAGACTATTTCGCCGGCGGCATTTTCGAAATCACGCCCCAATACAAAGAAAAAATAATCCTAGCAATGTCCAAAAGAATCGCCTCCACGGGGCAAAAATTACAACTAGAATAACTAAAAGAAAAAGACATAATAAAATAACTCTCCAGCTGCTCCGGAATTTGGCACGAACAAATTCTCTGGGAAGAACAGGAATTCTGGAATATAAAAAAAACCAAGCCTTTTCCCGTTTAACACGATGAATTTGCCTTGCCAAGTGACTGTAATTACAGATTGGACACTTTGTCTTGGAAATGCAGAGATTAGGAAGCCAGTTAAGTCGTCAAAGAAGAACTGGAAAATGCCTAGAGATATGATAAAAAATTAAGATAAAAATTCGAAAAATAAAATAAATACAAAAAATGATTTAAGGTTACAAAAAAAAAAATTCAAAAAAAAGTCTTTAAACATTTTTAATGTAAAATAAATATCTTATAGTAAAGGAATTATGAATATTTAATATACTTTAAATATCTTAGTAAAAAAATAAAAAAAATAGAAAAAAATAATAGAAGTATTAATTAATAAATTTCAGTGTTAGTAATATTTAATATAAAAATAGAAAGTTGATTATAAAAAACTCTAATAAAACATTCCAATAAATTAAAAATATATAAATATAACTAATTATTTTATTATATTCCATATCATATAATAATTATTTATAAATAAGTTTAGAATTTTTTTATATTTAATCATTATACTATATTTTATCTTATATATTAAATTTAATTTAAAAAGTTCACATTAAACGTAAAATTAAAACAATTGTATTTAAAATCTCAAAAAAAAGAAATAAATTACATATATAAATTAAATTTATTTTATTAATTAAATATAAATAAATAAATAAAAAAAATTAATGGGCAGCTGTTTAGGATTAATGGTTAAAAACAGTATAAACTAGAAATAAGAAAATGGACAAATATAAGTACAATAAAAAATTGACCTAGAATAAGAAACAAATAGCATTTAATCCACAGAAATATAATTTAATAATATGAATAAATCGTTATTAAATTAAAAAAATCCATAAAATTAACAAGTATAATTATAAAACATAATTTCAGATAATAAATAATAAGATTCTTAAAAATAAGAGAAACAAAAAAGTAAATAAGAAAAAAATCAAAACGAAAACGAAAATAAAAATCAAAATTTTTAATAATAAATGGACAAAAAACAAATTGAGTAGCTAAAATTGCTAAAAGACTTTTTTGACTCCCCAATAGAAGAAAAATATAAAAAAGTTTTTTAAAAATTTCATAATAAAATTTTTTCTGGTCTTTCAATTCATTGTCAATAAGATAATGAAAAAAACTTTTATTAACCTTCTTTTTTAAAAGAACTTCAAAGTTATCAGCAACTGTAAAATTATTTACAGTAAGAAAAAATAATTTCGGACGAATAAAAATTTTCTAAAGCAATTGCCTCTTTTCTTGGAAATGCTATAGGAGATGCCCTAGTAAAAATAAAAACAAAATAATTAGAATAATTTAGTTTACTATTTATTCTTTTTAGATTCATATTTATATAAAAATAAAAATTATGATAATTTATCAATAACAATATTTTAAAATAAAAATTAATAAAATATATATTATATATCAAATAATGATATTTATATTAATTTTATTATTTAAAAAAATATATATATATTGTATAAAAATATTACTAAATTTCAGGGAGCTCATACTGAATTCCAAAATTTTAACACATAAAGACAAGATATATAGCCTAGCTGGGATTCCTTAATTAAATGGGCTAATAAAAAAAAAACTGTTAGAACTAAATTTGGAGTCATAACTGATGATAGTTCAATGGTATCTAAATAAATAAAAGATTTTAATATTAATAATATAATAATATAATAATTTTTATACTTTTATTATTGTATCTTAATAACCAAAATAGGAAATATACTTCATTTTATAATTTTATAATTATTATGTATTAATATATAAATGAAAATTATCGCTAATTTATTTATTATTTAAAAAAAAAACTTTTAATATTTTTACTTTAACAGGGCAGATGTATTGCAGATTCTCTTTTATCAAATAATGGTAATTTCAACCCAACTGATTTAAGGTTTAGATTTATTTTATGGTGGTATACAGGGTAATATACTTTTTCTTTCAAAAATAAATATAATTACATATTTTTAATTAATTAAATAATATAATTAAATAATTTTTATTTTAAATTAAAATTTACAATTTCAAAAAATACTTAGATATTGTAATGGATCTTAAAATGAAAGTAGTTTTGGCTTAGGCGGAAATATAAATCAAGGATTTAAAAATTTTTTTAAGTAATAATGTCCTCCCTTTGTTATAAATTTAGAAAAAGGTTGTTAACTAGGAGATATAAATGGAAATGGTTCTATTATGAGACTCGGAACTGTTCCTATAGCGTTTCATGATAACATAGAAAAAGGTTGAAATTTTATATATAAAATCTTTTTTTTTATAAAATAAATTAATTTATATTAAATAAATTAATATATTTATTTATAATAAAATTTTAATTAGCTTAAACAGTCGCCGCATTATAAAGTCTAACCACACACAATGGATACGAAGCTTCTGAATGTTGTAGATTATTAACTTATTTAGCAGTGAAATTAATGAATTACGAAGGTTAAAACCCAAAATAAGATATTTTCGACAAAGAACTGTAAAATTTTCAAACAAATTGTCCTTCAGTAAAAGCTTTGGCGAACTCATAATAAGAGGAAAATTTAGATTTATATGATTAAAGATTTAATTTTACTTTATAAGACAGGTATTGGAATTGGAAAAATTAAGAACTTAAACCGTCTCCAACTAGACTTTCACAATAATAAGGCTATTTTGGAAGTTATTGTATGGATGGAGCCTATGTAGCCCTACACATTTCTTACCATAGCAAAAATTAATCTGATGCTATTTTTTAAGCTGTAAATTGGGGCGGAGATTCTGTAAAAATTAATTAAATAAATAAAATATAAATTTTAAATATATATTATAAAATAAATTCAATTAAAAAATTAATATGTATAACTTTTTTACTTTTATTAACAGGATAGTATTGCAGCTGTTGTTGGTTACATCACTGGAGCTATGTATGGTATGGATGAATAAATTTGGTAATTATATACCGAAAAAATGGTATAACATGATGACTATACCTAGCTAATCAAAGGAATTAGATTGTTTAATAAAGATTACATAAACGATAAAAACTCTATAAAGTATTAAGATCCAAAATTTTAGGAATCACCCGATTTTTATATTGAATTTTTTCAAAAAATATTTTAAAACTAAGATATTTTAAATGATTCAAGCGAATTATAAGAGAAATAAGAAGAATAATTCCCTATATAGACTCCATAAAAAAGCATTATTAAGTAGTAAGATATAAATCTAAATTCGATTAAAAACAAAGATAAATTTAATATGAGAAGATAAGAGCATTTGTGAGCTTAATTATTATTAAAATTAATCTAAATTATATAATTATAATTATAGCACCAAATTGTATTTATATTTCAAATTTACTAACAGAATTAAATAGATTATAGTATTAAAGATTATAAAAATTAATTAATTTACAATATATATATATATTTTTTGTAATTACTAGAATAATATATTAATTGAAAAAAAACACGAAAAAATCCAAAAATATTTAAAACACTTATCCATAAAAATCATAAAAAATGTTTAAAAATATTATATCTAAAATTAAATAGCTCTCAAATTCTGAACCCCCATTAACCTAAATTGAAAAATAAAATAAATAATTAAATCTGTTAAAAATTTTTTTCGAATCTAATGAGTTGAGCCAAAAAAAATTATTGGTAAATGAAAAAAAAAATGTATTATCTGGATTATCTGTACACAAATAATACGATGAAAAATATTATGAACAAATAAAAGAAATGAAAAATTTCAACAATTTCCAATAAATATACCCAAATATTAAAATTTAAAAAGCTTTAGCCTCTTTCCTAGGAAACGCAGTTGGAGATGCCCTTGTATATTTAATAAATATTATATTAAAATTTTAAAAATATAACATAATAAATTTAATTTTTAAATGTTGTATAAGAAACTTTTACTTTTTAAAAAATTTATTAATACTAATAATGTTAAATTCAAATATATAATTATAAAAATTTATAATGTCGATGTTAACCATTCAATTTTTTTATAACTATATCTTAATGTAATTAAAGGGAGCACATACTGAATTTTATGATTTCAATCATTTAAGAAATGAAATATAACCTAATTGGTAATCTTTATATGTATGGAAGCATTTATCTGGACATAATAATGATATTGACATGGGATTGATAACAGATGACACTTCTATGGTAATAAAAATTTAAAATAATAGTAATTAGAATAAAAAATAATTTTTTACTATTTTAATTTCAAATTAAGTTATATAAATCATATTAAAAATAATAATAATTAATATTATAGGCCAGGTGTATTGCTGATTCATTAATATTAAATAATGGAGATTTTAATCCAATTGATGTTAGATTAAGATTTGTATTGTGGTGGTATATGGGGTAATTATAGAATTAATAAATATTTTATAAATAAAACTTAAATTATCATATAGAAAAAATTTATATTTAGAGTTATATAATTTTAAAAATACACTATAAATAATTATAATAAATTATTAAGCATATTTTATTAAGATATTGTAATGGCTCATAAAATGGTAAAAGCTTTGGATTGGGAGGAAATATCGCACAAAGTTTTTAATAACTTTTAATTGATGGAAATAAACCTTATGTTTTAGATTTAAATTCCGAAAAATTAGGAGATATAAATGGAAATGGATCCATTATGAGGTTAGGAACAATACCTATTGCTTTTCACGATAACATTGAAAAAGGTAAAATTATTTAATTTTCTTATTAATAACCAATTTATTTTAAATTTTATATAAAACATTACTTTAAATATTAAATAATTCATGCTATAAAAACTAAATAAATTATGTAAAAAAGCCCAGAAAATAGCTTTTCTTTAGAGTTTAACAACACATAACGGAGAAGAAGCTGCAGAATGCTGTAGACTTTTAACTTTTTTAGTCGTAAAACTAATAAACTATCAAGGTTCAAACCCAAAACAAGATATTTTCGACAAAGAACTTCAAAATTTCAAATCCTAAAATCCAGCAGTACAAGCTTTAGCTAATTCAAAACAAGAACAAAATTTAGAAATTTATAATAAAAATTATAATAAATCTATTGCTGATAGAAACTGGGACTGGAAAAACAAAGAATTACAAGTGTCCCCAATCAGACTCTCATAATAAAGGGGATATTTTGGAAGTTATTGTATGGACGGAGCCTATGTAGCCCTACATATTGCTTATCATAGTGAAAATTAGTAAGATGCTATATTTAAGGCTGTTAATATGGCAGGAGATTCAGTAATAAATATAAATAATAATATTAAAAATTTAATATTTAATTACTTTTTATATGTTATATATATATAATAATAAGTAAAGCATTTATAAATAAATATTAAAAATATGTAGTATATATTATATAACAATTTTTATAATTAAATAAGTGTATTTGTTAAAGTGTTTTATTTTAATATTTTATAGTGTGATTTATATATTTTATTATTATAATTAAAAATTAATACCATAATTTTTAGGATAGCATAGCCGCAGTTGTAGGATATATAACTGGTGCAATGTATGGCATGAATGAACAAATATGGAACCTATATACTGAATAGATGGTATAACATGACGAATATACATAGTTAATTAAAGGAATTAGACTATTTAATAAAGATTATATAAAGAATGAATCAATTAATTACAACGATTAAAATTTATAGGGTAATAATGATTTTTATATAAATTAATATTAAAAACTATTTTGAACAAAAAGTAATTGAATCTAATTTATTATATAGTAATACATATATATTAATTTTCAATAATATGAATAAATAATTTATGGAGCATAAAATCAATATAAATATTATAATTACAATATTATATAAATTTTAAATTTATAAATATATTAAATTTATATTTATATTCTTTTATTCCTTATTAAATAAGTTATTTTTTTAAAAAAACACATAATTTTAAATACTGAAACTTTTATAAAGATTGAATGGCCTCAGATAGTACATATATAAAACTAATCAAATATATTAAATTATATAGAAAAAGATAAATTAATTTTAAGGATTAAAATTAAAGTTAAATAAATATTTTTTTAAATTTATATCAAATATCATTTTGTGTAATAAGCAATTGACCTAAATTAAAAATATTAATAATCTATGTAATATAAAGCTTTTAAATAAATGTATTAAATATTTAAATTTATTTTAAAATTAATACTAGTTAATACATTAAAAATATCTACAATCAAATAATTATATTAAGTCTTTACCTTTTTTCCAGTAATATTCTAATTAAAAAATAAATTTATATGAGTTAGAATATATTTGAAAAATAGTAATTTTAATTAATCTACCTAATAAAAATCATAATTATATTATTCTAATATCATAAGGTACTAATAAAATAAATTAAAAAATAAAGAAAATTAAAAAAAGTTTTTAAATATGTACAAAGATACCGAAGAATTAACACAATAGCAAACTATTTTTGCAAAACAAATGTTTTAATTCAAGAATAAGTATATTAAAAATAATATTATTTTTAATAAATACATTGAACCAGTTTACTCAGCAATACTTGGCGATTTATAATAACTTGGGAAAGAATAAATTGAAGAAAAATATAATTATAAAATTGTTAACAATCTTATTATTTAAACCTAGTAAATCAAATTATAACATTTAAATTTAAATAAATTTAAAAATTTATATAAAAAAATATTTGTTTAAGGGAAGATTTAATAGACAACGAAGATTTTGAAAATATTATCTATACAATCAAATAAATGTCTTAAATTGTTAAACTTAAATTAAATTTTTCGTAAAAATTATTTTAAAGAGTATTTATTATTATTCTAATTTTTATAATATAAATTTTAAGAGGTATCATTGTTGAATCCCACGATATACTAGATCTTGTTCAAAGTTTATAAAATTTAAAGAATTTGAAAATTTTAAATTTAAACCTAAGGTATATTTTCTTTTATTTTTTTAAAAAGTATAAATTCTTTTATTATAATATTATAATTTCTTATTAATTCTAAGCCAAGTTTAATTAAATTCAGAAGAAGTCTGCGACTTATTTAAAAAAATTAAAATTATAACAAGTCTAAATAAGCTAATTATTAATCTTAGGTATTAAACATTTTATCATATTAAATTTATAAAAATAAATATTTTATATATTCATGATTATTTATTTTTAAAATAAAATATATAAAAAATATAGTTCTACAGAATTTTATGATGTTGAAGACTTTAAATTAGTTTGTGATCAGATCTAATAATTTTAATTTTTAAATTTCCTTAAATTGAAATTTAAGTAAATTAATATCATTTATAATTAAATTTAAAACATTATTTTTAATTAAATAATACTTATTATATTAAGAGAAAATTGCTTTGATGATAATGGAATATAATTACTGGCTAAATCGATAAAAAAACTTATTAATTTATAAACGTTGTAAATTGATTTTAGGTATTGATAATAATATTTGTTAAATTATAATTTTAATAAAAAAATTAAAAAACATAAAGTGAAAATGAAATAACATAAAAAGGATTCATATATTTTGTCTAAAATTTAAGGGATATTTATCTATATAATTTACAATTAAAGTTTAAGTAAATATAATTTCTAATTTTATATTTTTAATTTATCGCTTAATTAGTTTTAATATAAATTTATATAAAAAGAGAAAACGAAATAAATGGATTTGGATAACTAGGAACATAAATTAAATTAATTCCAACTTTAAAAAAACTTTATTTAAATTTAGAGTAATAAAACAATTTTTATAAATAGTACAAAATTTATTGTGATTATTTTTAATTTTTTATAAATCTAGATCCAACTCGATATCAAACAATAATGCCCAATAATTAGCCAATGCCTTTAAAAATGCAGATTTTATAATTTTATTAAAAGTCAATTTGTAGTAAATAGCAAAAAATTTAATATTTATATTTTATTTAAATAAAAATTTTAAATTAATAATATTATTTTAAACTAAAAAAGATTTTGTGATTTATCAGTGGAAGCTTTTAAATACCTTATGATTGGTATTTCTACTATGAAATCTCTTGAAAATCTAGAATTGTTACTATAGTAAAAAAATCATAATATAAAATTTATATGGTGAAGCAAGGACCAAGAACGGAATTTTTTTTAAATATTTATTGTTTTAATTTAAAATTTTTATATGCGTATATATAATAAAAAAATTAGGCTTTAATATTTTAGCAATGAGTATAATTATAAAAAAATTATTAACTTTATTATCGATTTAATTTCCTTTCATAATCAAAATGTAAAATTTTTCTTTGAAAAAAGCTAAATTGAATAATAATAAAAAAAGACTGCATTTATTTTAATGTTAAAATTATTTTTAAATTAAAATTATATAAACTAGATTTAAGTAATATATTAATAAAACATTCATATAATATTAGTAAAAAGCATATAGTTAGAACTATATAAGAATATATAAATTAAATTAAATTATTATTTGATTTTATAACATATAATTAATTATTTAAGATATTAAATATAGGAAAATATTCGTTACATTTTTTATAATTAAAAAATTAAGTAGTAGTAATTTATATATAACACATTCATTAGGAGATACACCACTTTATTTCGGGAACAAACAATTTTTAAACTTTTTATTTTCTTATTTTTTTCGATTTTTACTAAAGTAAAAATGCAAATTTTCCAGGTCATAAAATGTAAAAAAAAAAATTATTTTTTGAAAATTAAGTTATATACCTGATGATTTATAGTAGTTTTTTTATAATTCCTCCAGCACGGCGGCACGTATTTTCACAGATTTTTACTTAACTTCATCTGCCTCAGGTTTATTTCTCAAAGTATATGCTTCTTTTAACTTTTCCAAAACTTTGCCTTCATAAACTGTATTGTAAACCTCAAAAATATATATAAGTAATAAAAAATTTATAAAATAAATATTTTTATATACGTTCCAAGTACAAGTGGAAGGTAATTTGGAATAATCTTTCATATCAGGAAGGTAAGGTTTAATTTTCTTATCTTTAGCGATTTCATTCCCATATTTTTTTATAGAAAATTCTTAAAAACGTCTTACATTAATAAAATTCACTTCATTTTTTCTGAATAACTATATAAAAAAGTAAAAAAAGAAAAGTTAAATTGTTATATATATGCCAAAATATTAGTTACTTTTTTACTACCCTAACAAAAATCTCTAAGAAAAGCAGCAGTAAAATTTTTAGAAGGCGGGATATAATATCCCACTAAATATAATAAATTGTTATATGAGTAATTATAAAATGATTAATTATTTACAAATTCCTCCAAAAATTCTAATTGAATCGCTTTTTGTTTTAATCTTTTAAATTATATCATCTATATGGCTAAATTTAGTAATAGATCCCTAAAAAAAATCAAACTAGTGATATTTAAAATAATAAATATAAGAGAAGTTTGTTTTATATACTATTGAAATAAAAATATTGAAATTTAAAATAATTTATGTATTATTTCATGTATTAAATATTAAAATAAATTAGTTTTAACATAAATATGCATAAATAAGCAAATTATAAACTTGTAAATAATTAATTTCTTTACTATTATTAAAAATTGATAAAATTTTTAAAATTTTTCTGTTAAATATAAATTAAATTATTTAAAATTTTATTTAAAAAATATTACTGAAATGTTTTGTATTTGATTATTGCTCATAATTAAGTTTAAAAGACTTTTTTTTTTAAATTAGTGAATTTTTTTAATAATATTTAATTTTTAATTTATTTATGATAAAAAAAAAGGGATATTACTATTAAGGTTAAAATGCTATAATAAAAAAATAAACAACTTATAAAAACATTTCCCTATGCTGTGCTATGACGCAGGAAAAAATATTGCTGCTTTAATTTTAATAAGAGCCCGACAATAGCAATTCATACTTGTCATTTTTATAGTAATTATTTGATCGTCTAAAGTCATTGAAAGATATTAAGCTAAACTAAATTATAATTTATTAAGATAATGTAGGATCTCATAAATCCCCAGATATAAAAAAAAATTTTTTTTAAAAAAATATATACAGTCTATATTTACCCCCATATTAGTCGTTTTTAAATCCAATAGAGTTCTTATTTGGATATTTTAAAAAAAATGTTTGCAATTTACAATCATTTAAACGGTATATATTTTTATTTTATTTTTACTATTTTAATATTTAGTTTTTTTTATTTAATTATAGTGAAGACATATAGAATTACGTTAAAAAAATTTCAATCAACATTAATGAATAACTAATAAGTCAATTTATGCGTAGGTCTTTTAAAAATTATGAAAAATGTTTAAACTTGCAAATTATTGAAGAATGAATATATTTAATTTTTCAATATTTTTAATTATCTTAATTAATTTTAATTATAAATTCCGTTTTTGGTCCTTGCATCACCATAACACAATCTTTTATATATTTGTTTTTATATAAATATATGATAAATTTACTATTCTTGCTTAAAATTTTTTATAAAGCACTTTTTCAAAATTAATTCCCCAAATTTAATACAATATATCAACCAAAATACACATTTATAAAAATTAAAATTTATAAGAAAAACCCAATAAATCATAATAAAAATATTTTTAGCTCTCATTAATATTTATCAAATTAAGCATCTCAAAAATATTTATGGCTCAAATTAATATTTTTCCAATATGATTATATTAAAAATATTAATAGCTCGAATTTCATTACCCAAATTAACGATGAGAAATCAGTCATTTTGTCAATTTTATTAATCAAATCATCATTACAAAAATATTATAAAAGAATAAATCTATCTAAATCTTCATTTTATAAATCTAGTTCAATTCCCAAAAATAACAAGAAAGTTAGACATTTTGCCATGAATTAAAAATTTATATATATCATATTTAATCTATAAAATCATCATTAAAAAATTATATTTATAAAAATAAAACTACCAAAAATATTTATTAATGAAAAATACAGCTAAAATTATTATTTTATTGAGAATATTTCAACAAATTTTTTTATTTATAATTTCTTATTTTATAATATATAATATATAATTTTTTGTTTTTGTTTTTTAATAACTAATTATATAAAAGTGTATTAGAGTGTGTGCGTTGATTTTATTATATTTTTTATTATAAAATTTATATTACTACTAACTCCATTTAATATAAAATAATAATATTATTTAACCTTCTAAAAAATTATAATTTTAATTTTAAAATTTATTATGTATTTAATTTTTAAATTATCTTATATAATAAGTTATTTTTTTAATTTTTCATATATATATATAAATTATATTTAAAGAATTTTAAAATAGGTCAAATTTTTTTGCAGATGAAGGCCTATATTAACTAGGATACCTTTTAAATGAAGTTAGATAACTGAATAAATTAAAACTTAATTTAAAGTATTCAATTATAATAATGTATATTTTATTTATTGATTTATAATAATTATTTTTTTAAATATAAAATTAGACATAATAACATTAAAGATGACGGTTTTAGCCATTTTGGTAAAGGATTAATTGGAATTAATTCATTAGATACTTTAGAATTATTATTAAGGTATATAACTAATTATAATTATATGATTTTAATATAATAAGTGTAAAAAAAAGTTTAATTTTTAAACCAACAGTAATAACACTCTTAGTGAGGAAGGTGCAAAGTATATCGGGAAAGCTATAAATAATATGCAGTCATTAAAAAATCTTAAACTAGATTTAGAGTAAATAAATAATTTAAAAAATTTACAAATTTTTAAAAATTTTTAAAAATAAGTAAAACGAACATCAATGATTAAGTAATGATAAATTTAGCTTAGGAATTGAAAAATATGAATTAATTAGAGGATTTTTCATTAAATTTATAGTAAATGATAATGAAATAATTAAATTATGTTTAATATATAATATTTTTTATCCTATGTTAATATATGATATTTAAAATATAAAAAGAGAAAATTAAATAAGTCCAAATGGTATAAAGTATTTTGGAAATACATTAAAATCAATGACCTCCCTTAGATCATTTTTCTTTAATTTTAAGTAAATAAATTAATTTATTAAAATAATGTTAAAATATTTGATGCATTTTATTTTATTATTATTAAACTATTTAGTCTTGGAAATAATAAAATGGGTAGAGAAGGGATGAAATATTTTGCCGAGGGATTATAATTCATCACAAAAATTAAATACATTGAACTGAATATAAAGTAAATAAATTATCTATCTCAAAATTAATTTTATCAAAATTTTGTAATTTTTATATTTTTTCATTTTTAAATAGCTTTAGTGAAATTTAAGGCTAAGGATTGAAGTATTTAGCTAGTAGCCTATAAAATTTAGTTAATCTCATTTCCTTGAAATTAGTCTTAAAGTAATATTAAAATTATATAAATATTATTAAATTTTAATCATTCAATCAATAAATTATAAATAAAACAGGGGAAATGAAATCGATGGAACTGGTTTTGAATATTTATCCCAAGCATTTTATAAATTAACAGATCTGGCATGTTTACAATTAGATTTTTCGTACAAATTATTATTTAATTAATTATCATTTTGTATATATTATTTTTTAAATAATTTTAATTTTTTTAATTAATATAAATTTATGACATTTAAACAAATCATATATATAGTAATTTAAGCATATTTAAGATTTTCACTGTTTTTACTATATATTTGTACATTTTATTTATATATATTTCTATACAAGCGACAATAAAATTGGATCTGAAGGATCGTACTGTGTTCTTTAAAACTTAAAAAATAACAAAAAACTTAAAAATCTCCAACTTTATTTATCGTAAATTATATTAAAAAATAAAATTCTTAAAAAATTTTTAATTTTATTCAGAAATAATTAAATTGGAACAAATGGAGCCAAATTGATCGCAAATGAAATAAAGAATATGCATTTTCTCAGATAATTTGACATAGATTTAGTGTATAAATAATATAATTAATATAATAAATATTTTATATATTAAATTTTTTATAATATTTCTATCTTATAGAGGTAATGAAATAGAATATCAAGGTTATATTTCAATAGTTTAGGAACTCAAAAAATTAACTTCTCTAAATAGCTACTCTTACAGATGAAAATTAATTAAAAGTTCAAAAACAAAATTGATATATTATATTATTTATTTTACAAACCATAAATTAATACAATATATATTAAGAAATTACTTATAATTTTAGTTTATAAATAAAATAAAAATAATTATAGTATTATTAAAGTTTTTTTTTAAAATTCAAAAGAAAAACCGAAATAAATATTACAAAATATTGAACTAATTTTTAATAATATCATAATAGTTTTATATTTAAAATTAAATTATTTTTCTAAAATACTTGAATCTTATTCTACCTTATACTATTTTAATAATTACTTATATTTTATTTAATATAAGAAGATATATTAACAATGTTTAAAATTTTATTAATATATTTAATTTACATAAATGTTAATAGTAAAATTAAAAACATCAATTAATTATAAATTTACAAATATAATACATAATATAAAATATTTTTATAGTTCAAACCTTTTTTTTTTTCAATCCAACTTTTTCTTATTTTTCTATTCCTCTAACAATCTTTCTTTCTCTTTCAAAACCTTCATTTTTTTCCTTTATAAATAGTGAAATTTAGCTTTTTTAAAAAAATCAGTAGCAAATAAAATCCCATCTTTTCTCACTAACTTGGAAAAATTTCCATCTCTATTTGTAATATAACTATCTTTTTCATTTTTAACTAATAATTAATAAGGACACCCTATGTCCATAACCTTTCCCTTTCCCAAAATTATAACTTTATCATAATCAGCTATAGTTAATAATCTGTGTGCTTTTTTTATAAAAATAAAATAAAATTAAAATTTATAATCTTTAAATAATATACTAACAAAATACTAATTTATATATATTAATTCTAATTATTCTTGCTAAAAATTTTTTTTAAAGTTTAGTTTTTTTTTATAAAATTAATTATTACCAATTGTGATTATAGTTACTCCTTTGAAACTTTGGTTAATTTTTGTTTTTAAAAATTATTCAGTATCAATGTCAAAATTTGCAGACGGTTCATCAAACAAAATAATTTATGTTTTATATAAATAAGCCTTTGCAAAAAATATTAACTGCCTTTTTCCTGCACTAATTTCATGGTCGTTCAAATATTCTTCCAATTAATCCGGTAATTTTTAAACAAATTTATCTAAATTAAACTAACTTAAAGCTTCCCAAATTTAAGCATCAGTATATATATTAAAAGGGTCCAAATTTTTCCTCAAAGGAATTTCCATCAAATTGGGAAACTATATATTTAAAAATTAACAAAATAAATAAAAAAATTACTTGTTTATTTAAAATTTTTTAGTATTTTTTACTTAAGGAATATACATAATTGATTTTCTTAATAAATTTAACCCAACTTCTGAAATATCTAAATCATCTATTAAAATCTAACTATCCTTAGAGCTATCGACTTCAAAAAGCCTTTAAATTAAATAAAATAGCGTACTTTTTCCACCTCCAGACTTTCCTTAATATTATTGTAAAATTAATTTTTATTAAATTTAAATTATTTAAAATAAATTATTTTATTTATTTAAATATATCTTTAAAAATTTTACCTAAAATAGCAACTTTTTCTCCTGGCTCTATTTTAAAACTCATTCCTTTCAATTTATAATCTTATTCTAGACAAAGAAATTTAAATAAAAACATTAATCAAATTACATTTAAAAAAAATTAAAAAATTAATAAATTTTATTTAACTTAATTCATATTTATAATTTAAAAACAAACATTTAAAAAATAAATAAATGTATATCGTTTACCATTAGAAATCCTAAACCAAACATTCTTAAGCTCTATTTTCCCCTCCTAAGGCCATCCATTCTTCAACAAATTAGTGTCATTTAACTAAAAAAGTCTGCCTTCAATAGGAATGTCCAAAAAACTCCTTATTCTAGCCACAGATGTCATTTCCAAATTCAAAGATATTTAATACCTAAAAATATACTATATATTATCCGTAATTGCCAACAACATTTCTATACTTGAACTCATCACCCCGTTATTATTATCATTGGCTAAAGCCACCAGCAAAATTATCCCAGATATACTGAATAGCAATGCTACGAAATCTCCGTAAAACTACAAAAATCTGTTGCAATCCCAACTGTAAAAATAATATATAAAAAAATAAATTAATATATATATATGTATGTATATATTAATATTTTAAAAACTTATTATTATTATATTATTTATATATATATATTTTAATATTTTATAAATTAATTATTATTCTTATATTAGTTATAATAGCAATTCTTTATACTTTTATTATATTATATTTTTATCTTATTTTTTTATTTGTTTAATTTTTATTTTTAACAATAAATTTTTTTATTTATTTTTATTTTAAAATTTGGCAAATACATAATACTATTTAACTATTTTTTTTTATTTTATTAGTTAATTTATATTTTATTAGTCAATTTATATTATAATTTTAAGAATTTTTTATTTAGAAAAAATATTTTTTTGTAACAAAATGTTCATAAATGTATATTATATTTTTTTACGAAACTATACTTGTCCTTGAGAGAGCGTCAATGAAATATCTTGCTTTGTTTTCAAATAAATTTCTTATATTATAGTTTCTTATTGTTAAACTGTTTTCTAGTGTTTCTCCAAAAATAGTATTAATTGGAGCTGAATGAATTAGTTCCATGGATCCCATTTACTTAACACCTGTTTATAAAAATTATATTTTTTAATAAACTATGTTTTCAAATTTTAATTTATAAATTACCTCTGGAACTAAATGAAAATATGAAATAAAACAAAAAACTAGCAAAAAATCCAGCTATCAATATGTAATAGTTAGTAGTACCAACTGATATTGTGTATAATAGAAACTTAATACTTAACTCTAAAATTTCATAGAGAGTTTTTGTTAATTATCCGTCACAAACATTAACGTCATTAGAGAATCTAAAAATAATTTTGTTATAAAATTTTATATTATAATTAAATAATATTTAAATATATTATTTTAATTTATTGGGTATTTTTTTATCATTTACCTGGTCATTATATTTCCAATAGAATTATTGAAAAAAAAATTAATTTTAGACATCATTACTCTCTGAATCATGTTATTATGTAATTTAGTCGAACCAGCTCTTGTAGTATATGTAAGGAATCTAGTTTATTAAAATATATAATATCAAAATATATCATAATAATATAAAATTTAATCTTTAGTTTTTACATAGATTTCAATATATTACAAACAAAATTTCCGAAAATCAAATAAACTATCAAAGTAACCTTACTTTTCTCTTTGGAATCAGACTGTTCTTATTCTTTGAAAAACCCATATGATCTTGTAATAAAGACAGCCAAAATTTCAGACCCGAAAAATAAAATCAAAATTAAAAATGCTAGCAAAAAATAAAATAAAATTAACTTAATATTTTGTTTAAATTATATATAATTGAAATATAAAAATGTGCAATATTTAAAAATAGAATTAAAAATTTTTTTTTTTTAAGTATACCTTTTATAATTCCGCAAGCTTTCAAGTAAGTTTTATAAATACTCCAATTAGGATTCATAAACTCAGACTCTTCAATCTATTTCTGTATTTATTTATCATCTTTTTACTAAATTTTCTAACTCTTAGATTCCAATATAGATCTTAAATCTCCTTAAAAATAATTAAATAAATTAAATACCTTTAATCCAAAAAAAACAAATAAAAGAATTTTCAAACAAACATCCGATAATTATTAATAAAATAAAACAAAAAAAACTAAAAAAATCGTTTTATTATAATAATATTATTATATTATTACTCTAATTTCCCAAATAACTCTACAAATTCTGCTATATTTCCTCGCTAAACTTGCCCTTCACACTAACCCTCAAATTTTTCAAATTCCTTAACTCTTCAGCATCGCTCACAATTTTCCCGTTATTTATAACCAAAACAGACCCCCTTCTTCCCATTTTCTTAATAACACTCCCTCTTCTCCCATTAACTTGTCCTTATTCTCCAAATCTAGAAATCTTAACCTAATTTCCAGAATTTAAACCACTAGAATTCTGTATGTTGTCCAAATTTTATTCGCTTTTACTTATTTTCTATTATTATTACTATATTAACTCCATATCTTTCCTGTTATTGCCATTCACTATCACCGAATTTTCTCTTTTATTATTATTATTTTAATTTTATTAATCATCTATCAATTTCATCATTATTTTACTCCCAACTGCTAAATCCCCCTTTTTTTATTAATTCTAAATATTTCCGCTATTTTCAGTTATTTAATTCGTAGTTTTAGAGTCGAAAGAGTCATTTAAAGTGTCAGAACCATCATATAACTCATTTTCTTAACTGTCACTACTTTCCTCTTCTTCATCATTTTCTTCCAAACTTTTTTAAGTTTCATTTTCCAATTTTTCCATTCTTTTCAACTCTTCTTGTTCCTCCTCTTCAATTTTCTCGATTTCTAAAATTAAATAAAATTAAAAAAAATTGTTTAGCTATAAAATTTTAAAACTTATACTTTTTCTTTAACATTATATAATATAAGATAAAATTTTTCATTAAATTATTTCTTATTCTACCTTTTATTAAATCTTCCATTTATTTCTAATCTTCTTATAAATCCATATATTTTTAATTTTTTTCAGCCTCCTTTATATAATTTTAAACTTATTCGTCAATTTCTTGCTGTTCTTCATCAATTTTTTCTAACTCTTCGTCAATTTTTTCTTATTCTTTCTCTTTCTCTTTTTCATTTCCCTTTTCTGGTAATTCCATTTCTCCCTATGAATTTAACTTACCGGTAAAAAGACTCATAAATCTCTTTTAATCAAATTTTTTTTCCTAATTATAAAATTATAAATATTGAAAAATTATAAATAACAAATTTATTTTTGATTACTTATGAGTAATTTTTAATTTAAGATTTAAAAATCCTGTTACTCATTAATAATCCCTACACTTTTGTTTTAAACTGCTCCTTTTTAGATTATAATCTCTTTTAATAATTATTTTACAAAAAAAATTAATTAACATCTCCATATTTTTCTTTTAATTATTTCATATTTCCATGAAATTCTACTGTTTTTTTGTCCAATAAAACCAAATAATCGCACTCTAATGTAAACTACAGCAAATTAGTTGTCATGATAATAGTTTTCCCTTTCAAAAATTTTTTAATTAAATTGTTAAAAATTCTTCTACTAACTATAGAATCCAAAACACTAAATGGCTCCTAAATAATAAAATAAAATTGAAAACATTTATTTTTTTAAAATATAATATTATAAAACTAAACTATAAATATTAAACATAAAATTATTCATAATTTTATTTACATCAAAAACATAAATATCTGCTTTCTGGTAAGCAGCCCTCGCCAAACAAATTTTCTATTTCTAACCCCAACTCAAAATCCCTCCCCTAAATAAATTAAGATTAAAAAAATAACTACACAAAAAAAAGTCAATAATTTTAAAATGAACAAATTAATATTCAAAAAATAAACAATTTAGTAATTACAAAATAAACAAATCTATAACCATAAAATAAATTAATAGCTATAAAATAAATAAATTCAATAAACTAATACAAAAATTAAAGAAAATAAAACCTAAAAAAAGCAATAAAAATTATAAAAATTATAAAAAAATTAATAAATTAACAAACAAATAGATATATATATAAATAAATATATAAATTTATATATAAATAAAAACTTTATAATAATTTTTTTTATCTTTTACCTTTCTCCCAAATCCTTATCACTTCCCAAAAACTTAGCATCTTTAGTAAATTTCACCAAATCTATAACCTAATCATACCTTTCCTGTTCAAAAACAGAGTCCAAAACTATATTTTCCTTCAAAGTTCCTGTAAAAATTTTTGGCTCTTGTTCCACGAAAATAATTTTCCCTTGGCTCTTAATTTTCCCACTTGTTATTGGAATTTCATCTAATAAAGATTTCAAAAAAGTACTTTTCCCGCAAGCTGTTCGGCCCACTAAAGCTGTTAATTTATTCTTGTAAATTTAAATATTTATGTTCCTTAAAACGTCGTAATTTTCTACCCATTGAGCCCCGTACCTTTTTAACAATTTTATAATTTAATACAATATTTAAAATGTTAATTTCTTATCTTACTGTATATATAATATTTTATATGTTCATTTTTTTATCTTACTTATTTATATAATATTTTAAATAATAATTTATTATCTTTCTTATTTATATAATATTTTAAATGTTAATTTCTTATCTTTCTTTTTGTATAATATTATAAATTTTAATTTCTTATCTTACTTATTCATATAATTAAATAAGTAAGTAAGTAAATAAAAAATTATTACTCTTAAAATACAACTGCAAATTAATTTATATTTTAACTCTAAATCTTATTTTAATCCTAAATTTTAGGCTAAACTAATTTTTTTTATGAATCCTATTCGTTTAGTATTTAATCTAAAACCTCAATTTACACATTTTAATCTTCTTTTGGAGCCTAAGAACTATTCTTACCAATTTAAATAACCGCAGCAATATTTCCTTCTTCATCTTTTTTTTCCAAATTAAGATTAAAATTATCGTCTATATTTTTAAGACTTGTTAATTTTTTTTATTCTTGCTATTATTTTTAATCATTATTTTTAATACCAGTCTAATCATTCAACATTTCCGACTTTTTTTCACTTAACTACTAACTTTTCATAGACTTTAATTTTTCAAATTACTTTAAATTCTATTTCTAACTCTCCAAATTTGACTAAACCACAGAATTTATACGTCTAAACAAATTATTTATTGTCTCATTAAAAACAAACCCATTATAAGTCAATTTCACCAAATATACTATAAAATTTAACAATAATAAAGTAGAAAACACTTATGATCCTTTTAAAGTCTTGTTTTCAACATACATATAATACAAAAAAGAAATTAATGAAGCTATAAATTTCAAAGAAGAAATAAGTCCTTTACTCAATGAATCTAAAATCTACACAATTGTTTAATAAAATATCTCTTTTTTCCTGAATCTTATAATTGTTTTCTTTATTTATTACTTTATAATATTAAAATAAAATTTTAATAAAAAATTATATAAAAATAAAAATTATGATTAATAGATTAAAAATGAAGTTTTTAATTTTATATATAATATTTAATACCTCTAATCCTGACATTTTCAAAAATTTTATTTCTTCAAAAACTTCCTAAGTTAAATTTATTCTATTATCTGTTGATTATGTCTTTTTTTACCTGTAAATATTTGCAACACTACTCAAAATTTTTGCCACAATTATAATAAACCCACAATAAGCCACTCCAAAAAGTCCAGAAATCCCATCCATTATATAAATCATACCAAAAATAACTAATGGAAACGTAATTGGGCTAAATTTTATAATAAAAATAATTAAAATAATTTAATAAAAAATCATTACAAATTAATTTTAATTATAACTTTTACCTTAAATAAGAACTGAACATATATAAAAAGTTTTTCTCAAATTAATGCATTTAAACTGTGATAATATTTAAAATTTTTCCAGAATTTAAATTCTAAGTCTCAGTCATTTTTAAATTCAAAATTTTTCGGTATAATAATCCTTATATTGCGGATTTTATCTTATTTGCCAAAATTCCTGCCCTGTATTAATATTAATGCTTTGAAAAAAAATCAACTATCATACATGTAAACAAATAAACCATAGGTTTCCAAGCCTAGGAAAATGGAGATAAATTTAACAACAATTCTCTCATAAAATAAACTTCTGCTAAATTGGCTAACTAAAATAAAGTAAAAATTTATAAATTTATAATAAATATATATTATAAACTAAAATTTAATAAATAAAAAGTATAAAAAAATTTTAATTAAAATACATTGCTGGTAAATTTATATCTAAAAATATTAGCATATATCGAAAAATAAATAAATATGTATATATATATACAATTATTTTTATTTTTATACCACATGTATTAAGCAAACTATAAAACAAAAAACTATATCTATGTAAAAAGTTTTTATAATTGCGTATCTCAAAGGAAATAACTTATTTTTTTCTATTCTTGAATTATAATGAATTTCAAAATCGTCCAAAAAATTGCCTACTTTTTCTTTAAATTATAATTTAGGTAATTCATCTACTTACAATAACTAATTATTCTTATTCTATTTAACCTTTACATTATTTTTAAAAAATATTTTAAAAAATTATTTATAAAATTGTAAATATTTTCATTCATTTTCATAATTTAAATTAAATTTCTATTTTTATCATCTTTTTATTTTCTAATTAAATACTATTTTAATTCTAATTTACACATATTTTTTTACCATAACATATTATAAAAAAAATAAAAAATAAAATAAAAAAAGTTTTAAATTACTTTTCCTAAAAAATCCTTAATATACCAAAAAAACCATTACGATAAGCATTTTCTCCTTTTTTTTCGGATTTTTTCTTTCATTTCCAAATAATCAGAAAAATTCTTTTAAAATACTGATTAATACTGCTGTTTTCCAAGAGATTTAAATAATAAATTATCAAAATAATTAACTCCATTAATATTTGTTTTCTAAAAAATGTTATTTCTCCTTTTTTATAGTTTATTTTATTTTTGCACTTATTTCATTTTCACTAAATTATATAATGTGTTTTTTTTAGTTGTTTATTATTTCTCTTATACATTTTCAGTGTCTACTTAAATTCCTACCTTATTTAAATTACTAGCCTTCTATCGAAATTTATCACCTGTAATACTTTTCATATTATATGAATCTTTTTATTATATATTTTTTTTAGTTTTTGTTTTTTTATTTACTTTTAATTATAAAATAATATATAATATAATGCAATTTAATTTATTCTATCATATTTATTTTGGTTTATTAATTCTTGAAACTCAAATAATTTAACTTTTATTTGGTAAAAAATTTTACACTATCAAATAAAAAAAATGTTCATTAGGAAAAAAAAAACATTTATTTTACTAGTTTAATAAATTTCATAAATATTTAAACTTTAAATAGTAATAATTTTTATCTAATAATTGAATATTATTAATTTTAAATACATCTACTTTGTTTTATAAAAAAAAATCACAGCTTTTGATTAATAATTAAAAATATAAAAATTAGTTATACATTTATAGTAATTACTTCCTAATTTTATTTAATATAATTTTTATTCAATTTTTTATTTTAATATAATTAGTTTTTGTAATAATAATTTTTCTTTCTAATTTTAATAAAAACAACCCCCATTTATATTTATTATTTTACATAATATTCCTTTCAATTCATAATCATCACAATAATCACAAAAAATTAAAAAAAAATAACATAAATTAATTTTCTCATAAAAATAACAAATAAAAAATAAATAAAAACAATATGCCTAAAAAATCTAAAAAAAGCAAAATTCCGTAAAATTAATGACATTAAATATTATTTTATATAAAATTTATATCAAATAATTTAATTATTTTTTATTAATTTTAAGACCTGAACCAACCGACCCTTATTCCTTATAACTTAAGGAAATGAGTGGTTAATAATTATAATCAGAATTATAACTTATGAGAGGTAAAAAAACACATATATAACTTTTTTCAAATAAAACTACAAAAAAAATAATAAAAATAACTAAGTATTAAAATAAATAAGATCAAAAATACCGAATATAATGCAATTTTTAAAATATTTGTCATAAAAAATTAAAATTAATAAGGAACATAAATAAATAAAATAAATAATAGATAACTTTTATACAATACTTATTAATTTTAAAAAAGTTATTAAAAATATTTTTTACTAAAATAGTTAAGTTATACACAAACTTTATATTTACATAGATCTTAAATATATTTAAATTATATATATATTATTTTAAATAGAAAAATTAGATGAAATGAGAACAAAAAGAAATTATATTCAAATGGACAGAGATATGGTCGAGCAATTCTATCATAACACTTATAAAGAAATCGACGAAATTAAAGTAAAAGTTGTAAACAAAGAAACAGAAGCTGAATAATTGGAAGAAGAACACAGAGTTGAGGTTAAAGTTTATTTATAAAAAGGTAAAATTCCGATATAAATATTATTAATTATTTTTTTATAACAAATTTATATACTTAATTTTTATACAAAGTCAAACATATCGAGTACGAAAAAGAAAGATCAAATGAAGACATTCAAGACGATGGAGATTAAGCAAAATCAAAAGAAAATGATTATTTTGAAGAATAAATCAAAAAAATGAAAGAAAATAAATAAAGACTCAAATATGAACAAGTAGAAAATGAAAAATATAATATAGTTAAAATAGAAGAAAAATAAAATGAAAATGAAAGAAAACTTATAGAAGAAAAAAAAAAATTCGATCATTAAATAAAATAATTAACCGTCAAATACGAAGACAGACTTTAAAAACTAAAAGAAGACCTTTAATTAAAATTAAAAGTATAAATTTTTTTACCATAACTATTTTTTACCTTAATCTTTTATATATGCAATTTTTTTTTTTAACATTATAACTATAATACTAATAAATTTTAATCGTCAAAAATTTATAAAAATTATTTTATTTAAAAGGTGGAAATTCACGAATTGGAAGAAAGAAAAAATTAACATATTAATGAATTATTAAGAAACCACGAAAAAGCTTTTGCAGAATTAAAAACCTATTATAAGGATATAACCAGTGAAAATTTGAACCTAATTAAAGGTCAGAAAGAGGAAATTGCAAGAATGGCTAAAAATGCTCAAAAAAATAAAAAAAAATTAGATGAAATGAAAGAAAAAAATGACAGTTTGAGAGGACCTCTTAATTAATAAACTGCTATTAAAAATGCTCTTTTAGAAGATCTCAAATAATTCTAAAAAGTAAATTTCATATAAATATATAAATATAGATAAATAATTATAAATATATAGTATTTTAATATAAATATTTTGTAAATTTATTATAACTAATATATAAATTTTCAACCTAACTAATAATAATTTGTTTACTAACTATAATAATTTAAAATTTATAGCATAAAATGTCTCTTCAAAACCTTAAATCTAAATTAGTAACTTTAAAAGAAAAAATTGTTAAATTGTAAAAAGATTCAGTTACTTTGGACGAATAATATACCAAAGTAAATAATTAAATTAAATATTATTAATAATATTAAATATATTAGAAATATTTTTAAATTGTATTTTTGTTTTTATTAATTTTTATATTTAATAAAGGTTTTGTAAGAAAAAAAAGATTTAGAGGAAAAATTCGAAAATATTACCTTAGAGGTTAAAAAAGATGCAGAAACTTCAAACAGAGTTTTAAACTCTAGATTAGAAATGTTGTTTAATTAATTAGATGCAAAGGTAAAAACAAATAAAATTATAACAATAATAATTTAAAATATAAATATAAATACCTTTATTTTTTTAAATGGTATACAATATAATATAATAATTTTTCGCAATTTTAATTTTAATTTTTCCTTCTAAAAATATTTAAATTATTCCAAAAATACAGTTTTTATTTCATTTAATAGATTCTAAAAATTTATTTCCATGAATTTTTTATAACATATGCTATTTCAAAAATCTCTTTATTATTACATTAATTACACATACCTTAATTTTAATTTTAATTTTAATTTTAATATAAATCTAAATCTTAATCTTAATTTTAAACTTAATCTTAATTTAAATCTTAATTTAAATCTAAATTTTAATTTTAATCTTTTTTTTAAATTTTAACCCTAACCTTAATTTTATTTTACTTATTAACATTAACTCATACCTAAATTTTTTTTATACCATAACAGGAAACCCAAATAAAAAATATCTTAGATAAAGGTCAAATAGACCCCATTCTCTACCAAGAACTAGTTCAAAAAACACAACAATCAATAGAAGGAAAAAACACACAAGTAAAAAATTTAAAATACTCAATTCACCACGCTACAAAAGCCTATAACGACGCTATCAGAGTCTACGAAGCCAAATTGGAAGAATTTGGAATTCCCCCAGAAGAATTGGGCTTCTAAACTTTGGAAACTATTACTTCTACTATGCCTGCCGGCCTTGTCTCCTCTTGATTTTCATTTTTAAAACTTTTTTATAAAAAATAAATAAATTTTAATATATACTCTTTATTTTTTGTAAAAAAATATATATATATAATTTAAAATTTATTTTAAATTAATATTTCTAAGCTTAAATTTAATAAGCTTTTTTTCACACTCTTTAATTAAATTTAATAAGTTTATTATCTTTATTTATTATTTTTTGAATTTGTTGTTAGACTTATAGTATAATTAATCAATTAAATTCAAAAAATAAAATTCAAATTAATATTACAAATAAAAATAAAATAATCAAATAAAAAATGAAAAACCCAAACAAATGATAGATAAAAATAATTTTTTGAACTTTCCACTAAAATTAAAGAAATAATTAAATTTATTCAATCAATCAGTATAATCAAATACAAAAAAAAAAAATATTTCTTTAATTAGCTCTAATTTTTATTTATCATTTACCATAAACAATAATCTTATTCCCATAATATATATAATTTTAAATTATAAAATAATATTAAATCTTAATTTAACCTAATAATTATCTTAAAAAACCATTTATATTAATAATATCTACATTAATAAAAGCAATTTATTAATAAATTATAAAAATTTAAAATAATGAAATTTATAATTATATAAATGTAAAGAAATAAATAAAAATATAATAAATATTTTTAAAATTTAAATTATATTTAATATAAATGAAAATTGAAAATATATTATTAATAAATTTTTTTTTCTAATGACAAATAAAAGTTATAATTTTTTTTATCGAAATGAAAAATATATAAATAAGGTTTATTATTTGATTTAATTTATTTATTTTAAAGAAAAATAATTAATTTAACAATATTTTTTTAATAATATAAAATAAAGATTTTAATCATAATGCTTTAATTTTGGTTTTAAATTATAAAATAAACATATTTTAATTATTTTTCTTAAACGAGTATATAATTATAAAATAAATAATAATATTATCATATATTCACGTAATTAATAAATTATACAAAATTGAAAATAATAATTAAAAAAATCATTAATTTTTTTATTTTTTTTTCTTATAACTATTTTTTCTAGTTCTTGTCCGAGAAGAGCATGATTATTATTATTTTTAATTACTTATTTAATTACAATTATTAATTTATACTATATTCCTTTAATTATTTTATTTTTTTTAATTAAATTTGTCATTTTCATCTCTATATTAAAATACGTAATAAGGTAAAATAGGTAAATAAAAAAATTAAATAAATGTTTCCATAAAAAAAACTATCATGAACCATAATTTACACATCATATAATCTATAGAATATGGGTAAAAATATTCTAAAATATTTTTTTTCAAACAAATCGAATTCAAAATTTTTCTTCTTTAAATTTAAATTTTAGTTAAAAATATTCCCCTCTCTTCTATTTCTTAATAATCTAAACCGTGTTCAAAATTACTATTTTTTACTTTTAAAACTTCTTTACAATATAATTTATTTTTATCATTATTATTATCACTTATTATCTAAATATTTTCGTTATCAATTATTTATTTTTCATCTTAATCTTATTTCTATTATTCTTAAAAATTTTCATTTTCTACTTCTTCCTTTTATTTTTTCTACCTACTCTAATAAATCTCTTAATTTTCCTTCTTTTTCTATAAAATTTAACTTTTGCAAAGTCCACAAAATTAACTTTTTTTCTAAATTTATAATTTATTTTTTTATTCTTTATTTTTTATTTTCTCACTCCCACTAAATATAAACTCAACCTGTTCCTACAATTCTTAAATAACTTCTTTTTTATTTTTATTTGAATTTTCCAATATTTCGTCTTCATAGTCCCTCGAATTGCTAGAAACTAGGCCCCCATCACTTCCAAACGACAATTGTCTTTAAATTATATTTTTTTTGCCCTTTTTTTAATTTTATAAACTAATTTAATTCTTAACGCTATTCTAACTATCCAAATCTTCGTAAAAATCAGGTAAATCTTAAAAAACATTATTTTATTAATTAAAATCCAAATTTTCAAGTTTTTTGTCCTAATTTTTCCCATACCTATTTATACTTTGAATTTCTGACTGCGCCTCCTAATTATTTTAATTATAAACTTTTTTCTAAACCTAAATCCTCCCATAATTTTGATTTTTCTATACAGATTTAAATTCCTAGTTTTATTTTTAATTTTAAAAACCGTATAAATTCTAAAAACTTTCCACGTCCAAACTAGCAGACTTAGAATTTCTTGGACTAATTGCCAAATTTTAGTTGTTATAATTATTTAACTCGCTTTTTAAATCCTAGCAGTTGACCTCACTCTAAGCTTTACTGTTAAAATTTGAAATATTATTCAAATAATCGTTTTAAAGTTGGGCTAATTCGTCCTTTATAGACAAAAAATTCTAACTCTTTTAATAAGACTCTTTTATTTCCTAAAAATCTTATTACAAATTCGAATGGTTTCTGTTGAAATTCTTACCCTTACAAAAATTTGAATTTTATTAAATATTTTACTAAGAATTTTACTAATAACCATTAATTTAATTCTAATTCTAATTTTAAATTTATTAATATTATTATTAACTATTTTGTTAACTCAAAGGATTGAAATTGCTAACCTATACTTTATTTTTTTTTTCCAAAGAAGTTGAATATTATTTTTTTATATTATTATTATAATTATTTGTATTATTCATTTACTAATTAAAAAAACTACTTTAACTGTAAGCCATTGAATTTTAAGAAATACTACTGTTTTTTCTTATAGAAAAAAAAGGGTCTATTTTTCTGTCTTCCATTACATTCATTTACTATTACTAATATAAATTATTTTTATTATTTGTAATCTAAGTTTCCTAACTCTCAGAATTATTGACATAAATTTTCGGTGTTTAAGTGTTAACTTGACTTTTTTAACTCTATTAATAATGCAATTAAAATCTTTACTCATCTTAAAAAACCATTTCATTAAATAATAAAGTCTGCACTGACTTACTTTATTTGCCTTTAAAATCTTTATTTTCAATCAATTTTTACAGCTTATACTCTAATTTTTCTATTTTTTCTTCATACTCTTTCATCAAATCTTTTTGTTCTTATATAAGAATTTCCTTTTCATTCAATTCATTTTATAATCTTCCCTCAATTACTTAATATTTATCTAATAATTCTTCATTCATTTTTTACTATACCTTTATTTTGCTATTTATAAATAAAATAGTAATAATATTAAAATGATTAAATTCAGTTACTAATAAAATATTGATCCTACTACAAAAAACTAAATAAAAAACCAAATAAATAACATATATTTTTATAAATAAAATATCTTTAATAAACAGATTTTCTCTTATTCACCCAAAAATCCCCCCAAAACCTCAAAAAATCAATACATCCCAAACAAACCCCCCAAAAAAAAATATATAAAAATATATAAAAATTAATAAATTTTATTCCAAATTCTCTTTAACACTCTAAAAAAATAAATAAACTTAATAAAATTTACTCCAAAAAACCCAAAAATCTCTAAAAAATAAATAAAAATAAATAAAATTTACTCTAAATTCTCTTTAACACTCTAAACCTCTGGAAACTTCTTTTACATCATCTCCAAATTCTCCCTCAAAATCTAATTATCCTACTTAGCCTTCAAAAAATTAATACTATTCGCCTCATTTTCCCTCTCCAACTGCACCAACTGCCCCTACAAATTCCTGTTTTGTTCTTAAAAATGTTCTAAACTTTCAGCCTCAAATTCCGAAATTTTTTCTCTTTCTTAAATAACTCTTTCTTTTTCTTTTAAAACCTAATTTAAATTATCAATTTCCTAATCATAATACTGAAAAAGCCCCATTTCCAAAATTTCCCTTATTTATTCTTAACAACGCTTTTTCACCTCGTTCAAAATTATCTCCGTATTTTACAGTTCTTCTAACAAACATTTCACTTCTAAACATGCGTCCAAATTTTAGTTTTAATTTTAATTTTATTAACTTTTTTTTTACTCCAAATAATTTAGTAAAATGTTACATGGCATTTCCTCTAAAATACATTGTATATTACTTATTTATATCATAAAAAATTTGCGAAAAAAAATTATTATTATGGTATCTAATTTTAATGCTAAAAAATTTCCTAATTTTTATAAGTTTAATTTTTAAAAAATTAAAAGACTTTTATATATTTATCTTGTATTTGGAGTTTTTTTAATTTATTTTTTTATTTATTTTTTGATGGTATATTCAATTAATTCGAAAATAAATACTATTTATATTCAATTTAATGTAGTTTTAGAATATTTATTACAAAATAAAAATATAAAAAAAAGGACCTCCCTCGTTACTTAAATATAGTAATTATTCTTTTCATTAAATTAAATTTATAAAAATTTTATATCATATAAAATCAATAATAAATAAAATTTAACACTTAAATTGTAAACAATTTTAATAAAATGTACCAAAATTAAAATAAACTTTATTAACCTCTAATCAAACAAAAATAAATAATGTAAAATTTAATTAATAACTTTTTTATATTCTATTATTAATATAATTAAATAAATAAAAATAATCAAGGCTTCAAAACATGTTCATCCAACTAAATAAAATCTTCCTCTATTAAATCTTCTATTAATTATGGGTCGATTTTCAGTCTCTGCTCGTTACATGATATCAAATACAAACACAATTACCATGCTTAATATTTTAATTAAATTTCGTCATGAACTTTACTTTAACTCATAATAATTCTCCTATTTTTGCTCTCATAAGACTATTTAATTTCGTCTTAAAAACTTTAATTTACGTATTAAAAATACTCTTAGTTAGGCAAACTGTTTGTCAAATAAGGTTAAAAACTGAAAGGAGTCATTTTCTATTTCTTAGGTTCATTTCTACTATTATTTTATTTTTAATTCGATTTTTCATATTCAGGACTTAATTTCTGCAATTGCTCCTAAATTTCTTCCAATGAAGAAACCTAAAGTCCAAAATAATCAAACACAAATATCCACTAATGCAACTAAAACTCGTCAAATTAACTAATAGATAAAATTTCGATCAATTTCAAACCTGCTAACAATAAATTTGGGTTCTTATGTTCGGGTCGCACTTCGCTAGCAGAGCCGTAAATTTGAATCAAAATTGTAATTAACATCGGCCAAATTTACTTGAATAATTCTTTTAAATTAGCATTCGAAAGTCTCAAAATCAAAATCCTAATACAAAACAAAATCAAAATCAAAAGAGAAGGATGCACTTACTCAGCGTTTTTTATAACCTCAGAAATCTTGTCCAGTAAAGCCTTCAACTTGTTCGAGTACTGGTCCTAAGTCCCCGAAAATATAATAAAACAAACTCTTTTAAAACTTTTTATTCTTGTATTGTTTATAGTAGACTCTTTCGAAAAAAAAGACCCCGTCAAAGTTAATTTCGACAAATATTCCGTAAATTAATCGTTTAATTTGTCGCAACTTAAAACCTAGTCGATTATTTTACTCCAATATTTCATCGTTTATTTTGACTAGTTGAAAAAATTATCTTTGTTAAAAATGTCCAAAATTCCCTTTTTAAACTCCTTTAACATCAAATTAGGAGCTTTCGACAATAAACTGTGCAAAACTTCGCTAGCTGCCTGCAAAAACATTTAATTTTTATCACTTTTATCCTCAATTATAGTAAATAAAGGCTCCATATATTCCTTAGTTCTAGATACTAAATATTTAAAAATATAAATATATAAATCAAATATTTTCAATAAAATAAAAGCCAAATTTAATCATTATTTCTAAGTAATATAAACTTAAAATTTATATTAAAATACCTAATTTTTAGTCATTTTTAATTAAATTAAATTAAATTAAATACAAAATATAAACAAATTATATAAAATTTATATATAAATTATATATAAATTTTATATAATAGTTATTTTAAGTTACCTATTCTGTCAGACCTTTCAGGCGCATAAGTATTTTACAATAAATCCAAAGAAATATTTTTAATAGTTTTCAAAATATATAGTCTGTATTTCTGATAAATTTCGTCTGTTTCTGTAGTTTAAGCGTTGGCAAACATGTGTACCATAATATCGTCAGTCTTTTCATTTTCTTTCCCATTTTACTATATAAGATCCAAAATTCTCTTATTTTTCTTTTATTTTCCTTAATTTATAGAATCAATTTTAAAAATCTTCATCTAGTAATCCAAGGCCATTTCATAAACAGTAGGAGAAAAAGGCGCAATAACTGTATATTTAGATAAAGTTATCGTTTATTAAGTGGGTTACTTTTTTATATAAAAATTAAGCTTATATTTAATTATAAAATATTCTTTTAAATAAATTCATAAAAAATTTTAGAAATTACCTGCTAGTTTTTATTATTATTATCCTTTTTCTTTTTTTATTATTCGTTCAATATATCTTAAGGATCTTAGTTAAAAATAAACGTGTAAGTTTGAGCAGCAACGTTTGATAAAAACAAAAATTTATCAGATAATAATTCATGTAGCGATTTTTTAAAACTAGTTTCGTTCAAAATCTCTTTTGGAGAATATTTTCTAGATAACATATAAATAAACTCTATTATCCATAAACCAGTAGATGGGTTTTTAGACAAAGCCTAAAAAAATAAAAAATAATTAAATCATAAATTAAATATATTAGAAATTTAAATATTATTATTTAAACATTTTTTAGTTTATAATAAAAATATAATTTAATTTATTTCTTACCAAAATTTTTAGAATTTTCAAAATCTAAAGCCAAAATGTCAATAAATTCTCCTTTTTCAACGCTTTTCCATCAATAAATTTATAACTGAAATAAACATACATAAAATAAAGTAATCTGGCCTCTTCGAATGCTTATTCAACATTTAAAACAAAAATATTTTTTTTTTCTTTGGGATGTTTTTTCTAATACCCTTAATAAATTCTGAACATATAATCAGATTAAATCAAAGTTTCTAAAAAGAATTCAGTGTCCAAATCTGCGACAATCAAAATTTCTATCAAATTTCCCATCAATTAAGTTTTCACAAATGGTGTGTCAAACTAAGGTACCTAATTTTATCCAAAATATTCAATCAAATATAATAATTAATAATAATAAATTAATTAAAAAATTTATGCAAAAAATTATTAATAAAATATAAATAATTATTTAAAAAATTAATATATTAAATATTATAAAACATAAACTTAAAAACTTAAAATTTAAACTTACTTCTTTAAAACATTCCTAATTCCACAACTTCAAAATACAGTTCATAGTAATCAAAGGATATTAATACAATAAAGATGAAAAAGAGTTTATGATTTGGCCTTTCACTTTTCCAGGTTTAGATTTTATTTAATCTATCATTACGCTTAGTTTTTAATTAAATTAATTAAATTACTAAAATTAGTAAATTGTAGTTCCCATTCTAGAAAAATTTTAAGCCACTTTTTTAAATTCTGAAGAAGGATACCAACTAAAAATAAACATTTCTAAAACTTTCTAAATATCATATAAAATACAAACACAGGTCTCTTTATACCTGTCGAAATTATACTCAATCTTTTTATTATTAAATAAATTAATCATTTTATTAGCAATTTTAAATTAATTTTTCGTATATTATTAGATAACAAATGTTTTTTAATTCATAATTAAAAAAAAATAAATAAACATTTTTAATTTATATATATATACCTTGTCTTTTTATTCAGTTTTTGAATATAAACCTAATGATAAAACAGAGGCCACACTTCCCATAACACTACTGTGTGATCTATTGTGTAAAAGCATAATACTTTCATCCTTATTAACTTAGTCAATTTTCAAAAAATAGTTTAAAATATCAGTAACTCCCTAAAATTATATTATTAAATTAAGATAAAAAATTATATTTATTCTTTAATTTAGTGATTATTATTATTTTTACCATTTAGTATATAAATTTTATAATTTTTAATTTGATAAACCATAAAATAATATATTTAAAAAAGATTAAATTTATTCTTTAATTTAGTTATCATTGTTATTTTTACAATATAATATATAGTTTTTATAATTTTTTTACCTATAAAATAATAGATATTTCAAAAGAATTATGGAAATCTTCATCTCCTTATTCAGCCTAAATCTCAATTTGATTTTCTTATTAAACTTAATTTTGCTATTACCTTTCGGCTGGGCCTTTGCTGTATAACCTGATTAAAGTGGCATAACAGTATAATATAGACTGTATTTAATTTGTCAAAACTGGGTGGAATAAGTTCTAACACATTAAATTCAAAAGCATAGAAATAAAATCTACAAATTACTACTTTATATAAGAAATATCTGTATTCAAACCTCTTAAAATATTAGGAATAAACAATTTAGAACTCAAAACAGGAGAAAATATCAATTATTTCTAAACTTAGTCCTAATATAAACAAAATATATCATACAATATTTATATTTTATTTTCATTTATAATAAATATCTCATATTTTTATATACAAATTTTATATTTAATTAAACTATTACCTATATTTTATTAGCAAAAGATGATCTAAAAAATATAACTTTAAACAAATTCAACAACTAAATTTGCATAACATACTCTTAATTCAAAACAACATGATTAAAAACCTTCATCAACGGATCCAAAATATACTAACAAAGTCTCATCGAAAACTAAGGCTCTTCAAAATGCGAAATTAAATACTCTAAAAACTCGCAAGAACTGGCATTAACTGCCCCATTTTCCACATAAAATTTAATTCCCATACTCTCCAAAGCTGACCCCTAAATATACTTCAAACAAATCAGCACTAATAAGTCCAAATAAGTCATTTTCTTAGCCTATTATTATTATTTTCCAGAAGACTTTTTTTCGCCTACAAGTTAAAATCCCCCATTTTAAACTGAAATTTAAGTCCCTTCGCTCAAATTTCTAAATAAAAATGACTCAGTTTAAGATGTAAAACTTTTTTAGTACTCTTAAATTGGAGTACTTAATTCTGTGTTGCAAATGAATTTTGAGAACATATCGTTTGCGTTTACTAAAATTGACTTTAATTTTCTAAATGTGTCTTGAACTTGCTTTGTGTCGTATAATTTTGTGTAAATTAATTGCCCGTAGTCAGTTGTGTAAACGTTCGAATTTGGAATCAAAAGTACCTAATCAAAAATACGCATTTTTTAATTTAAAATCGAAAATTTTTATTTAAATTTATTATTAATTTTGCATAAAATTTGACTTTTTTAATTTTTTACTTCAAATAATGGGTCTATTATTCTATAGAGTTGGTTGGAACTATCTTCTAACCAGTTTTTACTTGCATTTCCTTTAAATTAAAATTATTTAAACATTTTGAAAATTTAAATTTACTAATTATAATTAATAGTCCCTTAATATATTAAAATTTTTTATTATAATTTTTATTTAAATATTGATTTTTTTTACTTAATAAAGGATTATCATGATCTAAAAAATCAAGCATCATAAACAAACCAACTTTATTGAGTTCAAATAATAATTTTTATTTCTAATAATTGTGTTGAGTTAATTTCCAAAAAGATGCAAATCTTCTCATAGCCAATTATTATTCAGCAATACTCAAAATTGTAAATGAATTAATAACTACTTCTTTGAAAAACTAAGGGAAAAATTGAGAAAAATTCAAAATTAAGTCAATAATTTATTCATGGTAAAAGGAAAAATCCAATAAACTCCACAATTTCTCCAAAGTTACTTTTGTATAATCGCTCCCAGAAATTAAAGTATCTTTTTACTAAACTGCATGAGATTCTTCCAAAATCAATTATTTCAATATTTCCTAAAAATATGTAAATATATTTACTATATAATTAAATTAATTATAAATAGTTAATTTATAATTTTTTAAACATTTTTAATATAATTAAACCTAATAAATTTAAATATTTAAAAAGTATATAAAGTGACTTTTTTGATGAAAATAATTAAAAATAATAGGTTAAAAAAAATACTTAAAAATAATTATAATTATTATATAAAAATATTAAATTAAATATACATATATATTATATACTACTTTTTAAAAAAATTACATAAATTTTATCTTTTTTCTCGGAAATTAAAATTTCAATCATGGCTTCTATAGCAATTAAAGAAATTTTAGGGTTTTTCATTTTACTTATCAAATATGTTATGCTTTTAAACCAGTCTGGTAATTATGTAATATTTTATTTGGCATAGATAAATTTCTAAATTCTAACCAAAATTAAACTACAACTTTTAAACTGTTTCAATTTCTATTTAGAAGCAACTTCGCCTAAAGATTTTGTAAAATTTTAAAAAAACAAAGAAAAGTCTTCAATTGCCTAATCAAATAATTTAGAATCCTCTATTTTTTTCTACTTTTTTTGGTTTTCATCTTCTTTATTACCCCCATTTTCGTCTTATTTTATAAATTTATCATTTTCTTCACTTTCCAATTTTTATAAATAAACTTCTAATTTCTCAACTAACCTTTAAATTAAATTTAAACAAGGCTACAAAAACTAAAATTTATCCATTTCTTCAATTTTTAAAGTAGATAATGACTTAAAAATTCCTGAAATAGTATGTTTTACACTTTTTACAGCTGTTTCTCCTCCAAAATTCTCCATTTTTAACAAATTATCAAAAGTAAACCTAATCAAATCTATTACCTTTAAAAATTAATTTAATTTTAATTAATTTTTATAAATTTATCTTTAAAATACATAAAAATCAAAAAAGTAAAATATTTATATTTAATATAATTAATTTATTTTTTTAAATAAAAATTTAAAAATGTATATACTTCCTAGCATTTATCATCATTTTGTTCTTGTATTTCAAAAACTACTTCTTCAGCCAAACTGTTCAAAAACACCTAAATTTGCTAAGGAATACTCTGTAAAAATCTTTTTCCGAACTTTTTTATATCCTAAGAAAATTCGTATCCCTCGTTATATTTATAAATATAAAGTCCTAAATCAATAGAAATGTCTTTCAAAGTCAAATCTACCAAATTCTCATGTTCCATATAAAAATTCTGCAAAATTTTTATAGGCATAGTACAGTTTTCTTAACTGGTAGGTACAAACTCAAAAACTTTCTTAAAAGCTTATTTTAACAAAGGAATCACAAACTCATACTAAATATAAAAAAAATAAAATTATTGATTGATCATATAATTGCATTTATGATATTTTTTTTTATATTATATAAATAAAAATTAAAAATAACTTAAACATTTAAAATAATATATTGAAATTAATAATATTAAATATAATATTTTTATATATACCTCTTATGAAACATTGTATCTATTATCGTCGTCTGCTTTTCCAAAAAGCCAAGTATTCACTCTTTTTATCATAGATGCATCTTTTTTCTACATTTAATATAATAAAGCTTATATCAAAATCATTCTATCAGTATCGCTTAAAAAATTACTTTTAATACTTAAATGTTAAATTAAAAAATCTAAAATCGTTCTTCTTACTAAAGGAGTTTCATCCTCTAAAATTCAGTTAAATATATTTTAATATTTTATCATATAAAAATATAACTATAATATTTTAATTATTATTTTTTAGATAGTCATTATAATTTTTTATTAAAGAAATTATTTCTTTAGTATAATAACTAACAATAAATTTAATAATCTTTTTAATTAATAAATTATTTTTATACCCAAACACTCAATAATAGCATTAATTACAAGTGTAGATTTATTTGGAAAATTAACTGTATCTATATTTTCATTTATTCCTTATTCTATAACTCTAAATTAAGGCTTTATAATTCTATTTTCTTCTTACTATTATTACATTTTTTGGGGACTAAAAATTATAAAAAAATTTAATATTCTAAATTTTAATTTAATTAATATAATATAAAAGTAAAATTAAAATAAAGATAATCCATAATTAATTAATTAAATATTTACCTATTTTATAAATTTTATTAGACTTATTCTTATTTCATTTCATTACCAAAATCTTACCACTATTCCTGTTATTCTTATTTTTTATCTTAGTTATTTTAAACATTTGAATTTGCTTATTATTATTATAATTATTCTTATTCTTACTCTTATTCATTTTATTCTTACTCTTAATTATCTTATTTTTCTTGTTATAATTGCTCATTTTATTAACTTTATTTATCCTATTCTTCGCTTTATTATTCTTATTCTTAAGAATTTTCATCTTTTTTATCCTTATTTTCATCTTAAATTTGTTCATCATTATCTTGTTAATTTTCTTGATTTTCTTTTTAATTTTTATCTTAATCTTATTCCTACTATTCTTCATTTGATTCATTTTCTTGTTATTCCTATTAATCATTATTTTCTTCCTCTTTGTTTTCGTCTATTTTTAATTCTTAACTTATTTATTCTAAATTTTCAATTTATTCATCAATTTATTATTACTATGCTATTTTATCTGACTAGGATTCAATATTTAAACCAATTTCCTAAAGTTTGGAATCCTCCCCTTATTTGGACGACATTAAAGTAGTACTTTGTCTTTTTAACATAGATTCTTCTCTAATAATTTCCTCGCATTTTGGAATAAATTTAGATAACAATTTAATTGCTGCAGCTCTTCCTCTATTCGTCCTTTTAATAGTCATCCACAGAGAACCAATAAAATACCTTTTAAATTTAAATATTAAAACAAAATATTAAATTAAATAAAAAATAACCAACTCAAAAATATAATAAATATATTTTAATAAAACTAATTATTTGTATATACCTTCTTCCAGCTGCTTAAAATAAATTTTACATAGTTAAGTTTAATTTTTTAATTAATCCTTCATTATTATCTTCTAATCCTGGTACTAAACACAGTAATAATCCAGGTAAACAAGGTATAATCTCTCTGTCCAAAGGTACCATATAATCATTAACTAAATCCAAAAATTAGTCTTTAACTCTAGTTGAAGCATTTTAATAAAAAGGAAATAAACCAACTGCATAAATACCAATATCTTAATTAAATAATCTAGAGTACTCTTCCAAATCCTTTCCGGCTAACTATTTTTTAATTATTAAAAAAATAATAAACATTAAAATATAATTTGTATCAGCTATTTATAAAAAATTATATTAAAAAAATATAATAATTTTTTATAAAATTTTTATATAATTTTAATTATAAAGCTCTATTCTTCAAAAAGATAATATTTGTAATATCACATCATAAATTATTATAAATGACTTTCTTTTATATAAATGCAAATAAAACTTTTTCGTTATAAATTTTTACACATTTTATTCAAATAACAAAATATCATATATTATTTATATAATAATAATACATCTATTTATCTTTATATATACATATTTTTATATGATAATTTTTTGCTATTTTTTTTACCAATTTCATCGATTTAAATAATAATGCGTATATATGTATAGTGGTAGAATGAATTGCATTTGGTAATAAAGGATTTAAACATTATGCTAATCTTTTAGCTAATTATAATTTATCTTTAATTAAAGGTGAAGGGTAGTCATTCAAAGCTTATTCAACTTTATTAAGCCATTATGAAATGTCTGCCCACTCTTTATTTTTCTCAAAAACTGAAAGTAAATAAACCAAAGCTTTGTTTAATTAAGAAGTGTAAACAATTCTATTATTTTCCATTTTAACTTTTTTTTTTTAATTTTATTAGTTTTTAATAAATATTAATATATTTTTTAATATAATGTGTGTAAATATTCTTATTTTTTTTTTATTTGATTTTTATTTTGAAAATATTATAATTGAGAAAAACTAATAAAAAATCAAAAGAAAAAATCAACTTTTTATTTATTATTTAAATCATCAAATTTTATTTGAATCTTGCTATTATAAATAGATTAGATTATAAATTTAATGCATTATTTTTTCAACCAAGTATTTTTCAATTTTATTTTTTAAACAATAAATAAACATTTATATACCATTAAATAAAATATTAATTAAACATAATCATATTAATTAATTTAGTTTTATTAGTTTTCATTAATTTACTAATAGTTTTAAGAGAACACATTAATAAAATTATTTTTAAGAAATTATAAATTAACTCCCACTTAATTATTTCTTATAAATTTTGATCATATTCATTTTAAATAAAGTAAATTATAAAATGGAATAATAAGAATATAAATATAAATATATATGAAATTAAAATTAAATAATATCATATCTTAATTTTATAAATGATAAATAAACTGTAATTAATATTTTGTTTTTAATTTAACGTATTTATTTAAATTCTGATTATTCTTTTATTTATGTGCAATCAAAATAATATTTTAATTAAATCTAATATCTCGAATTATTGTCCACAAATAATCTCCCAATAATTAGAAGTATACATTAAAATAATTAATATATAATTTGCAAAATAAATAAATAAATGAATCCTTGATTTTAATATTTATCACTTATATTTAAAAATAATAAATAAAAATTCTTAAAAAATAATAAAATAATACCAAGAATATATTAAAATAATAAAATATGGTTAGAAAGCACACGTAATATCCTTCAGAAAATAAAAACTCTAAACAAAACTCCTAAAATTCTAATAAATCAAAAGATAAATCGATCTAAGATAAAAACCTTGATTATAATTTAACTAAATAAGAAGAAGTTCAAAATTAAACCTAATTAGAAAAACCAGCATTAAATCAAGAAAGCTCAGAAAATTATCATAAAAACTCATAATTTTCAATTGAAAACTAAAATAATACTTTAACCAAGTAATAAATAGAATAAAATAAATAAGATGATGATAAAGATAATACTAATTAAAATATAGAGTACTAAAATATTTAACATCAGTCTTAATAAAGAGAAGAAGAAAATGACAAAATTTAAGAAGAAAGTTCTCAAAACTAAATCAGTAATAAAAAAAACGAATAAATTGTAAACACCTAAAATTCAAATAATCAATAATCTTTTTAAACTAAAAATGAAAATGATTAAATTTAAATTTCGCAAAACCAAACATAAAAAAGCCAAGAAATAATTTAAGAATAAAACAAATTAAGTTAAAATTTGCTGTAAAAAATATCCCCCACTTTGTAAAAAATATAAACGTAAACCTAAGTCTCTTAAAACTTTAGCTAAAAAAATTAACAGTAAAATAAAAGTAAAATCCCTAGCTAATATAATTCGATTCCTGACTAAAATTAAAATTTTTCTAATGAATAATAATCAAACTAAGCTTAAAATTCAAACAATAATATATAAATATTTGAAAATTAACTTTAAACAAAATCTGATTCTATGAATAGCAGTTTAAATAGTGATAAAACGTATAATTTCATGCCTGATTTAACTTAGTAAAATCAAAAATCATCTTAATAATAATTAAATGACTAATAAATAGATGAAAATAAAGAAGTTTAATTATAAAAAAGTTAGTAAAATTAACTATAATAAGAATAATATGAACAATAAGAATTATAAGAATAATAATAATAAATTTAGTATTAATAAGAATAAGAATAAATTGATTTTGAAAAAATTAAACAGAATCTTATCCAAGAAGAAAGAAAAAAATTAAACCTTCAAACTTATTCTTAGGAATACTTTTCTTAGTAAAGTTTAGTTCCTTTATTTAGATAATAGGCTCTCAATTCTCAATAAAATGTTAAAAATAAAAATATAAATATAAATATAAATAAAGATAAAAATGATATTGATAACAAAAATATTAATAAATTGTAAACTGAATAATAAAATTAAATAGAAGAGGAAGAAATTATTTAAGAAAAAAAGCCGATAAAATCTTAAAAATAAAATAAATATGCCTTTAAAAATTCCAATCTCAGTGCGAAAAAAGCTTAATTTATAGGAATAAAACAAGGCCTTTAAGGCACCAAAACATTTCTTATGTAAAAAATTTAGCAGAATAAAGATAAACCTGAAAATTAAACATAAATTAAAGAAATACCCTACTTTAATCTCAATCAAGTTTAAGTACAATATTATATGCCTAACATTATTATTATATAAAATATATTCATTAAAATTTTAAAACAAAAATTACTTATGATTTTAAAATAATTTATATATTTTTTAAGGATGAATAAGCTAAAAATTTTGAACTGGATTTTTCTAGATAACTCTTTTCTGACCTCTATCATGAAATGTTGGAAAAATAACAATCAGAAAAAAATATTTAATCCAGAACTGGCCCTGACGAAACCATAAATTTTTTGGTTTAGTAATTAGACAAAAAAAAAGCCTCAATTTTTGAAAAATCAGGAAATAATTACCTTAACAAATTAAAATAAAATCAATTCTTTTAAACACCAGAAAAAAGAGACAAAAAAAGCAAAGAACGATTGAAAAATTAGTATTTTAATCCACTTTATATAAATCGACAAAATAAAAACGAACCTGACAATTTATTAGATTAAGATGATGATAATTATTAAAATTAAATACGTAACTCTTTAGAGTCTTCTTTAATCTCTGAATTTTCTCCTCAGAAATAACAAATGCAAAATTATCAAAAACTTATTCAATAATATTCTACTGATAAAAAGTAAAAATAACTAGAATTGGAAAAATAATTATATTTAATTGCAGAAAAGGAAAAACTAGAACTAAAACTCAGGTAAGAGCTTCAAACTGTAGCTTAAATCCAATAAAAAAATAAAAAATTGTTCAAGTAACTATAAAATCAAACTGAATTAAAAAATCATTAAAAACTATAACAAAAACAAATTTAGTACTAATAATTTTCGGGCTCACCTATAAAAAAAAAGTAAAAATATCAGTATTTTTCAGAAAAAAGAGCATAAAATCTTCAAGACCTGGAAAACCAATAGATAAATTATTTTAACCTCAAAAAAAAACAAAAATTAAGTAAAATTAAAATTTACTATTTACAAAAATACTTAAAGTTTTTAATTTAATACAAAATATTTTTAATATATATATATTTAACAAGACTTTATCTAAGAAATAAAAGAACCCTAACCTCAAAAATAACAGCAACAGATATTTTAATAAATAAAAACCGACGATAATTAAAACAGTGACAGTGAATGTCTGATCACCTATGTAAAACAAGCAAAAAATGTATAATAATAAAAAAGTCGAAAAAAATAAATAATTTAAATGAACCAAATAACTCCAGAAAACTCAGACGAAGAAAACCTCGAAAATTTCAAATAAAACGTCGGAAAATTCACTTACCAAGTCAGATCTGGCTTAGAAAATAAGTAATTCGGTAATTTTAACAAAGATGCCCCTGACTATATTTCTAAACACAAAATAAACCACAAATTACTATAAAACCTTCTTTCCAACAACTCTAAAATCAATAATATACTTAAAATACAATACTATTTTTATAAAGTAAACATTAATAATATTTTTTTATATATATAGTATATATATAATATAAATATAATTTTATATATTAATATAAAATAATGTAATTATATATCATATACACATAAAAATTTGTAATTAAATGTCATTTTTTAATTTTTATATATATATATTAAGGTTGAATGGAAAAGAAGACCATCTGGACTAAAACCAGAAGGAAACTATTATAGTTATTTAGAACTTAAATAATCATGTCCAAGATTATTATTAGAATATTTGGAAAAAATGTCTTAACTATTAAGATGAACAAATGATAAAATCGTTTTTTTACAATATTTTTATTAACTGTTATATATTAATTGTACTTACATATATATATTGTATAAATTAATCTATAAAATATAGAAATTTTCTAAATATAATTATATTAATACATTATTTGTATAAATAAATATATATAAATTATATAATAAAAATATTTGTATTTTTATATATATATTTTATTTTTTACATTATGATTATAACAAAATTTTGTATAAATAAACTTTTTTCTCTAATAAAAACTCCAAGAATTATTAATACATTTTAAAGCATTTAGATGCTAAAATTATTTTTTTTATTACAAATTATCATACTTCTATTAATTATCTTTTATTTGTTAAAAGTGGGAAATTAGAAAAACCATTCTTTTACTATATTTTACCCTATATTATTTATATAAAATTTAATTCATAAATTTTGAAATAAAAATAATTATTTACATTTTATTAACATTCATCATTCATTAACACATAATCCTATGTTTATTCATTTTTATTAAAATTATCTTAATTATTTTAAATGGTACTATTTTTATTGGATAAGTTTTACATTTCAATATCTTTATAAACCAATTTTGCGTTATCTTTGGTACTACTCTACTTATTAGAATTAATATTAATATCATAGACTTATAATTATTCCGTTAAAGATCTGTCATCACAATGAAGTAAAAATTATCTAATATCAGGTCTAGCTAAATTTAATTTATTAACTACAAAATGACAAAGTCCAAATACTAATAAAATTAATGAAAAATAAATGTATTTATGCAGGAAAACTTGTAAAAGGAAAAAAATTGCAGCAGAAATCGATTCAGTCACTTTGTATATTTTCCAAATTTCAATGGCTCCCGGATACATACTATAATATTAATAAATAAATTATTTATATACAAAATATATATGATATTGTATGTATTTACTTTAAACATAAAAATTGTCCTATCCAGCTGTTAAATATTATAAATATTCCCCACAGGCTTTAAAAAAAGAATATTTAATAAAATTAAAAAAATGTAGAATTAGTTAATTTATTTATATATATATAACATTTCTTTGTTTAATTATTTTTACATTGCGATATTTAAATTAAGCAAAAAACTAGGCTTATATAAGCAAAAAATTGTCAAAATAACATTACAAATTCCTATATAATTTCCAATTTTGGCCATTAATAACAATTCCCCACTGTTTTTAATCTTTAAAACAAAGTATCCTAATAAATTAAAAAAAATTAAAAAATTTAAAATCACTTTTTCTTTTAGCATAAAAACTATCATATAAAACTAAAAATTAATACTGAATATTTAATAATTATGGCTATATTTATTAAAGCCAAATTAAACAAATAGAAAATTTAAAAAATATTTATTTACCAGTTAAAAAATAAGAAAATCCACTAATAAAATATATAAACGCAGTTTCCTAATTCACATATAAAACGTCTTAACTATTAAGTTCCCCACTATTACTTACGTGTTCTTTTTAATATATATAATTATTTTCCACTAAATAACCTGTAAACCCAATAAAACAGGCCATTCCAATCCCTTTAATACATAAATATAAAATTAAATACTAAGTTTATGTTATTTCTATCAAATTCTTAAAATCTTGAAAGGTTGATTTTTCTTATGCTATTTAATAAACTGTTTTTTCGTCATCTTCACTTTAAAAATAACTTGTTTTGGCTAAATAATGTTTACTTGTCACTTTATTTGGCACCAAAAATAAAAACCCAAAAGAACATAAAATTCCTAAAAATAACATAGTTTAAAAATATACTATATTTCCCAATTAAAACAATTTAAAAGCCAAAAGATTCCCTATTATAAATTATAACTAATAACTATTCCAAAAAATAGAGTTAAATATTTCTTTTTTGCTTTTGTTTTATATCGTCAGTTTATCTAAGTATTCTTCTTATACAATCCCTATTATAATAATATAAAAAATATTTTACTAACATTATCAAAAAAAAATTTTTTGGATTTTATAGCTTAAATTATGTAATTAAAATCATAATTTTTGATATGTTTATAATATAATTAATCAATGCTTTTTTTCTATGACTAAATTTGAAATAAAATAATGGAATAAAAATAATGAATTACAAATAAATGTCAGGCAAATCCCATTAATTATACCAATCACTATTCCTATTCCATAAGTTATCTATCAAATTATTATGTTAAGAAAATATCATAAAGTTATAAGAAATTTTATTATTTTATCATTTTCAATAATATAAATAGTCAAATAAAACTTATTTATTACTAAATTTAGTTATTTATAAATACTTATGTAAGAATTTAATAGTAAATGTAAATATAATGCTAATATGAATTTTTTTATTTTTTGGAAAATCAAAAATATTACAATTTTAAAATATACATTTATTTAATAATTTTGTCTTGTTTTACCTCTGCGCTATCACAAATAAATTTCCCAAAAATTATATTATTTTCGTACTCTGCATTACAAAAAGAAGCAAAATAAATGAAAATCGTAAATATATTTGATAACAAACTGGCTAAAAATAAAATAACTTTATAATTTCTTTCAGCTTTAAAAGGAATGAAAACTGAACTTAATGCATAACTCACAAACTAGAAAAATAGCACCACCTAAAATTTTATTAAAATTAATTATCACAAAATAAATTATATTATTTCAAATTAATAAAGAAATAAAATTATTTAAATAAATATTATTTTCAAAATATCCCAGATTTTTAGAAAGTATAATCCTTACTTAAATGTTAAAAAAATTTTGCTAGAATTTATAAATTTTTCGATTTTATCGATTCTCATTATTGAATAAAATATATAACTAATACTAAACCAGTTCAAAAAACAACAAAAAATAATTTTTTAATTTAAAACTAAAAAAAGTAAAAAACAAAAACAAAAATACAAAAAAAAAATCAAAAATTTAATTAAAAACCAAAAAATTCAAAAAAGAAAAAAAAAAACTATTATACTTTATTTTTATAAAAAATAAATTATTATATATATATAAATTTTACATATGTTAAATTATTTCCCATATAAGTGTGTCTCATAAAGTTAAATGACATTTTATACACTGTATTTTATATTGATAACATCATCAAGTACAAAAATGATATGGTAATAACTAAACCCATGCTTTTTTTTTCTTGTTTATCTTATTCTCTTAAAATTTCGTTTTATTCTTACAGGCACTCTTATTCAACCAGTCCTTCTTCTTCAAATATTTGCGATTTTATAAATTTTAACTTGTCTAAGTCTTAAAAACTACTTTTCAAACTTTTATTAACGTTACTTTTTCGTCCACTCGATTTTTTTCTTAAAATTAAAGGGCTTTCTAAATTGGCATTTGTAGCCATTTCTTAAGGGTTGAATTCATCCATGTACTGTTAAAAAAACTTTTATTTTATAAATGAACATTTTTTGCCAGATTTCTCGTTTTTAATAAATTCTTCTTCATATTTTCGCCACAAATCCTCGTTTGTTGACAGCCTGTGCCCGGTGTGCGATAAACAAGAAGTTTTTAAATTTTAAGGGTTTTATGGGTCTGATTTTTATTTGTTTTACATATTTCTGCTTAATTAATTGAATAAATAAAAATTAATAAATTGTAAATAAATTAACAAATTAAATTGGATTAAATATAATCAAAGAATTAATTTTTCTTCTAATTCAGCCTTTTATTTGTTCTTAATTATGTTGAAAATTACCTAAAATTCTTTATATAATGTTAAATAAATATTCGTGATAAATATATATCTGATGTTAAAAATAGCCTATTAAAAAAATAAAAACAAAGAAATTTTATTAAAATAAATAGAACAAAATATAATAATAATTTTTTGTTTTCTTTTTATTTTTTATACTATTTCTTCTTTAAAATAAAATCTCAATTCACAAATTTCGTTCTAATATTATAAAATTATAATATTTATCATAAACTTAAAAAAACAGAAAATATAATAAATGAATTATAAATTTTATTATCTTATTAATTACTAAAATTAGAAAATATAAGTAAAAATAATATTCCCATAAATCTATCCAAAAAATAAATAAATTTGGTTTCTCTATCCATATAATACTATATAAAAATTTTTAATTTAATCCCAGTTCTTAATATACCAATATAATTATATACATATATATTATTTTATATGCATAGAGACTAATTATAATATAACAAATTCTTTTTTCCAATAATTAATCTAAATGTTCACAATTGTTTTCCAAATTTTCATATATATGTATAAATATAAATTAAACTAATTAAAGCCTTATTTTTGTTAATATTTTTCATATCATTTAATATTAATTTCTAAACAAATAAGTAATTAAATTATTAATACTTTATATAAGTAGAAATTATCTTATTATTTAATCAGGATTTAAATACAATATTTATCATAAAAATAATAAAAAAATTTATTCTGCAAAAAAATTATTGTTTATCTATATTATGATAAAATATAAATAAAATAATTTAAAATGACAAGTCATTTTTTTATTATATTAAATAATATATAAAAAATTCTTAATACATAGATTTTTATTAAGCAATAATTATCCCAATAAATTTTTAAATATATATAATAATATTATTTTAATTATTAAATATAATAAATATTCATAAAATTGAATATAAAATATATAAAGCTAAATTAATTTTCCTCAATACAATTTCTATAATTCTTCTAAAGTGGAATCATTTTAAATTACACAATAAACCAAAGGCAAGGGGTCTTAGAAATTAACATCATCAGTATATTTAACAATATCTTCGAATTTTTTTTCAATTTAAACTTGTTCGAAGACCTTGGCGTCAGGATGATAAAATCTGGCAATAACATCTCCTTTTTTTAATTTTTAATTAGGGTAAACTAACCATTATAAACTAACGTCCAAATTAATTTTATCTTCTTTAACTCTTCTTCCGGCTCCTAAAGCGACCAATAACATACCTAATTTAACGGCGTCCAAAGACTAAATTTTTCCGTCAATAGGGGCTTTAACCTCAAAAATATTAGGGTTATTTTCGCTGTTTTTATAAGCGTCCAAAATTTTCTAATTATTTTTCAAATATTATTCGTAATCTCCTCCTTACAACTCGACAATTTATTTGAATTTTTCCAAAGCTTTTCCAGATTTCCAAGCTTCTTTAATTCTTTCAAGTCCAGTTTTAGCATCTTCTCCTGAAATAATCAAAGAATTCAAAGTCAAAACTACAGTAATAAATACCAATAATTCTCTAATGTCAGTCATTTCATTTTTTTAGTTGTTTAATTAAATTTTTCCGTGACTATTTTCATTGTACTAAATTCTGTCCAAAATAGAACAATAATCGGATCCAGGGGTCATAGCGTCAATACATTCCCAAATTTCGCAACTGTTTCCAGCCCACAATCCTAAGGGGTAGTCCATTCTAGTAACAACTCCTTGACATTTTACATTAGCAGCGTTGGCAGTTTTAATTAAAGATTCTCCCAATTTAATAGCTTCAGGGAAAGTTTACATAAAAGCACCTCTTCCACATTTAACGTCTATTCAAATTTATTTAATTTAAAAATTTAAAAAAAAAAAATTACTTTATATAATATCTTAAATTTTTAGTGAAACCAAATTAAAAATAATAAATATTAAAATTTAAAATATATAATATAAAATTTAAAATATATAATGTATAATATAAAATATAAAATATATTTTGTTTATTCTTAAATACGATATGATCATTTTTATTTATACTTAAAAGTATTAAAATATTTAAATGCATTACCTAAAGTTAACCCATTTAATCCTTCAGATAATTTTTTAGCCAAAATAGAAGCAGTAATAAGAGAAATTTCATCGACAGTGGAAGTGACATCTCTCAAAGCATAAATAACTTTATCAGCAGGGGCCAATTCATTGGTTTAACCTCCAATAAAGCATCCAATTTTTTTTATTTATTCTTTCATCTATTCAAAAGTCAAAGAAGTAGTCAAATCTAAATTAATAATTATAATAATTAAAAATTATACATTAATTATTTAATAAATATCATATATTTTTAATCTTTCTTGTTATTTTTTTAAATTTTTAATTATTTTTTTTAAATTTTTAATTATTTTTATAAAATTTTTTATTATTTTTTTTAAATTTTTAATTTTTTTACTAGGGAAAGATTCAATTTTATCAACAGTTCCTCCAGTGTGTCCCAGTCCTCTTCCGGCAACCATAGGATTAACTAATCCCAATGAAGCGTATAAAGAAGAAATTATAAAAGAAGTTTTATCTCCAATTCCTCCAGTTGAGTGTTTATCTATTTTAAATTAAGGTAAATCACTATAATCCATAGTGTCTCCTGATGAGGCCATAGCCTTGGTTAAATAACTTCTTTCTTCAATATTCATACCCTATTTTTATAATAATAAAAGTTAAATTTAAATATTCAATAAAAAAATATAATAAATAATAATTAACATAGAAAATATTCTAAATTTTCATTTATATATACCCATTATTTAAAAGATTTTCACATTTTTTTTTTATAATTCGAAAATATCATTAAAAAAAATAAAAAATAAATTTTCTAATGTAAAAAATTAAGTAAAATTAACAATAATTAAAAATTAAAAATAAATTTATATTATATTAAAAAATTAAATAATTTTTTTAAACTTATTATTTATTTTTTTATATTTAGTATTTTTTACTTTGCAAAAAATTAACATTAAAAGGGCAGTAGTTTAATATTCAGGAATAGTTTTATTAGTGACTCCATTAATCCAAAATTTAACTTATGCTTCAGATAAAGGTCTTCCCAATTTTTTTGTTTTCAAAATATCGGTAAAAAGAATATCTTCTTATTATTCAGCCATTTAAATTTACTTTTTGTTATTTTCTGTATTTATTTTTTTAAAAATTTATTTTTTATTTAATTTTATTTTTATTTTTATTTTATGATTTCTATTTTATTTTATTTTCTGTATTCAAATAAAATATTATGATTCAATAAATTTTTTTATTATTATCATTTTTCATAAGATACTATAAATCACTGTAAACACATACATTAACCCAGAAATTTATTATAAATTTAAAATTTATAGTATATTAATCGAAAATGTAATTAAAATTAAACATTTGGAGGCATTAAATTAATCATAGTGTAATTTAATTTAATAATTAATAAATAAGTGATGAAATTTCTTAAAACTAAAAATTAATTTGCGATGAAAATACATTTAAATTATTTTTTCTATATATTATGATATAAAAAATAATCAAAACTTGCAAAAAAAATATATTTTATAAACTCAAAAATATTTATACTACAAAACCAATAACCACCGGAATATTAATAATATACTTTGATACATAATTTAAAGTGATTTTACAATTTTTCTTTAAGTAAAATTCATATAATTCATACATAATATATAAAATTAAAAACCATATTTTTTTTCATCATTATATAATAACTTATCATTAAAATAAATAAAAAAAAAACACTTCTAAATTTCTAAAATTTTATTGATTAAATAAAATATTTTATATATTTTAAATTAAATATAAGTCGTCAGAATTAAATGTTATCATATATATTTTAAACTTCTAGAAAAAAGGCTAAATATAAATTTAAATATAGTAAAAAAGACATATTACATCATCTTTTAAAAAATATAATTTTTTAAACATATTGTACGTGTAAAATGTATTAATTGTAATTAATTATTTTAATTAAAATTAAATAAAATAAATTTATTCAACATATTATAAAACATATTTTTTAAATTTTTTTTTAACCAGATCTTTGCTTCAATGATTTTACATATATTTTATTAATTTAAATTTACTTACTAGTTAATTGTGGAAAACTAAACTCATCTTAAAAAAATGTCTAATAATTTCTTATCGCTTAAAATAACTATTTATTTAATATATTAATAATTAATTAAAACACAATTTTTCTTATTTAAACTAAAAAAAACACAAAAAAAAAAAAAAAAACCATTAAATAAATAAAAATATCATATAATGGATACAAATTCAAAGATATTTTCACAATCGCAGTTAAAATAAATTCTAAAAAATAAATACTCTAATCTCACAAATGCTAGCGAAGAAACTAATGCCACATTATAGTAATAATGATATATTTTATTTTTTTAATAGACTTAAATGATCAATAATAAAAATAATTTAGCAATTTTTTTTATTATATAAGATAATATAAATTTTGTATAACTTAAACTTTAGGTCAAACGAAAAAGAAAATGATAATTATATTGCCAAAAAATAACTTCAAAATTTAATCAATTAAAAACTACACTGTGAAAAAACTTATTTTGTAGAATTGGCCTAGGAAATAACAAACTATATATTTGAAAAAGAGGTAACACAAAATAAATAAAAAAAATAAATTTTTTCTTATTTCTTATAATTTTTTAAATAAAAAAATATTAATAATTTTTTAAATAAAATAATATAAATAATATTTTTATATATAAATTACAAAATTTATTTTTATATAATTTTTAATTAATAATTTATAAGAAGTAATCGGAAATCAGTTTTAAAGAATGTCCATTTGAAAAACACAAAAATCTCAGCGAAGAAGTCAGAAAAGTACTGATAAACTGGATAATATAATAACAAAATACTTTTGAATTTCCAAATTAAATTTTATATGATACAATTAAATATATAGATTATTACCTAATATAAGTAGAGGAGCCAGATATTACATTAGAAAATTTTTAAGAATTAGGAATAACTGCTTTTTAATTAGGTAAAATTATAATTTTATTTAAAGTTTAAATTTTATTAACTTTTTTATTAAATTAAAATAAATTTTATTTATATACAGTATTTACATATATATATGTATTACGTATATAATCTAATTATTATTATTTTTATATACTAGCTGTTAAAAACATTACAAAATGCTCATTTGAAATGGAACAACTTGAACATTTAACCAAAGATTGGGTAAAAAAAGATAAAATTTTATAAAGGGAATTTTAAATATTAGAAACAATAGGGTCCAACTTCACAGCGCCTACAAGAATAGAGTTTCTTGAAATTTTTTGCTCTTTATTGGATATAGATGAAAAAACAAAAAAATTTGCAGCTTATATTTTAGACTCTACTCTTTATTTAACAAAATTTATAAAATATAAATGTTCATTTACGGCAAGCTTATCGATATTTTTAGCTTATAGTTTAATTAATGAAAAATGGGGTACGCCAAAATATTTTTAAATAGTAACCAATTATAGTGAAAAAGAAATAATTTAATATAAAAAAGTAATTATGGATAGTCTACTCAGACCCGTTAAATATCCAACAAACTCAAAAAATTAAAATATATATAAATACTTAAATTAAAAATATAAAAAAGATAATATTTTGGAACAAACCTAATAATTATTATAAAAATTCTTAGAATGATTTATAAAAATAATTTAAATGTTTAAATTTAATTATATTAATATATTATATAAAAATTATAAAATAAAAATTGTAGTTTAAACTCAAATATAATAAACTTTTGCTAAATTTTGTAATAATTTGCATTCATGATATTATAGTTCAAAGCACCATAAAACCCTATATGATAATTAATAATCTTAATTATATATTCTTAAAACTATATTTTGGTTATAAAAATATCAAATATAAATCATTAATAAATATTTAATAATTTCAAAAAATACACATAAATAAAAAGAAAAATTCTTAAAAAAATCTATTAAAAAATAAATGTTCAGCAACGAAGAAATAGTAAAGTTAACAACAAAAACGCTTTATAGGCTTTTATTAAAAAATTGTTAATATTATCCCTCAAAAAATAAATATGGTATAGAACTAGCTATGAAAGACGAATTCAGAAGACATAAAAATATTACAGATTCTAAATAAATTTTCATGGAAAGAAAAAAGGCCTAAATGGGTTTGGCCCATGTTTTATTGTATAAAGAAAAAAATATAGAACTTAAAGATAATTATACAACTACGCCAACAGATTTTAGAGAACCTTTAAACCCCAAAGATGAAAATTTCATTTATTTCTGAAAAATCCTGAATTTTTTTAAAAAAAAAAATAAACTTATACCTTTTAAATTAAAAATTAAAAGATTGATTATGAAAAATAAAAATTAAAACAAGTTTGTTAAATAATATTTTTAATTTCAAATAAATTATTAGGTCTCATGAAATACCATATATATAATGTTAAATTTATATATTTATTATAATTTTATTTAATTTTTATAAGCTCATATAGCATTTTGTTTAATTATAAATTTTAGGTTTTTTCTTTGTTATTAGTAAATATGGTCAATTATTTCATTAAAATTTACATAAATAATATTAATTATCCCAAAAATTATTTATTACATATATAATTGGATTTTTTTACTTTTTTAATTTTAAATGATCAAAAAAATAAATAAAAAATACAACACTAAAAAATAATAAAAAAAATTTTTTATGATCAAATTACAATAAAAGTATCTTTTATAAGTTGACAGATTTAATAAAAAAGAATTAGCTGCATTTTTTTTATTTTTCTTCATAATTTATTCCTGTCTACTTTTAATTAGCTCAATTGGACCTCAATATTCTTAAAATGAAATAATATAAACATTTTGTTAAAATACAATTTTATTTTCAAAGGAAGATCTTAATAGAGACCATTCTAATTCTTTTAAATGTTTAAGTAAATATAACTAATTATGTTTATTTGTATAATAATTTATATTTTTTTTATCCAAATCGGAATAATTAAAAAAACAAAATTGAATAAAATCCTTTATTTCATTTTTTATAATACTATTTTTCCTAACTTTAGAATTAAAAAACTTATTAATATATTAAAATGTTTAAATTTATTTCTAAAATTTTATAAAATTATAAACAAATCAGTAATTATATTAATAAATATACAGGCTGCCAAAATTGCGTAGATGATCCTTAAAATTTATCATATTCAGTAAGAATTTTATTAATTTTATAGCCAGGTAAATAAATAAGTTATAAAAATAGAAAATATCCTTTATACTTAACGTAAATGGCTTAAAAATCATGTGATAAATTTGGGTATTGCCATCAGTTTGCAAAATACAGTAATATTTTAGCATATCCTAAAATAGACAAATAAAATTAATAAACTCTAATATAAGAGTAAAATACTGAAATACTCGAAAACTCTTCTTTTTAACAAGTAATTAAAATCCAAAAATTTTGCTTTTTTATTTTAATAATTTAATATAATTTTTAAAAATAATAATATATACAAAAGATTTAATTCAACTGCGAATAAAGAAGAAAAAATAAGTAAAACCAAATGGAATGTTTAAGTTAATATATAAAAATAAATAACGAAAGATAACATGATTTTAATATTAATCTTTTCTTAATAAAATTGGACCTTTAATCAGAACAATTTGAAAATGTTGATAAATTAAGATTTTAACTAACTGTTAAAAATAGTAAATTTGTAGAAAATTCTATCACATTCACATATATTTTACTAGCTTCTTCTTTAATTCTTTATATTTACAATTATATAATGCTAAGAAAATTTCCACTGAAAACACAAATAAAGTAAATTTTAATATAAAAATATTTTAATAATTTTTGTATTTAAATATTATAATTTTATAATTTAATATTTATTTTATCTAAGGTTACATCATTGGATTTCAACGCTTTAAATATTATTAATCCTTTATAATAATCCATTTTTTTGGACCAATAACTTTTACATATCAATAATTTAAGGCATATGTGAAGCGACATTTATATCACTTTTACTATTTTTTTGGTTAGATTTATTTGAAAAATCAGCTTACCTCAAAAATAACTTCTCTCATAAAAGTTTGTTAAAAGGAGCGAAAATATTTTTGATCATATGTTATATAATCCCAATGGTTATTTTAAATACTTACTAGTCAATTATATTGAAATCTGATGAAATTCTTGATATATATGAAATAGTTCCTTATTTTGACTTAATTAATAATGTTCACATTTTTTCATATTTAATTTATTGTATAACTTTCATATTCTTAGCCTACACATACTTAAAAAGTAAAAAACAGGCTGAAGAATAAGAAAATAAGGTATAATTAGAAAAAAAATAATAATCTATCAAATTAGAAACAGAATTAGAAAAAAAAAGAAACCAATTTTACTAAAATACCAGTAATAAAAATAAAATTAGGCGTTAAAGAAATAGAATTCAACATAAAATAGATATAAATCTAAATAAAAATGAAAATTTAGACGAATTTAATAATAATGAAATAAATTATAATTAACTAGCAAGTTAAGGACACCATAATTTTTTGTGCAATTTAACAATATTTGTATTTATAGTATATGCTGTTTCTTTGTATCAAAATTTCTTTAAAGATGATCTTAATAAAATTACAATTTTCTCTCTATATAGCGCAAAATTCCTATTTAATATTTATATATTTATGATATCAATATTATATGTCCCCTATTAAGAAGCAGAAACAGTAATTCTATTTAAAATTAAATATATTGACATTTATAAATAATTCATATAAATTTATAATTAATATAATTTACAAGATTATATCTTATTTTATACATTTGATTTATATAAAATTAGGAAAATAATGAGCAATAATATTAATTAGACGATTTGAATATTTCAAATTAATTAGAAGATAAATAAGAAATTTCTTCTTAAAACCAATAAATAAATACAAATAATCAAAATAATTTCATAGATTTAAACGACCAAGAAAACTCTAATCAAATACAATTATACTACAAAGAAGAAGAAGATGAAGAAGATGAAAATAACCATGAATAATATTTAAACACAGATTCCAACATATCAAACCAAGGTTCTCAATCAGAAGACATCAATAATTAATAATTTAAACAATAAAAGATTAAAAACAATATCAAAAATAATAGCAATAAATATTATAAATAAAATATATATAATAGCAATAATAATAGTTAAGAAATTTAAGATAGCGATTCTTCTGCAAAAGAAACTTATTCAGAAAACTCTGAAAATACTTAAGAAAATAACTTATCTTCTAGTCCGGGACTGAGAGAAAGCCCTAAAGGAGCCGATAGTGATTTTGATAGCGAATCTGATAATTCAAGTTAAAATTCAAATTAAAATTAAAATTAAGGGTAAAATTTAAATTTAAACTCTGATTCAAACTAAAATAGTGATGATTAATATGAGAGTAATACAGATTCAAATGAATGAATATATAAAATCTACTTTTTTTTTCAAAAATAAAAAATTATATAAAAAAAATATAAATTAATTTTATATATTAATTTCTAAAAAATAATTTTTAAAAAGACAAAGTTCAATATAATTATTTATCTAGTAATATTTATTAATTATAATATTATTTCATTTTTTTAAATTTATTTTTTTATTTTCGATCAAAACAACTATATACTAATTTCTTACTAAACTTTGTAATATATTAAAATATATTAATCATATATTAAATTAATATCCATTAAATTTAAATATGTAGGCAAAAAATTGTAATCTTTGTAAAATATAGTTGATTATCATAATTTATTATTATCATTTATTATATACTTTAAATTAAAAATATAAATTTATATTCATCATTATAATTAATAAAAATTAAATTATTTATAAATATATATATTATTATTGTTATATATAATGTTAAAAATGAATATTTTATTATAATAAAAATCTTTTTTAACTTATATAATTTCAATTTTTTATTAGGATATTATAAATAAAAAATTTGAAAAACATAAATTAAATGCTCATTTTGTTTAAAAAGCTATCTTTAAATTAATTTATTTTTTAGATCATAATAAAATTGTATTTTTAAGTTTTGATTATATACAAACTAACATGACTGTCAAAAATTTACTTTAAGTTTTTATTAAAATAAATAAGCAATAAATATTTTCCACTTAATTTTATTCAAAATAAATATTAATTAATAAATATTTATAAAAAATAATCTTATATGTTTATTTTCTTATAATATAAATTTTGCTAAAATAATAAATAAATAAAAATTGCTAAATAAAAAAATTAAAAAAAACATGGAAAACTTTTTCAAAACAGATAATTAACATAAATTCAATTTAAAAAACTTTCAGGGAAAATTCAATTTCACAACAAATCCGAATTTAAAAAATAATGACATGTCAAGTAAAATAGAAGAAAACCCATAAAAATAATCTAAACAAAAATTCTCCCTTTTAAAATAATAAGAAATGAGGTATAGTTCGTCTTTTTACACAAATTTAATTTAATAATGCACAAAAAGCTTTAAAAATAGTAAATAAATGTCAAAATAATAACAAAAATAAATCCCTACTAATATCCTCAAAAAATCATTGTTTAAAAACCAAAATTAGTCTTATGATTCAGAATAATTAATATAAGAAAAATCCTAATATTAGGAATAATAATTAAATAATTAAGAGTAAAAATAAGCTTAAAAGTAAATAGATGTGGTTCATAATTAAAAATAAAGTAAAAATAAATCCTATCAATTTGAAGAACTCCTTAGAACCTAGGTACAGTTTTCAAATTATATATAATAATAATATAACTATATAAAGTATTTTTTTAAATTTTCCTAATAATATAATATCTTAAATTTGCCTTTATTAACTAGAACTTCACCACAAATAACAATAAAATACCTTAAAATCCTAAAAACTTATAAATCTAATAAAACTACAGTTTTCTTAAAAATTTAAGTAAATCCAGTCTTTTCGCTACCTGTAACAACTAAAAAAACAGTAAAAACTTTATAAAAAGCTCAGAAAACCCCTATTTTAACTCTATAAGTGCAAAACCAACCCAAAACTAACTTTATCATCAAAAAAAAATTAACTCTAATTTCAATCTTAACAATTAAAATTTTACAAATAATAATATTAATTAATTTACAAACACAAACAATAACAATTATAATAATACTTATAATTTTTCAATAACAAGAAAAACCACTTTTGCCAACGATCAAAGAGAACATATAATAGCCAGTAATTATAATGAAAATTTTTTTTTATATCTTATATGCTATATATGAAATAATAGATTCTATTTGATTATTATTTATATATTATCTTTTATAATTTTGATATTAAAGATTAATATAATATTATTATCAGTAATAGAAAATAATGCCTCTATAGTAGGATTAGCCATATTTAATTTAAAAACTGGTGAAATTATTTTATCATAAATCGTTGATAGATTAACATATGTGCATACTATAAGTACAATACTTAGGTATAAAAATTATAAAAAAATTAAAAATAAAATCAAAATTAATTTATTAATCATTATATTAGATACAGTCCTTAAGAAATAATTTTTTGCGAACATTTTTAAAACTCTTTATTAAACAAAAAGATAGCTCAAACGTTTAGAAATGCCAAAATTGTCTACCAAAAAAGATTTTTTTTTGACGAAAATAAAGGATAAAAAATATATAATCAATCCAAATAAAACAATCTTAATAATAGCAGTAATTTATTAAAAGTAGACAATTAATACTATTATGTAGGTTTAGCTTCTTTAAACGCCCTTATTTTGCATTTAGAAATGCAATACTAACTTATATTTTCTAATAATTTAGTAATAAATTTTCACAATATCAATGATTTCTTAACAATTGATCTTTCAACCATTTTTGATCTTGAAATTCTATTAAATTCCAAAGATTTTACAATTTCTTAATCCCTCGTAAATCTTTTTAAAACTCAAACTGTAGGTGTAAAAACAATTATATACTATTATTTTATAATATATAAGAAATAGTAATTATATTTATCCATATTAATTTTAATAAAAATAATTTTTATCATTTATAAATTAATAAGGGTCAAAGACTTTTAAGGGCATCATTATTATAGCCATTAAATAAATTGGAAGAAATTTAAAAAAGGTAAGAAATGATCAATTACCTAGAAAAAAACCCATCATACCAAGAACAACTGCAATAAATTTTAAAAAATTTCAAAGACGCTGAAAACATCACAATTAAGTTAATATAATAACCTAAATAAAACGATATAAGAAACTTAAAATCTTTCATAACTTAAATCTATAATCTAAAAAAACTAATAAATAAACTAAACAAACTCAAAGACTTCTTTAACAATTTCAAAAATACCCAACAAACTCAAAATTCAACTCAAAACCAAGCCCAACCCCAATCCCAAGCCCAAGCCCAACCCCAACATAACAATAACAATTCTTAAAATTCAAATTTCAAAAACAGCTAAGCAATTCCCGAATTCTTGTTAAAAATGAAAAAAACAGTTTTTTCCTAAAAAATACAAAATTTAGATCAAATTTTATCATATTATCTGGATACTAATTTATTAGAGGAACTGGAAAATAATATTACAGGTGAATCTTCTTTTTCTTTTTTACCAAATGCCCAATTTTTAAATGGAAAATTACTCAAAGAATTTCAATTTTACTTTATCTTAAAAGTATAACCAGAACTTTAAAATCTGAGATTAGCAAGATAGGTACAAATCTATATATATGAATATTATATTAATAAAAAATTTTAAATTAAAGTAAAATAAAGATAGCTTATTTTTATCATTATATTATGTTATATTTTTAAAATTATTCAAACATTTTTAGATATTCTAAATCGCCTTAGAAGAACTGCAAGCACTTTTTTAATTTTATTAAGAATCTATAGGCAGAATTCCCTTAAAAATATTAAGAAATGAAAATAAAGGATTTTATATGCAAGTAGCTTAAAATCAACTAGACCAAAAAAGGTTAAATCATTTAAAATTTTTATAATATCATGATATTAACACCTTTTTATTTTTCTTCATTAATTTTAATATTTTTACTTTTCTTGTTATTTTTCATTTAGATTAACAATTGAAGATCTTTCGGATATGATAAACGAAGATTTAATAAATATAACACAAAAAAATAAACAAATTAATTTTACAACTCCATAATTAAACTCATTTAATAATAGAATAAATGAGAATTTTACTGAAATTAAAATTTAATCATCAGAAATACTTTACGACATGATATAACAAGTACAACTCAACTTAGACATAGCGTTTGAACTAAATAATTTTATTTCGGAACTAGACTTATTTTTATCCTTCATTAATTTCAAAAATAAGTAAATATAAATAATTTATTCAATAAAATATTATAATATTATATTTATAAATATTTATCAATATAGTATACTTTAATCACTTATTATCATAAATAATTTTATCATTTTTTGAATATTTTTTTTTTATAAATATACAACAAATTTACTTTAAATTAAGCTAATTCTTATTATTAATTAAATTTTAATATATTTATATAGCTTATAAATTAATGGAATCCCTGCAACTTTACCCTAATTTTCTGATAACGAACTTATTTACCAAACAGAAAATACATATAATCCAATTTTAAGTCAATTAAAAACTGATAGAATTATAAACTATGATATATTTTCATCTAATTTAAATAATATTCAAATACTTTTTGGTCATGTTTCTTCAGGAAAGTCAACTTACTTAAAATCAATATGTACATATAGTTTTATTTTTATAATATAACTATTTTCAAATTTGTGTTCACTTTTTTAATTAATTATAATTAGAAAAATAAAAAATTATAATTATTAAAATAATTATGACATAATTAAAAATCACAACAAAACTTAATTTTATTTTGTTTGATAAACAAATTATTAATATAAATTTGAACTAAATATTATTAATTAATTACAATTAATATTAACATTAACTATGGTATAGATATTAGTATATTAGAAAATTATAATTGTGATATAAAATTAATTAAAATTAATTATTAAAAAAGTGAATACAAATTTGAAAAAAGTAATACATATTATTTTTTTTTTAAATTATTTATTTATTAATATCCATAATTATGGTATTTATTATGCTTTATTTATTATCTAAGTATTGTTATAAATTTTATTCTTATTATATTGTCTTTAATATATATTTTAAGGCATAACCTAAATTCTAGGATAAATTGGGTGTTATGTACCTTCATCATTTGCAATTTTATCATGTTTTTCGCTCATGCTAACAAAATTTAATGTATAAGATAATATAGGTTAAAGTGACAGCGAATTTTCTGCAGAAATAAAATAATTATCAAATATAATATAAAACATTTTAATAAATAATGAAGAAAAAAACTTAAATTTGGATAAAAAAAACTATTTTGTTGTCATTGATGAATTTTGTTCTTCGTCAGGATTCGAAGACAATTTAGCTTTTAGCATTGCAACTATAGAATAGTTGATTGAAAAATTAGAAGATTTTTCACTTGTTTTTAGCTCAACTAAATTAAAAGAACTAAAACTATTAAATCAAATTTACATTAATACTGAATTTAATTATTTAGAAAATGGAAAAATAAAATCTTTGGAATAGATTCATACCCAAGAAAATTTAGATTTTTAATAATAAAATTAAGCACCACAGAATAAAATCCTTAATAAAATTTAAAATTTGCATGAAATTTAAAAATAAGCTTAAAAATAAGAAAATTTGGTAACTTTACAATAAATTAAGCATGTATTACCTTAATAGCTTTTAAATGAATCAATAAAATTTTATGAAAATAATAATTTTGAAAATATTCTGTTAAATCAAGATAATAATTAAATTGATATTCAGTTTCTTTAAAAATATAATAAAATCAAAGCTTGTAAATAAAAAATTATTAAAACAAATTTTAATATTCAATAAGATATAACCCCTGAAGTTAAATAATTAAAAATAAAATAAATAAAAGAGTAAATTTAACAAATTCTTGCTGAATGAAATATATATTTATTTTATAAAAAATATAAAAATATTAATTATACCCTTTATAAATCTATAATTTATTTTTAATAAAACAAATAATATATTATATGTTATCCCAGTTCTATTATTACTATTATAATCAATTAGATATTCTTATTTCATTTTATTTTAAATCAAAATAAAATAATAAAATTAATTTATTTATTTATTTATATATTATATAAAAATATTAATAATAAAAAACAAATTAATTAATGGAAAATAATAAAAAATTAATAAAAAACATTTTAACTGTGGGCTCCGGCAGTTCAGGTGTTTTATTAAATGATGATTTAGAAGATATTATAACTTTTAAACATTAAGATATTAAAAAAAATTTTGATGGTAAACATTTATTTAATAATAAATAATAAATTAATTAATTTGTTAAAAACTCTTAAAATAAACTTTAGAATATTATTTAGGAAAAATATATAAATATTTTTTTTTATTTTCCTTTTAATTTAAATTTTTATTTCATTTAACATTATTATATTAACAAAAAGGAAATGCTATTATTGATGTAGATTTTGACGGAATGATGGGAGTAGCGTTATCAAATAATAATTAAGTATATAGATTTGGAGAATGCGATTTAGTAGAAGGAGAAAATAAGGTAAATAATTCAAAATTTTTTTATATATATATTATTATTTATACCATGAACTCTATCTATTTTATCATTTCCTCTATAATGTTTTTATAAATATTTTTATTAAAATAATATTTATATTTAATCAAATATAGAAAAGACAAATTCATAAAAAACCTTAATTATTGAAATTGAACCCAAAAATTCAAATAACTAATATAGCTTGTGGTTGGAATCATGCAGTCATTTATAACAAAATTAGCGAAAATCCATAAATATTTGGTTTTGGCTCTAATACATTTGGAGAATTAGGTTTAGGAAAAGTCTAAAAAAAATTCATAAATGAACCAGTTTAAATAAATTTACAAACTGAAAAAAATAATAGTAAAATCGATTTTATTCACTGTGGATTCAGATAAACCTACGTAAAATTAAATAATGGGGATTTTTACGTTACTGGACAAAATAAGAAATTTGAACTTGGTATAAATATCGAATAAACTAAATAAACTTACGATTTTATAAAAAATGAAAATTAAGAGATACTAGCGCACTTAAAAAATCTTAAAAATAATTTTTAAACTGGTCAGAAATTCGTATGTTTTTTGGATGAAAATAATGAACTGTATGCCTGGGGAGATAATAAATACAAATAAATTAGCAATAAAAACGAAGAAATAATATAAAAAATAGAAAAAATTACAGATAAAAAAATATAACAATTTTCGCTAGGCTGGAACCATATTTTGGCACTATAAACCGATGGACATTTATATATGAGAGGCAGAAACGATATGGGTCAACTTTCACACGGAACCCAAAATAATATTAAAAATAACAAAAATTAGCAATTAAATAATTAAAATAATTAATAATAATAAGATAATAATAATCAATAATAAAAAAATTAAGACTAGCCTTAAAATTAAATTTAAGAAAATATTACTCCCATTAAAAAAAATATAATACAATAAAATGACGTTTAATAATTCGAAAATAAGCTTTTATTAAATTTAAAAAATGATGAAAAAATAAAATAAATTGCTTGTGGCTCTGAGTGCAATTACTTTTTGACAAATTAACATAGAGTTTTTGCTTGGGGCTGGAATGAACACGGGAATTTAGGTGATGGAACTTTGCTAAACGCTTATGAAATCAAAGAAATTGGAATTGATAGCAAATGTTAACATGAAGAAATTAAGGCTAAAGGCGCTATTTGCTATTTAATCGAAAAAGAATGAATAAAAAATTAACTAAAAGCAAAATTAAGAAAAATAGTATTATATATTTATAAATTTTTATATATAAATTTCACTATTTATATATATTATTAAGTAAAAAATTGTTTTGGATATTTATAATATTATAAATATAAATATTATCATTTTTAAATATTTTATTTATAATTATTGTGCACTTTTATTTGCATTTATTAATAATAATAGTTTTTAACCTTGTATAATGAATTATTTGGTTATTTATATTTTAAAATATCCAAAAATTATAGCTAAAATATAATTTATTGTTGTGTTTATATACAAAATACTAAAAGTATTAAGTAAATAATTCAATTATAATCAATATATATTACTACTACATTATGAATCTAATATTTTGAATATTTAAATTGATATTTTTTTGCAATTTATATTAATATTAATTGAAAGTGATAAAATTTCATAAATGAATTAAATTTAAAAAGATAAATGAATTAATCAGTATTTTAAAAAACATGTTATATATATATAGGAGTAAATCTGATTTATTTTAAATAATTTTATTGAAAATAATAATAAATAAAAATACCAAAAACCTATTTCCCGGTCTATCAGAAATAAATATATTTCTTACAAATAATTGCGGGATTTATTAATGCTAATAAGATTTTTATCAATTTAAATAATATTTACTTTATTAAAATAATAGTCTATTGATAATTAAGATCATTCTTAAAAAAATTATTCCTAAATCTATCATTTAGTTAAAAATTATTGCTAAAAAACCAAATTATTATAATATAATTAAGGAAACTATCACTTAATCCACTGTAAAATAAAATCCTTAATATACAAAAAAATACAAAATTAAAATAAAATAATTAAATAAATAAAAAATAAAAATAAAATAATATATTTATATAAACCAAAAAAGAAATGGATACCAAATAAATCGCTTAATAATTCATGACCGAATATTACGGTGCTCTTATGGGATAAAGATAAAACCTCATTAATTTTTATACCGAAAACTCTGTGTAATTAAAAAATAATCATTCATAAATATATTTTTATATTTTATTATAGATCTATATTTAACATTTATTTTTTCAATTTTTTCATAAAAAAACCGAAATTTTATTTTTTAAAATCCAAATATCCCAAATTTGAATACATATTATATAATCTTTAATAAATTATCTACAAAATTATCATTTTAGACTAACATTTTTATTTAATTTAGTATGACCTACGGAGGAGATGTATACAAAGGAGTCAAATAAATTGCCCACAAAATTGAATCTTTTGGATTTGAAAAAATTTAATATAATGTAAATAATATAATAAAAATAACAAATTTTAATAAATATTGCAAAAATAAGTATAATTGTAGTATATACTTATACTTATTTAGTAATTTTTTTTATTTTAAAAACATATATATCATATTTTTTAAATTTTTCAGGTTGCTGACTTTGATGTCTAAGAAGGACCCAACCAAGGATCTTTAGTTATTTTCTGTACTGGAACTTTATAAATGGATAACGATCCTTAATATAAATTTTCTTAAGTCTTTAATTTATTATCTAACGGATCTGGAGGTTTCTATATCCACAACGATATCTTCAGACTTGTTTTAGGATGAATAAACATATAAAAAAAATAAATAGATATATAAAAAAATATAAAATATATAAATTTATAAAAATAAATAATTTTTTTTATAAAATATGTATTTATATGTTTCGTTTTATATCGTTAGATTCAAAATAAAAATTTGTTTCAAATTTTTAAATAATAAAAATTTATTTTTTCTTTATTTTAAATTATATATTACTAAAAATAATTATCAATTCAATAATTCTTTTGTAATATTCTATTAATTTAATAATTAAGATTCAACATTATAAAATAAATAAAACTTGACTTTTGATAATTATTTATTTTTAGTTAAATTTCATGTTATTATAATTAATATATTATTCCTCATTCTTCCTCTATTTAATCACATTATTTCAATAATCAAATAAGGGAAATTTTCATTCATCAATCAATATTATTTTTGAAATTTTAATTTCCCAGTAATCTCATGAAATTAAATTAAAAAAAAAAAAATATTAATAAAACAAAAAAAATAAATTAAAGGCAAAATCTCCTCTATTTATATAAATTAAAAACTAAAATAAAATGTCATCATATCAAATTAGAGACTATACCTAACACTACCCCTAAATGGATCAAAATAAATAAATGGGATATATGAATAGAAATATAATCAAATAAAAAATTAAAAGATAAGATACAAATGACCACGTCAAAACAAGAAGATAAATGAAAGAAAATAATAATATTGTAATAAACTAATTTCATAAATTATTATAATTATTTTTTAAACATAATCTTTACATAAATTTAAAGTATGTATATAACATGGTATTAATTTTATTTTTCTTATTTACTTACAAATTTTAAAAATTATTTATTTATAGTAAAATTTTTAAAAATTAATAAACATAATCATTTTTAGCGTGTTTTCATAATAAACAGTTTATTTTGTTTTTCTTTTGAAATTTCAAAAAAATTTGAAAAAAAATACGCTCATTTTTCACAAAGAGCAAATTTAATAAACATAATTAAAAAAAAATGCTTTATAATATAAAAATTCATACAGTTTCCTTAAAAGTATAATTTAGAAAAAGTTCTTAACTGTCATTCATATTTAAAAAATTTAAATTTTAAATTTTAAAAACTTCTTTCAAATTTATAATTTTTTAATTATGTTTTATATATCAAATTTTCTAAATATTAATAATCTAAAAATATTTTATTAGAGTGATATAGAAAACCAATTACCCTTAAAAAATCTCACTAAAAAAATTAAAAAAGTAGCTTATAATTTAACTTCAAAATAAAATGTATTCGGTTCTTCTACCCCTAGAAAGCCTTTAAGGGATGTTACCAATTTAGTCCAAGGAAATTCTGACCAATCTTCGGAAAAAACTCCAAAAGTTAATTTTTCTTTTTTAGAAGATGACTATTTAATGGAAAATTTAAACTAAGGTTCCCCTACTATAAGAAAAACTTATTATCATGTAAAATTTCAAAACTAAATATTTTAATATTAAAAAAAAACTTTTATATATCATTTATTTTGACATTAAAAATTAAACATTTTTTTACTATTAAATTCAGTTCAAATTAATTACTTTTCTAATATTTAACTTAAATTTTTGAAATTGAAATTAAATTAAATTCAAAATAAAATAAAATAAAAAATTTTCAAATTAAATTCAAATTTTAAAATAGGGAGTTTTAAACTATGTAAATAAAAGAACTTCTAAAATATTCCAATTCAGCTGCTTTTTAGACAGAGAATTAAGTATACCAGAAAAATATTCTATGAAAACCATTGGCCACGTAATTTTATATTTATCAACCATTATTAAATATTTTTTTGAATTCAAATTGAATTTTTAAATTTTAATTAATTTATTAAAAAAATAGAGTATCGATAACGATGTAGAAACTGATGATGATCAAATTGCAAGTGCTATAAACACTTATTAAAAAGAAATTAGAGGAGCTCTTGAACTTAACAAGTAATAATAGGTTTAATAATAATAATTGTGAGTAATCTAATCAACAAACTTAATATATTAATAATAAAAAATATTTACTATGTAATTTACAAAAGTTGTGAATATATTATAACACTGAAAAAAAAAAAAAAAGAGTTTCTAATTATAGAAATATATATAACTAGTCGTTTTAATTTTATATTTATAAATTTTAATTTTATAAAAATTTTAGATTTTTAATATTAATTTCTTAATTTATAATAACACCACTTATAATTTATAATTATTTATATATGATATATTCTAATAAATATACAATTTCATAATATTTTATAATTTTAATATATATATTAATAATGTAATATTTGAATACAGTCATATAAAAAGATAATCTAAATAGTTAATTAAATCTAAATTTTTCATTCACTTTCTACCCATTCCTACCATTCTCCATTCTCCCAAATCCCTACTTTTTCCTACCCTTTTAAAAATTAATTATATATAAAATTATATATAAAAAACATAATTTAAACAATTTAAATAAAAACATATTATAATTATAATTAATAAATTTTAATAATTGTTACCTTCACCATCAATTTAAATACCTTTACCATGCTACTTTCCTTCTTACCAATTTCCATTATATATAACCCCGTCTGGCCATATAAAAATACCTTAACCATTACATTTATCATCTCTAAAATTACCCTCATATTAACCATAATCATTTAAAATTAAAATCCCTTTTCCATCTTTTTTACCCTCTTTAACTTCGCCAAAATATTTGTCTCCATTTGAATATAATAACTAGAATTAAGAATTAATAAAAATAGTGAAAATAATTAATAATTATATATTTAATAAATTTATAATTTTTTAGAAAATTGTATTTATTTAATTTTAACAATAAATATGGTAAAAAAGATAAAAATAAACAGAAAAAACTTTATAAAATAGTTAACAAAATAAATATTGTTAAAAGAATGTTGTTTTTATATTATTTTTTATCTTACATTTCCCTGACCTGTTATTTTGCCATCCTTAAAATCGCCTGTATATTTATCACCACTATCAAATTTAATAACCCCTTACCCAGAAAACTAATCTAATTTGTATAAATTATATTATAATAATAAATAAATAAATCACCTTATTTTTAAATTTATTTACTATTTTCAAATTATCCTTTATATTCATATACTCCTTATATTATTTCTGTCCCTTAGCCTTATTTTTTATCATTTTTCCATTCCCCTGTATATTTATATTTTTAATCTAACGATTACATAGTACCCTACCCATTTGCCTAAAAATTTTAACATTCGCCCTCATATATACTTCCATCCACTTTAATATACCTGCAATAACCAAAAGGAACCTATTAAATACAATTAAATAAACAATTATTATAATATTAAATTGATTAAGCATAAAAACTATTTATAATTAAAAAAAAATATTTTTTACGTCATTTTTCCAATATCCTTCGAACAAAGAACCATTTTAAAATAATAATTTTCCTCTACCATATCTTTTATTATTTAACATATGTCCCAAATATACAGAACCATCTCCATATTTAAAAGGTCCTTGTTCTGGAATTTCATTCAAAAAAGACTTATATTTTTCGTATTTACTAGATCCAAACACCTCAATCCTTAAAAAAAATTAAAAAATTTTAAAAAATTAATAAAGAAAATAAAAAAATATAATCGATAATTATTATATAAGTAGATAATTTCATGTTTATTATTTATTATTAAATAATATAATATATTATTATTTGTTCTTACGCCTCCAATACTTTTTAATTTTAAATTTAAGGAAAACTCTATATTTTCTTCAAATTAGGATCATTTACCATTTTAGACATTTCATGCTTAATTTATTCCATATTTAATTATTTACTTTAAGTACTGAAATTTGAACATGTTTCAAAATCTGTTAAATTTACAGATTAACCCATAAAAAATCTACTAGTTGACCTGCTAGAATTTGATTTAGGTGTCTCCATATAATTAAATTGTTATTATTGCTATTAAAAATGTTATTAAGGTACTGTTAAAAAATTTTAATTACTAATATTAGATTATTAATCCTAAAATAAACACATCATTTATTACTATTATTAATTAATATCTTTATTTTCTTAATTTTCAGATAAAATAAATATACTCTAACTTAAATTAGATTTTACTTCTTCATCTTAATCAAATAAATGCTACAAAATTAATAAAAAAGTTTTTAATTAAAACCAAAAAGTAAATTATAATATTTTTAATAAAAATTTATAATTTATTATAGATTTTTTTACTTGCATTTTATTTTTTACGACTTTTCCAAACTGTTCTAAATCTTGCTAAATTTGTTTAAAAATACTAACTTTTAACTCATTTTTTCGATAATTTTTTCTATCACCTACTATTTTGTCCAAATCTAGACTTAATTATATACATCTTCCTCTCATTTCATTTAAAGGTGCATTATTTTTTATCAAATTTTCAATACTTTTATAAGGATTACTTTTGTCAAAAGGATGTTCTTCTTTATTAAACAAAATACTAAATATATTTTTATCTTTTTTCTACTTTGCCAAATCTTAAAATCCTTTTTTAACCTTATTAAATTCTACGTTGAAATCCTCGCAATCTTCATTTATTTATCTTAATTAAAAAAAAAATTAATTTAATTATTATATATATATATTTCCTAACCATTTTTTAAATTAATAAAAATATTAATATTTTTTAAATTTATTTCATAAATTTAATAATTAAAAAATAAATCACCTTATCAAAAATTATTTACTTTCCTCGCAAAAGCCAAAAAATACTTTAAAAAGAGCCGCAAAATCTTTCTCTATTTCCTAAACCTCTTTCTCACAAAATTAATTATATTTTACATACCTATTTTCCACTTCTTTAAAAGTTTCAGCCAAAGAAGGAATAAATTTTTAACTCATTTTGCTCTAAACATCTATAAAATCCTCCAATTAAAATAAATAATTTTTATGTTTATTTGCATGCTACTTGTCGTCTTTTATACATTATGTACAAATAATATGCCCGTATTTACACTCTTTTTTAGAACAAATAAATTTTATAAATTTGTCCTCATGATTTGGACAAGTAATTTCCATATTTCAATTAATTTATTTAAAAAAACTTAATTAGTATTAAATATTTTTTAAAAAAAAATTATTTTATTTTCTAATAAACTTCTAATATAAAAATTATATAATTAATCAATATTTTCAATCAAAATAATCTAATTCTATCACAATTAATGTAAAAAACAATTATTAAAATTTATGCTATAAATAATTGACAATTAATAGAAAATAACTTATTTATATCCCATAATATTATTTTTTTATTTAAATTAAAAAATTAAAAAATTTTTCAGTTCAAATCCCAAGTAGAACAAGATATATCGTCTAATTCAAAAGGCCTATATATAGAATCTATCATTTAAGGACCACAATATATACATTCACTTACAAGAATACTGTCAAACTCTTCATTTAATTATTTTAATTAATTTTATACTTCCAAATTCATTTCAGAAATGTTACTTTTATTTTCATCATCATTAATCGCTCCAAATACTCTCAAATTAGCAAAACTATTTAATTTTTAAAATTTATACAAAAAAAATATAATAATTTATTTATTTATATAAAAATAAAAGTATAAAATTTTTTTGAACTTTCTTCTATTTTAATTAAAACTTTTGATAAAATTTACCTGAAAAATCCAGCATCGTGTAACTATTGTTTACTTTTTCCTTTATTTATTTTCTCATATAAATCCTAAATTTTATCACTTAAAGATTCAAGATAACTTTTCATTCTTTAATCTACAGACGACTATCTATATTTATCAAGCAAACATTATTTGTGGAAACTAATAAAAATAATTATTAAATATTATAATTATAAGTGTATTATAATTTTCTGTAATAATTTTTATATGTGTATATATTTTAAAATATTTTTAATTATTTCTATTAAATTTTATTTATTTACCCATGCATACAAGGGAATATATAAAATGGGTCACTAAATATAGTATTTAGACATTCTTCACATTTATGTTAACTATCCAACTCAATACATCTATTGGTTATCATTCTTTGCTCATTTTTTAATTATTCTACAGTTTTTGCTTACAATTCCATATCTTGTTTCAATTACTCAATTTCAGAACTATAGGTCTATACAAAAAAAATAAAATATAATTTTAAAATAATAATAAAAAATTAAACACAATAAAACTAAACTTCTGTTTTTTAAAATTTTAATTACTTTTAAACTATTACAAATTTCATCTTTAAAGTGTTCAATTTTTATTTTTGAATCAAAATGCAGTAATAAATCCTCAATTTTTATCTAGGAGTCAGCGTCTTATGTCAATACAATAACATCTTTTATATTATTTCCTTCTTTTTTCAATAAATGAATTGCAATTTTAATTTATAATTTTTTTTTAAATTCCTCATTTTAAGGTAATTTTGCCTTTTCTTTAGCCAAATCAATCAAATCATGTTCCAAAGCTAATTATACTGCTTCTGTATAAAATCCCATCATACTATAAACAGAAATCTAAGCGGTTTCTGTTCCAGGAACTCTTTAAAATAGTCTTAAGGCGAAATCAAGGTCTAATAATAAAGAATTTTAAATTAATAATAAATCATCTCTAATTTAATTAATTTTCTGTTTTTTTTATTTAATAATTCAATTATTATTTTCATTTACCAAAATTAAATCTTTCATTTTTCTTCATTTCTTCTTCCTGTCTTTCCAAATGCTCGTTTAATTTATCGATTTATAAAGGATTACTCAAAAAAAATATTAAAATATTATTCATAATTTAAAAAGACTTTTAGTTTGGGTCTAATTTAGCTATACAGTGTTTTAAAAACTAAACCCCTTCTTAAGCCCTCTCAATAGGTCTAATATTCATTAAACCACCAATTAATTTAGTAAAATCGAAACTAGTAGAACTAAAAAATAATAATTAAATAATTAGAATAATAATAACTTAATTTTTTTAAAGTAAATTTAAGCTTAAAAATAATATATTATATATTAGTCAGCTAACATCTTATATAATAATTTATAATATAATATAAATAAACTTATTTTATTTTATTTACTCTCTAGCAAACAAAGCACTTTTGGTCAAAACTTCTATTGTTCTTTTGGGCTCATATTACATAAAAATGTGACAATATTTTAATAGGCATTCTTCAAATTTTTTAGCATTTCCCTTTAATTTGTCTAAATATTCAATGGCTACAGAATAATTTTCATCATTTATATAGTGCTAAATAATAGTTTCATATGAACCATTTTTCTAAGCAAATTCTATACAATTTTCAATTCTACCATGACTTAACATAATTTAATATACTTATTCCATTAAAACTTCTTATTCATTTTTTGTTTTATTTCCCTAATTAGACACATACTTATTTAAAAAATCATTAAATTGATTAGAGATTTCCTCTTACTTTTTTTGGTCTTTTAAAACTTTTTCTTTGGTAATTTATTCATCTTTTGTCAACTAATTTGGCTTTTTTGAAAATAAATGCTCATTTTCCTAAAATTTCTGACTCATTAATCTGTCCACAACATTCATTTTATATACTTTTAATTCTACGATCCTAATATAATTATTTATTAATATATAAATACTTATATTTTCTTATATAATTTTATAAATACCATCTTAATTAAATTTAGATTTTACCAAGCCAAGATCATAATTTATTAATGATTATTATCGCCCCCTTGCTTCATTAATTTCTTTAACCATAATCTTAAATATCTCTCTAAACCTTCTCTCATACTATCTTTTTTTTCTCTATTAATTTTATTTAAATTTGTAATTAAATTTTTAAAATTTTAAAAATAGATATTTAAATATAAAATATATAATATACTTTTTATTAGTTGTAAATTTCAAAAATGTTTCTTCAAAACTTTTTCCAGTATCAAAATATAATTAAGCAACTTCATCATATTTTTCCTAATTGAATAAACTATTTGCATACAGCTCGCCTATATAATTAGTATATTCATTTTCGTATTCTTTACAGATTTCATATGCCTATAAAAATGATAAATATAAAAATATAAAAATTTTTAAACATAATAATTAAAAAACCTAAAAATATTGAAACCATTATTTTTTTTATACTTTTTTAATAAATAATTACCTTAGCATAATCTTCTTTTTTCAGATATAATTACCAAGCATCTTTATTTTCATTTTCAATCTTCAATTTTTAAATATCACTTGCAGAATAAATCCAGTATGATTAATTTTTTTAATCATAAACCATCCCTAAAACTTCTCCCATATTTCTCAAACTATAATGGGTTACCACTTATTCATTAATACTACTCATAATTGTAATTACATCTTTATGTAATAAATAATAATGGTACTCTGAAATCCTAATAGTATATAATGTATAAATTTATATAAATAATATAAACGATATAATAAAATAAATATATATATAAATAAATAATAAATAAATTTATCTATATATAAATTTAAATTAAAACTAATGTTTAGGCTTAGTTAATTATATTAAAAGTTAAAGAAATTATTCCTAAACTTAATTATTGTTTTACATATTTATTAAAAAAAATAATTATTAAAAATTTTTTATTATTTTTTATTTTTAATTTTTAATTTTAAATTCTAATTTATACCCAATTCCTACAGGCATATCAAATACTTAATATGCATTTTTTTCATTAGGGTTATTTTTTTTAGCATATTTTAATGGAGTTTATCTTCTTATAAAACTATTAAATTTAACATCTGAATATGATTCTTCTTTAGGTGGAAATTAATAAGACTAAATTATCTAATAAATTAATAAAATATTTAGCAAAAATTAATTTAATATCTTAATTAAAATACATTTAATCAGTAAATTTTATATATATATAAAAATATTAGTAAAAAATTACCTATCCATTAGTAAAAATAACGCTATAAGGTCTTTTGTCTTTAGTATAACTAATATCAAGTAAACTATTTATTTTTGTTCCCATAGGAACCATGCTTTATTTTACCTAAAGTCTATTATTTTAATATTTTTCAAATAAGAAGCCTAACTCAGATAATCCATGGAAACAAAAAATAGCCTAATTAGTTGTCACAAAAACCACTAATAACTTCCCTATAAATAAAATTGAAAATTAAAAATTAAAAATTAAATTACTTGTTTTATATGATTTTAATTTTATCATTAATTTATATAATACCTTATTTATCCTAATTTAATACAACTATTTTTATTTAAAAAATCTAAATATTTTTAAAATCACTAATTTTCAAATCCAGCTACTTTATAGGTAAAGTTTCTTAAAATTAACTTAAATCAATTTTCCATATATAAATCTAACCATCATCAGTACCAATCAATATATCCTTTATTAATTATAGTATATTTAATTTCAACAAAAATATAATAAATAAATATATTAAATTTAAATAATCCTTAATTTATTTTTATACATATTTAAATAATAATTTTGTTAATGATATTATATAAAATATACATTTGTAGAATGTGCGCTTGTTTGCTCATAACCAACTGTTCTAATAACTAAACCTGAAATTTTATTCAAATGTCTTATTTCAAACTCATTATAATGAAAGTAAAAATTTTCGCCCTCCAAAGTAGAAAATATAACATGATAACCTAAAATTAAATAAAATTATTAATTTATTTATTTTATATTTTATTATTTTAAAAATTAAATAAAATATTAATAAATTAATTTCTATTATTTGGCTTATCTACCTTTAGGGTCCAAAAAAACTTTTTCAATTTCATTTTTTTTACTAGTTCTTCCAATTTTTGCTAATCCTTATATGAAATTACCTATATATTAAAAATATTTATCCATAAAATTTTATTAAATAAATGTTCTAAACTCTAATTATTTTATTTTTTTATATAATTAATTTAGACTATATTAAATTTTAAATACCCTCGGATTTTACTTTAGGCAAAACAAATTTTTAAAATCCTTAATCTTCTTCTATTCTATATCTGTAAATATTATTGCTCTATGTAACTATTATAAACTACAACTAAGAAACATCAAAAAACTTAATTTTTTCTTAATTATAAGGAAAATTATCAAAAACCATAGGATTCAGTTAAAATAAGTCCATAGTTTCCTACAAAAAATTTAATATAGAATATAATTATTTTACAAAATTAATTATCACATAAATTTTAATAAATTTTTATTAAATTTTTTAGATAATTTCATTTTAAATTTTTTTTTATTCTTGTAATTACATATTATTCTTTCTCAAATCCAACTGCATCTTATTACTCAAAATTTGAGTCAAAACCATCTTCTTAAAAATTACTATCCGCTAATAAATCTCCATTAAAACCTGAATAATTCATTTTTCTGTAATTTTTTAATTTATACTGTTATTTTTATCTAACTTTTTAATTTTATTGATTTTTTTTTGCTTATATAATAATTTATTATAAAATTATTTCAAATAATTTATTTTTAATATTTTAAGAATTTATTAAATAAAAATCATTAGTTTAATAAACATATTATAAAATTTAATAGATATATTATTTATTCTTCTTTATTTGGAATATATTCATTTATAAAGAGTTTAAATAAACTTATTAGTAAAGGAGAGAAATTAAATATTAAATAAAGTTTACATTTAAAAAGAATTTCTATAATAAATATACAAAAGTTATTTAAATAAAATTATAAATAGATTATTTAAACAATTTAAAATAACTATAATTAAAAAGAATTTAAATTTTATTTAAAAATTAAAATAATATTATAAATTTTTTACCATATTTTACAAAAGTGTCAACTTATAAATGAATATAGGGTATTTATTAATATCTGTAAAAAAAGCAATTCTATAAAATTCGTATATATTTCTAAAAAAATACGATAGAAGTAAAAAATATCATATATGATATTTTTAATATTATAATCCACCTGTATATACAAAAATTGTAAAAAAGCCTTATTAAATAGAATTCCCAAAGAAATTATAAAATTAATTATATTTGATAGAATTATAAACTAATAAAAAAATAATTTAAAACTATTAAAAATTATTTAATATTATAATGAATGATTATTTATATTAAAATCATTTATAATTATTTATTTAAATAAAAGAAAATTATTTTTTTTTTAAAAAAGAAGCTATTTATATATATATTTTTTTATTATATATTATGAAAATTAAATTAATTTTCATTAAATTCAAGCGCATTATTTTTAATTTCTATTTATTGGCCTTAAATTTATTATTTAATTTTTCAATTTATTTCAGTAAAAAATATTATTCTATTAAAAATAATACCACATTTCTATAAAATAAAAAAATTTATTTTAAAAATTTCTTTATAGCTTTGCATATTTAAAAAACCAAAATATATTAAATAATTATTATAAATTATTCATAGTTGAAGTATTAGAATTTTATTCATTTCATTAAAATTTTCTTATTATTAAAATATTATTTAAGATTTATTTAATAATTTTATATCTCCTAATTATTTCAATAATCTCTTATAAACTCTAAGTTAAATCCAATTAATTTTTAAAGTTTTTTATCTTTATTTTAATTAAAATTCTATGGATTATGCATTTTTATTAATAATTAAAATAAGTAATTATATTCAATATAATTAGTAAAATAAAAATTTATAAAATAAAAAAAAAAAATTAAAACAAAATCAAAATAATTCCAAACAAATATAAAACAAAACTTAATATAAATTAAAAATGTATAACTTACAAAACACTTAAGAAAACCCTTAATCTAATTAAACTACTATCTCTGAAAATCGAAAATATAAAAAAAATCTGAAAAAAAACATAAATATGTCAAAAAATTCCCGTAAAAAAAACTCAGATTCAGACAGTTCTTTTTCACAAGAAGATTTAGATCGATAACAACTTTAATAGCAAAGAAAAAAAATTAAATAACTTTAAAAAGAACACTAATAACAACTAGAAAGCCAGCCTGATTACCAGTAAAAAATGAAAGCCAAAAAAATGTTAACCCCCTAACAAAAAATGGAAAAACTGGAAAAAGAAATGCAGTAATTAAAACAGCTAAAAATAGGAGCCCAATTAAAAGAACGTGAATTTTCAGAAGAAATGACTAATTTCAAACACAAATAAGAAGAAAAAATTTATAAAGACTAGTAAAGATTTTTGCCTCCAATTTAAAAAATTAAACCTAATTATGATTTCTCGAAAATATTATACACTTCAAGAGAAGATGAACAATAATAAAAAAGCCAATCTTATCATTACTGTAAAAATCCAGACCATAACCACGGAAGCCACAGTTTTATACATTATAATAATTTTTCAAATATATAAAATTAAAGTAAAGCAAAAATATCATCGTAAAATTCCTTGTCTGACCTTAAAAGTGTCAAATAAAGAAAAAATTAAATAAAGTATAAAACTCCCTAAAAAATTAATTTAAATTCTAGTATTGAATCAGATGTAAATTCTTATAAAAAATCGAATAACATTATTAACAATTTTAATAAATTTTCTAATAATAATATCGACAACTCTTAACATTTATATTATAATGAAACAGATAAAAAAACTAATTAATATTAAAAATTAAAATAAGATAACAGCTAAAGTTTATTTAATAGTAACATTTCTAATATTCCTTAAAATCAACAGCACATGATAAATTCTAAAGAACAATATTAAAACTTTAATAATATTAATAGTAATAAAAAATCTACGCACCGTAATTTTTTATTAGAAACTCTAGGAAATACATAAAATAACACCCCTGTTAATTCCCAACAAAAAAATAATTAAAAAAACGAAAATTTTAATAAAAATTATTATACAGACTCTGATACAAATTTCAGCAATCTTCATTCTCTTTTAAAACCCAGTAATAATTAAATTGATATTTCAAAGAATAAATCGGTATAATTCTCTGAATAAGTTTAAACCTAAGAATTTACTCCTACTTATAAAAGTACTTAAAAATCAAATTCTGTTAGAAATATAAATAACTACAAATTTAAAAGTGATGGTCAAAATTAGCAATTAATACAAAATAAAAGCGTTGAGAATAAAAATCAAAAATATGCTTAAAAATTCTCATCTTATTTTCAAACCGAACCTAATATAAATTAAAATTAAAACTAAAAATTAGCTTCCAAAAGTATTTCGGTCAAAAGAAATATCAGTTTATTTTCCAATTCGAAAAATGCTAATAATTAAACATAAAAGTCCATTTTTAATTAAAAGATACAAAGTCAAATTAACTATACTGAACAAGATTCTAATTCCTAAAAAACCTAAAATGTCGAAAAATATCTTTAATTTTAAAAAAATAATTAATAAAAATAATAAGAATAAGAATAAAAATAAAAATAAAAATTGACAAAAGAACAAAATAAAGAAAATAAATAAATTTACCCTAATTTTGACACCCCAGACCTTTTGACTCCTTTAGACAGTAAAAAAAATACATAATAAGATTTTTAATAGTCGAATTCAGAATAAAATATTGAAAATAAAACAGATAACCAAAAAAAATTAAGTATCAATAATAATAATTAATAGAAAGAAATTAGCAAAAAAAATTTATAAATTTAAAAAGAATAAAATATATAATAAAAATAATAATAAATAGAAGAATAGGTAAATAATTAAAATTAAAGTATAAATGAACAAAATTAAATAAACACAAGCAAAAATGAAATAAGCTAAATTTCATAGAAAAAGGGAAAAAATTCTAATAAAAAAAAACAAAATATAATTGATAAATAGAGTTAAATTCAATTTGTCTAAGGATTTGTACTTGTAGAAGCTGAATAAAATAATGGAATATAAGAAAATTTAAAAGTAAAAAATAATGAATAACTTAAATTAAATTCTAATTAAAAATACAACTCTTAAAAAATCAAAGAAAAATAATTAAGTATGAGCTAACATAAAACTTATTAAAAACCTACGGAAAAAAATACTAAAAATATTTAAAATTATTCAGAAAAATAGGAAATTTAAGAAAATTAAAACAAAAATTAGTTATAATCTTTGTTATCTGTTGATAAAAATGTAAAAATAGAATAGTCTTAAAATTAAATTAAAGATTAAAGTCAGTAATAAGATTAAAAATAAAACGAGGGTATAGAATAAAATTAATAAGCAAGTTAAATCCATTAAAAATCTAAAATTCAGTAAAATATAGATGAAAAAAATAAAATATTTTAATAAGATATGATAAACTTATAAAAAATATAAAAAAATAAATAAATGATAGAAGATTAAAAAAACTTCTAATAAACTAAATAAAATTCGAATAAAAAAGATGAAGAAAATAAATAAATTTCTAAAATTTATAAAAATTCTGATAAAAAGCAGTCTCAATCTAATACTAAAATTCAAAATTAACAATTAAATCTACAATAAATAGAAAATAATAGTAAAATTTCCACTGAAGATAATATAAATAATTAAAATAACTAATCACTTTTACAAAACAACCAGTAATCAAAAGATAAAAATTAAATTTAAACAAATAAATCTCCTGAAAAAAACACAAATTAACCTACAAATCCAGAAAAAAATAATCTAAATATTTCCCAAGAAAACTAATAAAGTAATGAAAACCAACAAATTTCATAGGCAAATTTAAAACACACTCAAAATTTAAATAAAAGCAAAAAATCTCATAACAAATTATCTTTCCAAGAAAAACAAAAACAGTAACAAAAATAATAAGAAGAACTTATTTAACAGGCCAAAGAAGCAGTAAAATAAAAAAGACTCTAACAAATTATTGACCAATAAGAGCCTTAAAAGTAGAAATAATAAAAATTAAAAAATAAGTAAAAATAACAGATAAATGAAGTAAAATATGTTTAACCTTAAATTATTGACAAAAATGAAATATAATAATAATAAAAATAATAAAATTAATAATCAAGTTAAAACTTAGAAAATTTAAAAAATAAAAAAGATTTCTAATTCGAATAATCTTAAAACGTAAGTAAATTTAATAATGATAACTAGTAAGAATAAGAAAGTAAAATAGATAAAGAAAGTGAAAAATATGCCGCTTATTTATCTTCAAATGTCGTGCCTTTAAATTTTTTAAGTAGCGAAAAATATTCAAGCAAAATATAATCTTAGTATAGTCAAAAATAATTGTCAAAATATAAAAATGGAAGAACGAAATAATCTTATAATTAATAATCAAATTCTAATAATATAAGTTTAAACCTTAATAATGAAAGTGTAAGCACAAATAATTATAATTAAAATTACAATTAGTAACTTAAATCGAAAGATAGCTTTGAAAGTTAAACCAAAAGTTAAAAACAAAAGTAAAATTCTATTTTAAATTTTACTAAAGGTTCGGAAATTAAAAAAATAAACCATTCTATATATTAAGAAAATTAAGAAACTGAAATGTCACTTTTAGAATAAGTTAACAGTCAAAAATATTTGTAATAAAATTAAAATTCTAATAAATAATAAATTTTAATAAATGGTAAAGAAATGGAAAAACCTGACAATTAATAAAAAAGCTAATAAAGTTAGAATTTATAATAAATTAAATATGAACCAAAAGAAAATGGTCTTATTTCAATCCAAAATTCAAACAACGAAAAAAATGAAGATTTAAATTCTTCATAAAATATAAAATAAAATAATTAAAATAAAAATAAAACAGAAAATGATTTAAATTAAAAATCAAATTAATAGTTAGATAAATAATTATAAGAGCATGAAAAATTATAATAAGCAGATAATTTAAATTTAGAAGACAAAAATTAAGATAAGCATAAAAAAAAAGAATAAAATAAAAATGAAAACAGTCAAAGTTTAAATTAAAATCAAGATGATTAATAAAATTAATAAAAAAATGAGAATGATTTATTAGCTAGTAGCACAAAAAATACAAATCTTTAAATTTCAAATTAAACATAAAATAACGAAAAACCTAAATTAAGGTTAAAAGATCTGCGTGAACAGCAGGAAAAAGAGAAAAAACAAAAACAACAATAACAAAAAGAAGAAGAATTCAAAAAAAAAATAGAGCGAGAAAACGCCCTTCGACTTCAAAAGGAAGCAGCCGAAGCTAAACTAAAACAAGAAAAAGCGGATAAACAAAAATCCGAAAAACAAAAACAAATCGAGCAAAAAAAACAACAAGAAATCGAAGCCGAAAAACAAAGAAAAATCCAAATCGCCCTCCAACAACAAAAAGAACAAGAAGAAAAACAAAGAAAACAAGACGAAGAAGAACTCCAAAAAATGCTAGAAAAAGACAAAAATTCCAGAAGAAAACAACAAAAATTCATCCCCCAAGGCAACTCCCAGTACTCCCGAATAGTAGAGTGCTACAACAAAGAACAAATCCAACTCTACAAAAAACAACAACAAAAAGAAATCAAAAACTTCCTCAAACAAAAAGACGAAGTAGACCTAGAAATAGAAAAATCAATGAACCAATCCATCATGTAAAAATCCCAAAAAAATCTTAACATTTCCAAAAATAACATGTAAAACTCCTAAAACACCCTCAACTTCTCCAAATTAAAACCAATAAATAATAAAAATAATAATAAAAATAATTATAATATAAACTAAAGTAACATAAATATACATAATAATAATATAAGTAATAATAATAACATAAGTAATAACAATATAAGTAATAATAATATAAGTAATATGAACGAATAGTAAGAAAAGGCTAACAAGGAAATAAACCCATTAACTGGAAAATTTTACACTATATAAGAATTGGCTGAAAAAGCCGATTTTGAACAGAAAAATAATATGAGGAAATTAGAGAAATTGGACAAAAATGTTTAAAAAATTAATGTGGGTGGACTTTCTGTTAATATTAAGGAATTGACTGATTTTCCAGAGGATTTGGGCATTTTTGGAATTGAAATGAGTCTTATGTGGTAAGATGAACTCGCTCTTGACCGTAAAACTAAACCTATTACTTTTAGCACTTTTAAAATACAAGATGAAGATCCTGAAGATTTGGTCGTAGAAATCAATGAAATTTATAATGTAAATTCAAAAATTATTATATTATTAGAAAATATTCTATACTTTTATTATGGTTTTATTAAATTAAATTCATATTTTTTAACCTTATACAATACCTTTTTTTTTATTATTTTTTATTAATTAATTTATTTATTTATTTTTGTTTCCGCAGTTCATCTTAAACCATGAAGACATGAAAACATCATTCCCAGAAATTTATAAAAACTACAGACTTCTTTTTTATTTTTACCTAGAAGTAGAATCTATGTAAGATTCTAAAGGCAACAACAAAATGTTAGATTATGGTTCTTTGGTTTTCCCTTTATTTGACTAAAAAACAGGTCAACCTAAACTTGGAGAATTTGAGGAAACTATTTTTGATTTGCCGTTAATAAGTAACTAATGGCCTTAAAATTTAGCTGCACTTCCTAAAAGAGAGACCAGCAAATTAACTTTTAGTATTTCTTATAATCCAACTTTAACCAAAACCTATTGAATAAAAATTTATTAATTTATTAATTTATTATTATTATAATATTATATAAACATACAATTTATATTCAATTTTTATTGATTTAGATAATTTATAAAAAAATTTATATGTATAAAAGTATGATAAATTTATTAAAAGTAGAAATTGAGTTATAATTGGTCAATTATTCTGTCAAAATATGTTTTATTCGAATAGGAAATAAGCTCAATTTTATAATTTTTTATTATTTTATAAATAATAAATTTAATAAAAAAATAAATTATTAACTAAAAATAAAATAAAAATTAAAAAATTAAAGCTAAGCAAAATTCATATTAGCTTACATTTGGAAGGTTAATAAGATAGTAAAGATTAAATTTATAAAAAATAATTAAAATATCAATAAATATTTAAATTTATATCTATAATTAAATTATAGATTATATAGTAAAAATTTTAAAATATATTTTTTTATTCATTAATATATTCATAAAAAATAAAAATAAAAATTATTAAAAATTAATTTATTTTAACAGATTTATTCTAAATGGACGGATAAAATGTAGGATTATCTAATTAATTAAATTTTATATTAAAATATAATTATTATAAATATTTATTTATATTATAAAAAATAATGATGATATTGTTTTTTTTTAATCGAAAAGCCAAAAATTAATTTATTAAATTTAGAATATAGATTTAAGTTGTAGCAAAATTTAGAATTAATAGAGTTTTTAAGATAATAATTTAACAATACCTTACTTACTAGAATAATTGAAATAAAAAGAAAATGGATAAATAAATTAACCAGTTCACAAACAATCTTAAACTAGAGATATACAGTAAAAACTATCATTTTTTATATTTAATATCACTTATTTTATCAATACAGATTAATTTTTTAATCCATACTTTTTTATACTATATTTAAATTCGTAAATAAAACTTTAATTAATCATAAATATTTATATTTAAAAAATAAAGGGAGAAAAATAATGAAACCAGATTTTTGTCTTAAAATAGTTAAGAATTATAAAAAATTTAAAAAGATTAGTAATAAGCCAATCTTTAAATGAGGGACTATTAATAATAAGTATTTAAATAATGTGTAGAAAAAAACACTATAATTTTTTTGGAAACTGGAACAGGTAAAACTTTTATTGTAATTTGTCTTATAGTGTACTTTGCACACAAAAATCCAGGCAAAAAAGTAAAAAATTTAATTAAATTAAAGAAAAATAATAAAAATAAATACAAATTTTACAAATATTATATAATATTTATAACCATTTATATGAATTTTTTAATATTAGGTTATATTTCTAGCAAGAACTGTGATTTTATTAGAACAACAAACCGAAGAAATAAAAATACATTTAGAAGCAGCAATTAAATTCGTTGAAAATTATCTATAATAATACGAAAATGATAACTCTAAAATAAATGAAGAAGAATTAACTGTTCAAATATTTCATGGCCAAAAAGAAATTTTATATTCAGCCCAATTAATATAATAAAAAATATAAATTACAAAAATAAATTCAATGAGCCCAATGTTTTTTTTAAACAAACTAAGAAAAGGACTTGTTTAACTAGATAAAGTATTAAATATAAAAAAAATTCAATATATTTAATATATGTATATTACAAATAAATATATAATTATATAAATGAATTTCATCATTTAATAATACAAAAAATTTTTTTTTTTTTTTTTCAGCATTTAATAAATTATATATGTAAAATAAAAAAATGTGATTCAATTATAAGAATTATTAAGTAAAAATATTTTTTTTTACACATTGAAAGTATAAAAATTTTATACATAAATTAATTATCTTATAATCATAATACATAGATTAGCTTGCTTGTATTTGATGAAGGCCATCACACTGATGATTAGGCAGAATATAATCTTATAATGAGAGAATTTTATGATTTGTAACTTAATTAGATATTAAGACTTTATTTTTAAAAACCTTTTTATAAATTATCATACTTATTTTTATTTTAAACAAAGTTACAAATAAAAGAAAAATTATACACCGAGAATAATTTCGACTACTGCTTCCCCAATAAGAGACATAAAAGGACAAGATAATGACATGTTAATTAAACTCTAAACATTGTGTATTTAATATAAATCTATAAAAAAAATTTTATCAAAAAAGTTAAAATTAGTATATTAAAGATTTTTTTTTTTTTTCAAAAGGCGCTAATTTAGATTCTACTTTAGCTAAAGTAGATATAAATAATTTAAACAAATTTTTACCCAATTCCTAACACATAGTAATAGGATATGGTTTAGAAATAGACATTCCAAATATATAGTAATTCATTCAAAATTCTTAAAATTTATATAAGGAATAGCCTTGTGAAATATCATAAAAAGTAGAAAATTTACTTTAACAATCAAAATATCTCTAACCCTATCACGAAGCTAGAGAAGAATTTAAATAACATTTCAAAATCCATCTCTAAAATAAAATTATCTCCAAAATTATAAAATAGTGTTATGAATACATATTTTAATCTTGCATGATAAATTTAGAATAAATTGGTAAAAAATAAATAAAATTTATTTTTAAAAAAATTACATATCATTTAAAAATTCAATAAATTTCGATGTCTATAAATTTTTTCCCCCTAAATATAAAAAGTCAAATTTTTTTTATATTTATTTTATAAACTAAGGTCCCTACTGTTTTATTTAAATGTTTAAAAGACTTTTAAAAACTTTAAAAAAATTATAGATAAAATAAAAAATGGAAAGAAAAGTTTTTAAAGATAATGTACATTTAATAATTTATGAAAATCTTGAAAAATACTTATAAAAATACCTTTCTATTTTTTAAAAAAAATACTCAATATAAGAAAATTTTTAAGATAATCATCAAATCTTTAGCAAAAAATTTATGCTCTTACTTGAAAAAATCAAAGAAAAGTTATAATAAAAAAATGAAGATTAAGAACTCAAAATATTAATATTTTGTGAAAATAGATAAACTGCAAAATTTTTGTCAAAATAATTAAAATATTTTATTAAATAATAATTTAATGATGATTACTTAAAAACTGGTCATATTATGGGCAATATAGACAAGAAAAATAAAGATGTCCTTACAGAATAAGAAAATTAAAAAAATAATTAAAATGAGAATGTAATCGAAATTTAAAAATTAACTGGTAAAAATTTAACATTTATTTATATTAAATAAACTTATTTCATTCTATAATTTAAATTTAGAATATTATTTAAAAAAAAAAATAATATTTCAATATTTAAATTAACATTTTGATATGCTTTATAAGTTAAATTAATGTCTATTATATAACAGAATTAAATGAACTTCATTACAACATAAAAGATAAATTATAAAAACAACCAAAAAACTTTAATAAATTCAATACCTAAGAAACAGACATCTTAAAAATTGTTTTTAACTATAAATAACAAAAACAAATACTCTCAGAATTCAAAGATAAATCTGTAAATTTACTTGTTTCCACAAAAGTTTCAGAAGAAGGTTTAAATATTCCCAGTTGCAATTTGGTCATAGCTTATGACGGCATTTAAACTTATAGTTCTTTTATACAAACTAAAGGAAGAGCTAGACATTAAGATTCTCATTTCATGATTTTTGTCCCAAAAACATTAGTAAATAAATTTAATTATTTTGTAAATAAATTTAGTTATTTTAGTAAATAAATTTAGTTATTTTAGTAAATAAATTTAGCTATTTTAGTAAATAAATTTAAGTATTCTAGTAAATTAAATAGAAAAAATTAATATAAATATTACTATTAATTTGTATATTTTTTAATTAAATTGCTCTTGATTTCATAATATAAATTAAATATTCTTATTTTTTATTGTATCACTAGGAAATTTAAAGTAAATTAACTTTCAACAAATACCTAGAATTCCAAAAATAAATCAGAATACAATCAAACAGTTATAGCGATGAAGGAGCCGATTTTTATAAACATATTTAATTAGCTACATATGAGAAAAAATTTTATGACGATGACAGCTCGCTGTTAACAACAAATTGGTCTAAAGATATGTTAACTTAATTTTGTCAAAAATTAAATAAAAACCCCAATTTTATCACATAATAAATTTATACTGAAATTAAAATAATATAAACCGGGGAAAATTTCACACTTGTTCATCTGCCATACGAAATTACCTTTAATTTCATGCTATTTTATGTAAAAATTTTTTATAAAAAACTGACTTAATATAATATTCATTCTTATAAATAATTATTTTTAACTTTATAATACTCTTTATATAGGACGAATTCCAAAAATGCAAGAAAAAATTTTAAAAAAAAGATGATAAATAAAGATATGCTTCTTTTATAGCCTTATAAATACTCAAAGAATAGGTAAATATAAAAAATTAATCATAATTTATTGGAAATAGAATAAATAATACACTATTTTATTTAATAATTATTATACTATATAGATTGATTTTTTATATTTTAAATTAGGGATATATATAAAAAAATTTTAGCTTAAATTTTTCTACCTTTTAATATGACCCGAATGTATTAAATCATTATCTTTATGAAAAATACAATGATATTTATAAAAATTAGATAGAAATTTAGTCTATTTTAGATGAAGATCAGGACTAATATTCACAGATAAATAACTTTTATAAAATATAAAACTTTTTTAATCAAAATGAATTAAATTTTATCGCATTCGAAAGTACTAAAAATATAAAATTATAAATTTATTTAGTTGAAATAATTAATAAAAGCAGATATTAATAAGGATAAAAGTTTATTCTTCTTTTACCTAACGTAGTAGATTAAGATTTTTCATGTGAAAATTTTAAACTATACTTATTATAAGATATTTAATTTACATAAGAATAAATTGTAAAAATGTAAAAATAACATATTTCTTATATAGATGAAATTTAAAGTAATAATTAATAAAAATACCAAAAAAAAAATGAGCCAGATTATCAAAATGCAGTTTTTATATTTTATTTAAATAAAGATATTAACTAAATTGAAAACTTATAAGAATTTTTCATCAATTATTAATATTAATAAATATTTAAGGATGAAAGTATTTTAAATTTAATTTTGAATATTTACACTTATTTACAATAGTAATAATTACTGAAAAACCTTAAAAAATTTATTTAAAACCCCTAGATTAACACCGAAATTACAAAAGAAAGTAAACCTAGAATAATAAAATTTAATTAGAATTAACCATAATAAAATATTCATGAAATTTCAGAAATTTAGTAATAAAAATTAGATAACGAAAAATTATAAAAAATTGAAAATATAGATAAAAATTTTTAAGCAGATTAAGATGAATTAAAATGTGATTCTTTTTAAAGTATTCTAAGTTAAAGTTCTTATTTAAATCAAAGTGTAATTGAACCATAAAATTAATTTAATGAATATAATAATGATAACCATAATAATATTGATGATTCTAATAATAATAATTAAAATAATTAAAGTAATCTAGATTCTGAAATTTCTTTTAATAATAATATAGACATTAAAAGTGAAGCAAATTAAATTGAATGTGAAAATGACGAATCAGAATAAGATTCACTGTCTTCTTAAAATTCATCATATTCATAAAATAAAATTTCGAAAATTACAGATTTATAAGATATTAATGAAGGTAATAATTAAAATATAAGTACATATGACGAAAGATATAACATATTATTTATTTGTTTATAAATTTATATATTTTTTTAAAAAAAGAAAACTATTTACATAAATTTTTAAAATAAAATAGAAACATATAAAATATAAGATATATATTATTTTAATTATAATTTTTTAATTTAATATGAATTTAGAAAATTAAAACCTTGCTCTTAGCGCTATATAAGATGATAATAATTTATATCTTTAACTATATTATCCAGAGTTATTTAAAAGAAATTTAGAAACCGAAACCAACTACATTAATTTTAAACTAGGAAAAACATTCTTGGAATTTATCATCTCCTTAGACATATTTTCTCTTTAAAAAAATGTAATAAAAATAAAAATTTAATCTTTATTTAAAATTATTTAATTTTTTTTTTAAAAAATAAAGTCCATAATATAAGCTAATTACTCTGAACTCAAAAATAAAAAATACAGGCATATTAATGAAGTATTACTACAAAATCTAAATATTCACTAATACATAAAAATCCAAAAATAAAACCAAAAGGACTTATTCTTACTTAATTTATTCAATATCTACAGAAAAATTACTATACATTAACTCAATCAAGAATTTTACAAATTAGTTTAAAATATTTTGTTATGTATAAAAGAACGAACTTAATAAAATTAGTAAAAAAATCAAGAAATGTTAATTTCCAAAGAAATTCTTCCTTTATAAACAGAAAATTTACACTAAAAATCAGAAATAACCCTTAAAATAGTTAAATATTTAAAAATTATTGAACTAGACTCTTTTTAAAACTTAAAAGTAGAAATTTAAGCCGAAAATGAAAATGAAAATGAATATTTTTTATAATAAAATTAGTTAAATTTATTAGTCTCTAATAATTTTTAAAATGCTAATAATTAATTAAAAGAAATCATTTCCTATTCTTTTACTGAACTCAAACTTTTGCAGCTTTCAATAACTCATAAAAGTTTCAAATAAATTATAATAAAAAAATAAACAGAACTCCTGGAAATTTACCCAAAACTTTCCTAATAATAAAAACATTTTATGGTAAAAAAATTTATTTAAAAATTATTTAGTAAATTCATTATCAATACTTTTTATGTTTAATTAAATTATTAAAATATTTTTTATTATTTTATCAATTATTTAATCATTATCTTTTTAGAATTATGAAGTCGACTATAAAGATTTTTCTTATGACTCTCTTTAATTTTTAGGCAAATACTTGTTTAAATTTTACTTAACATACCTTTTCTACAGTAAAAAATTCGAAGATAAAATACAAGATTTAGTTTAATAAATAACAAATAAATTTATAAATGTAAATGCAAAATAACTCATTCTGAAGTCTCTTACTTTTCCTTTATTTTTACTTCATTTACTTCAAAATTATCAAGATCTCTACAAATTCTTTAAAGATAATATAAATATTAGTAATATAAAAAATTAATTTCCCTCTTAATTAAAAGAAATATATGTAAATTCATTTGAAAGTCTTATAGCAGCCATTTTCTTAGACAAAAAGGCAAATCTTAACATTTCAGAAACTTTTCAAATTTTAAACGAAAAAATTGGAAATAAAATTTTTTAAAATTTTGACACTTTATTATTAAACTCGCCTTATATAAAACTGTTCGAATATTATTATGAATAATAAGAAATTAAACTATATGATTATAAATTATAAATATGCAAAAATGATAATCTTTAAAAATAAAGTTAATAATATTTCGTTCTACAGGAAAAAAACTCAGACAAAAAAATATATGAAAGTTACTAACCAACTAAATTCTAAGCATGGAACTAGCTTTTCTACAATAATTTTAAAAAAAATTCATAATAAATTTGAATTCAAACTAAAAGTGATTACATTTTTTTAATATATGATATTAATTAATTTATTTATTTTTAAATAGTAAAAAAAAATATTTTTAATTTAAATAAATAAATTTTAAAATTACATATATATCTAAATTAAAATATATTTAAAAATTAAACTTTTAACTTATAATTTTTAAATATATAATAAATATAAAATATAAATATTAAAGTATTTAAATAAAATATATAAATATATTGTCAAAATTTAATTTTTTTCAATATTCTTTAAATTTCTTAATTTGTTTTACTTCCCTCTCCATCTTCTCCATCAATTTCATCATCTATTTTTAAAAATTATAAAAAGAAATAAATACATTTTCAGTTTGAATCTTAATTTATATAAATTTATCTTTTTTAATTTTTACCTGAATTAAATTTTTCTTTTTCTTACAATAAACTTATAAATTCTCCATTGGGTCCTTAAAATAAACACATCTATTTTATAAATTTATTAGAATAGTTCATTTATATTAAAAAATATATAAAAAAGTGGCATTTTTTAAATAAATTGTATTAAATTTTATTCTTATAATTTAATTTTTTTACCTTCATTTACTCATTATCAACTATTTCACCATCGAACTAAACTTCATAACTTTTCATTTTTTCGACTATACTGTCAAATTCCTCTTCTACTTCAAAATTTATAATGGGGCTATATCCTTTTAAATTTTAAGATAAACTAAAACAATAATTTATATTTAATATTTTATATAAAGTCCTACATAAATAATATTGCAGTTTAATAAAATTTATACTAATTTATTTTCTTTTTACTTTTAAATTTATTTTAATATTATCCTATTATCCGATTTATCTTTCAATTCCACTATTTATTTAGACTAATTAATTACTTTCAAACCCAAACCTTCACTATAAAATCCAGACGTATTTTCCAAATTTTTGCATAAAATAACTATGTTTTTAAGCTTAACCAATATTTATTTAGAATAACTCATTTAATTTTTTTTTAAAATAATCTTTATTTTCTAATTTTTTTATTATTTATCAGATTTTAATTGTGCAAAAGAATTCATAAGATAAAATTTTAATAAAAACTAAAATTACTAGCACTATACTTATGATATTATTTTTAATTATTTATATAATAAATATAAAAATCAAATATATAAAGTATAAAGTATAAAAATATTACCTATATTAAAAAAATTAAAATACAAATTTTGCTTATAATATATGAAATACAGAAGTAATTCATAGTATCATAAAATATATCTTATGTATTTAATTTTAATTTTTTTATATTTATTATAGAGTATAAACTAATTTTAAGCCAAAAAACAGATATTTACAGTTTTTTTTATTTTTGTTTTAAACACTATAAAAAACAAATTCTAAATACTTTAAATTACAAAAAACTTATATATTATAAATATTATTAAATAATAAATATTGTTTTTAAAATTTTCTTCATATCTTCTTACAAATATTAAGCAATACCTAAATAGCCTTAAAATTTCCCCTAAAAAGTCAAAAAAAGAAAAAAAAAAAAAGTTAAAAAATCACAATAAAACAGCTAAAACTCCTAAAAACCCAGCCAAAACAAACCCAATAACCCCTCCATAACTACAATCAGCGTCTCCACATTTACAAGTACAAGTAATATAGTCATTATAATTTTGATTCCTATTATCGACATACTAATTACAAGCGTCAACACAACTGGACAAAAATTCAGAGTCAAAAGTGAGTTCTCCGTCTTCTTCGTCTAATAATTTGTCTAAATCTATACATTTTGTGTTTTCTTTCATACATTTAGCATATGCTTCAGCTATTTTTACCTCTTCTTCTAGACTTTGATCCCATTCGCATTTATCGTTTACACATTTCTAAAATTCGTCTACGGTTTTTTAAATGTCAGAGGCTTTTATTTGGGTCGTAAAAAGACATAAAACTAAAAATAATCCTAATAAAATTGATCTTTACATAAAAATTTTTAAAAAAAATATTGTTTTTGGTTTTTTTATTTTTTTATTTTGTTTTTTATTTTTAATTAATTAAAAGAATAATACTACCTAAAATCTTTAAGTAACTTGTTTTTGAATTAGGTATGCATTTAAAAGAAATTATTATATATTAATTATATATATTGAATTTATATAATAAAGAAAATTTTCGAAATAATATTCAAATTAAAAATATAAAAACAATTTAAAAATTAAAAATAAAAGTTTTTTCTTTAACATTACTACTTAAAAGCTTTAAATTATACATATCCTTATAATTATTCTAATTTTAAAAACTATTCTTTTAATTTATTATAATCATATTATAGTGAATAATATTTAATTATATTTAGTATCAAATCATATAATTAAGCAATTAAATGTGTATATTAATTAGTATACAATGACAATGTAAGTATATAATGTGTATTTGGTCAATTTATATAAAACAATTGCAAATTATTTGGTATTTAATAATAAATCATAACAATGATATATATTTTAAATATTAAATAAAATATTCGTATATTTAAATTGACTAAATATTTTTTAATTTTACTCATTTTTATAAATATATTTATAATTAAAATATCATTTTTATTTTTTTTTTTAAAAAAAAAAACATTAGTAATAAGTATAAGTTTTAATTAATTTTGGACAATATTTTTAACTAATAAAATAAATTTTTTTTGTAAATAATTAAAATTATCATTAAACAAAATCATATATAATTTTTGATAAATATTTTATATCGAATTATATAAATGAAAATTACTTTATTATTATTCCTATATATTTTTATTTAAATTGTTTAGAATTCAATATAATAATTTTTGTTTCTTTATTTCTATAAATATAAATAGAAAAACTAATTAAAAAAAATTTAATTAAAAATTATAAATTTATACTAAATATATTTAAAAACTAATTTGACACATTAATTTTTCAATTCAAATTAAATCCTTATATATAAAATTTTTAATAACTCTCATAAAATTTATATAAAAATTTATATAAAAATTATTTAATTCTTATATATTATTATAAAATATACTTCATATTATAATTTAAATCATAATCCTAAAACACTAAATAACCAAAAACAAACTACTTCAATCATTCCTTTTTCAATCTTTATCATCCAAAAAAAATAAAAAATAATAATAAAAATCTCACATAACAACCATCAAAATCCCCACAAACCCAATCAAAAAAAACCCAAGCCCCTTCCCAAAACACTCAGCCCCTCCACAATTACAAGTACAAGCCACATATTAATTAAATCCATCTACATTTTCGCTCTTCTAACTGTTCCACGCCTAAATACACTTATTATAATCATTAGCAGGAAAATCTTCTTCCCCGCCCATTTACTCTATTTCTTCAGTATAAATCTGACAATCTTAGTTGTTCTTCAAAAAATTCGTGAATTCCTTAGCTGCGTCTGCAAAAGCGTCCTCGTTGTCTTCTCGGGGACAGTCTGCTGAACAAGAAGAATATTCGTCTATTGTTATTTATTTTTCATTTTCATTTTCATTTTCTTCTCCATCTGTTTTTTAAATTTAAATGCTTTTTTTTTAAGATGTGTAAACTGTTTTTTTAGAAAAATTTGCACTTGCTAAAACTAGCAAAACCAAAAATAGAACCAACTTATTTATCATAATGATTAATTATTTTTTATAATTTTATTTTAGGAATTATTTTGTTATTTTTTTACCTATTTTTTCTTTTTTTATTAAATATTTTTTTTCTTTTCTTTATTTTTTGAAAATCTGTAATTTTTATTAAAGAAAAATAAATTACTATTAAATAAAAAAAGAAAAATTTATTCTATTTAAATATGCAGAATGAAAAATAATAAATATCTTATGAGCTTTGCTTTTTTATACTATATATATAATAGAATAATAAAATAAACAATATATTTAACTAATATGTAGATTAAAAAATAAATACAACATGTATAATTGTATTCAATTTATACCTTTATTTTAGTTTTGATATCTTTCTATGCAAATTCATATATTATAAATGATTAAACATCTTATTTATTTTAACCTATATTATACATTTTAAATTATATACTAAATAAACTTATTAAAATTATAAAATATCCTCGAATTTTATAATTCTTATAGATATCCAATAACTATCTTATTTTTAATATATAATTCATATTATATTAAATAAATTAATTTATTTATTTTTTTATTGTAATTTAACAAATGAATTTGATGCAAATTGGATTATTAAATATAATATTTAATAAATAAAGTAAATAAGAATTAAACAGAAAAATGCTCTTATGATGTAATATTCTAATATTAAAATAATTAAAAAATATAGAGGGCTCTAAAATGAATTCTAAAACATTTAATTATTTTTATTTTGAATACTTAATATTTTGTACATATATTGGGTATAAAAATTAAACATTCATATACTCATTAGAGAATTTACTTTAACCTATAAATGAACTAATAATTTCATTCAATTTCTAATTAATCTTCCAATTATAATGTTTATTTTATTTAAAATATAAAAATTCCAAAAATAATATATTCTAATACCAATAATCTACCAAAAAAAAAAAAAAATTTCTTAAACTACAAAAACAGCCACATTTTCGAAACATTCATTAAATATATATATATAAAATAATAAATAAATATATATATATAATAAACAATTCTAAGCCTCAAACTTTATACTCTTTCTTCTTAAACAAAAAAAAAATCACAACAAAACAGATAAAACTCCTACAAAAGCAGCCAAAGCAAACCCTATAACCCCTCCAAAACTGCACTCAGCATTAGCACATTCACAATTACAGGTAATATAATCATTAAACCCTTTATTTCCAGTATTGGCCTAAGCATTCCAGTCATTTATACAGTCAGCATATTCTTAAGCGGGGAAATTGTCTTCACCGTCCAAATCCACAAAAATTTCGTTATATTTTACGCATTTTTCATCTTCGTCGTAAAATTTGTAAAAATTTTCGGTGGCTGCATCGGATCCTTCTCCGTCGTTTTCGCAAGTATCTTTACACTCTTCGTATTCTTCAACTGTAACAGTCAAATCAGAAGCGAAAGCCAAGTTTAACAAAGCTAAAATCAAAAATATATTCAATAATTTACTCATTTTTATTCTTTTAATTCTTTATTTATTTTTTTTTAATTTAATTTTTTTATTATTTTTTTTTTTTTATATTATATTTACTATTTTTATTTAATATATTATTTTTTCATTGAATTATATATAAATATTATTTTTTCATTGAATTATATATAAATATATAAAATATAAATATAAAACTAATTCATTAGGAATTATGTAATTCATATATACTAATATTTATATTTAACTTAAAAATGAGTAGAAAAAAATAAACTAATGTAGTGTTAGAAAATGATATTAATATACTTAAACCAATTTTAGATTTAAAAATATATAATTAAATTCACATCTTTTATAATTCTATTACATAATATAATATATAATTTGCAAATTTATATTTAACCTAATTTACAATATATTAATATACCCTAATGAAATTTTATAAGTATTAATTATATTTTGCGCATATTTAATAATATATCATATTTAATCATATAATTAGGAAATATAACAAGAAAAATGATTTCTATTACTTTTACTTTATTGTATAAATAAATTATTTTTATATTACCTGTAATAATGTGAAAAGTGAGAAAAAAAAAATAATTATTTTTTAAAAAAAATTCATTTTTTAAAAACTAGTTATAATTAAACTTTTTCTTGATAGATATATAAAAATAAGCAAAATTTTTATAAGCTAATTTTAAATTTTTTAAAAAAAATGTCCAAATTAATTTTTTGCCACTACTTTTAGCATAATTTTATATTCTTGGAACCAGTGTTTTTCCGGTCCTCGAAGACCGCGGTCTTCACTTTCAAAGGTGGCCGGTCTTAGGTATTCAAAATTAATTTTAAATTTTATATTTATATTGTATAAAAAATTTTAAATTAAGTTATAATTTAGGATTATTTCTTACAATATATAATTATTTTATCTTATAAATAAATTGTCTTAATAAATAATTTAAGATTAAAACCCTAATAATGTTTTTACAAGATTATTATTCTAATCAAAATCAAAAAAAAAAAAAATAACTAACATTGATAAAAAATATTTTTTTCCATATAAATTTTAATTAAATTTTCTTAATGATGATAATAAAATCTTTTATTTTGTTTTTATAACAAATATCATTCAATCAAGGATATTTTTTATATTAATAAAAGCAAGTAGAAATTGGGTTTTATTAAAATATAATTTGTTAAAAAATTCATTTGGGTAGTAGTATTAAATTATAATCATGACATCATTTTTGTATTTTTGCTGCATTTTTTTAGTTTTTATAATTAAATAATTGTTGATTTGTTATATATCTATTCAATTAGTGTTCTAATTTCGCTGAATAAATATAGAAATGAAAAAAAAATCCGGTGGTATATGAAAAAATATATGAAAAATTTGAAATATAGGGGAGGTACGTATTTTAAATTATATAATTTATTTCCAACTTAATTAATCAGGATATAAAATATAAAATTCCGTAAGGTAACGGAACTCCATTCCTAATTTAGTTAAAAAATGATAGCTATAGAGTTTATAAATAACATTTAATTAAACTACTACATAATATAGAATTAAAATTGGATATACTAAGATATATTTTTAAACAAAATTATTAGGTAAGATAGGCTCCCGGTCTTTACTTTAGGGTCATATTAGACCGGAAAAACACTGCTTGGAAATATCTATATATAAAAATATAAATATATATGAAATTTTCATAATATTTATATTTTAAATGATCACTATTGAACTTAGCATTCATCTATCACTTTTTTATTTATTTTTATTATTTTTGTTAATTTTTTTAGTTTTTAGCCTACAATCAAAATATTCAATTTGTGGGAAATTAAATTCTAAAAAACTCTCCTGTTTTACCTGTGAAACCCTTTATATTTATTTAATTAATTCAAACTATAATTAGAAGATAAAACAAGTAAATTTATTTAATTTCGATGATATCACTTTATAATAATTTATTAAAAAAATTTATTATGCTCAAAATGTATTTAAATTTAAATGTTATCTATGTTCCTTTTGAAATAAATCATTAATTTAATTATAGAAATCTATTTTTAAAACATTTAATTATTCCTATATAGTTCACTATTTTTATGTATCCATTTTTATTATATAACACATTAAAATAAAAAATTATTTACTTATTATATATTTTATTCATTGCAACATTATTTATGATATAAATCTCTTCAATTATTACATCTAAATATTAACATCTGATAAAAATTGTATTGTATAATGATTTTTTTAATGATATTCATGAGTTAATATAATTTATTGTATTAATTAACAAAAGATGATCTATTAAATGTATATATTCACTCATATGAAGCTACATTTGCTTTTATAATTAAATAGTACTCATATAGTCTAAATATCGGTATATTTTAGTTTGAATATTCAAATTAATTAAATCAAATGAATATATTTTTATTATCAAATAATTAAATTTTTGACTTTTTTTATATTTTTTTTAATTCTCAGATGTAAAATAAGTATTTTTTAAATTAATCTGTAAAAGTTTTATATATAAGAAACTATATATTTACATTTAAATTAAAAAAATCAAGCATATATAGGACTAATATATTAAGATATTGGTATTTTATTAACCAACTTCTTATTAAATATATTTTTTAACTTATTTTTTATAAGATCCAAACTTCTCAATTTGAAAATAAATATAATAAATAAATTATATTTATTAATTTGGTGAAATCAAAAAAGTCAATAAGGCGTAAATCAATATAAATTTATTATATGTGAAATACTTAATATTTAAATAAAACAATAATTTTAATCAATATTAATATAATCAACATAAAATTAAATATCAATTAAATTAATAAATAGCCAAATACAAAAAAAACAAAAAAACAAAATAAAAAATATTTAAAAATAATTTTTAAAAAAATATGATAGACTAATACAACTAACCTATACCCGAAAAATTAGCCAAATTACCATTAAACGCAAAATAAATCACAAATAATTCGCCCAGTGATTCTTTAGATAAGGCTACAAAATAAGAATACCCAATTGATATCAGCTTTTAAAATCTAAGGTATACAGTAAACATAAAAAAAAAAAATGAATAAAACGTAAATGAAAATGTATAAAAAGTTATTTTAAATTCAGTTAATGGATTTTGTAAATCGGGCACTATTACAGCTATTATGGGAGCCTCAGGAGCAGGTATATGTTATTTTATAAAAATAATTAAAAAATAACCTCATCTTTTTATTTAATTAATATGTGCCCATTTTATATTTTTATCTAATTTTTCAATAAATTTTAAGCAAAAAATAAAAATGTTAAAATTATTTACACTTTTTAAATATTTAATTTTAATGCCATAAAAAAACAAATTCTTGTAAAAAATAGATTAAGAAATTTAAATAGTATTTAAATAAAATTTTTTAACACCCCTAAAAATAGATACATAAATAATACAATAAATTTTTTTTATTTTTCTAAATTCTAATGAATTAAATATTATAATAAAAAAACTCAAAAAAAAATATTTTTACATCAAAAATTTTTAACTTTAAACTTATCATAGGAAAAACTTCTCTTTTGAATGTGCTTGCCAAAAGAATTAAACATGAAAAAAATAATAACTTAGAAGGTACTATAAAAGCTAATGATTAAGAATATACTTATAATGAATTTTCCAATTTCGCATCATATATTATGTAAGATGATAGGTTATTGGAAGCGTTGACAGTTAAAGAAACACTTATGTTTACAGCAAAATTAAAAGTAAAATATTAAAAAATAAAATATAAAAAGTTTTTGTTACTAAAACCTTTAAAAAAAATATATGTATACTATAATTATATATATGTAAATTGCTAAATATTATTTTAATTATTATATTTATTTCGTTGTATTTCTAAAATTTAGAATAATTATTTATTTTAATTTATTTAATTATTTCGATTTTTTCTATCAATTAAATATAGACTTTTTAATTTATATATTATTAATACTACAAAATTAAAATAAACAAAACTAATGTATTTTTAATTTAATACTATAAATTTTTAAAATAAATTTTAACTTTAAATTATAAAATCTAATAATTTATTTCTTTATAAACTAAAAAAGTTAAATAAAAGTGCATAAGAAGCCGAAGAAGTTGTAAACAAAGTTATTAGAGAAATTAAATTAGATAGGTGTAGCAATCACCTGGTTGGAGGAAAATTTATCAAAGGAATTTCTGGTAAAAAAATACTTAATTGCAATTTTAAAAATTAAAATATTTCATAATTTATATTTTAAATTTAAATAAATTAATTTAAATTTTAAAACTTATTTATTTTTTAATACTAGGGGGAGAAAGAAAAAGAACCTCCATTGCTATAGAACTTTTATCAAATCCTCACGTTTTATTTTTAGATGAACCAACATCTGGATTAGACTCCTTCACAGCTTATATAGTCATAAATTAACTTAAACAATTAGCAAAAGAAAAAAATAAAACTGTAATTTTTACTATCCATTCACCGAGTTCTGATATTTTTAATTTATTTGATAATTTCATGCTTCTTGTTAAAGGAAACTTCGTTTATTAAGGTAATAAAAAAAATTAAATAAATTCGAAATTAAAATAATATAAAATTGTTTAAAAATTTATATTTATTTATTTATTTATTAAAATTTTTATATTAGGACCTGTTTAAAATGTTATCCCTCATTTCAAATAAATGGGATTTGCTTGTCCTGAAACTTCAAATCCTGCTGATTATTTAATGTCAATTGTGCATCATGAAAGCTAGGAAAATGTTGATAATTATCCAAAATATTTCTAAAATTATTCCGAAAAAATAGAACCATAAATTTTGTAAAGTATAAAATAAAGATAAACTTCATAAATCCCTATTATTACCACAGAAAGTTCCACTTGCAAAGAAATTAATGAAATCTTTAAAAGAAGTACTCTTGTTTATTTAAGGGATCCAATGATGGTATATAAATAAATAATAAATAAAAAAATTATATATAAAATTTAAATAAAATAATATAAAAAATTTTAATTTTAATTTTAATATTTATAATTTCTTTTTAACTTTAGCTTAAAGCAAGAGCTGGAAATTTAATTTTCTTAGCAGTTTTTGTTTCCCTAATTTATTGGTAAATGGATAAAGGAGAAGATAACCCAGGAGATTTAACGGCATTAAACGATTATTTAGGATTTTTATTTTATATAACATAAGAAATATTCATGAACTCCATGTTCCCAGTTATCTTATCTTTCCCAGTAAATAAATAAATTTTTTTTATAAAATTCATATCTTCTAAACAAAATTATAAAAAAAACCAAAATAAAATATAATAAATCTAACATCAAATTTTTTTTAATAAAATTAATTAATAAATTTCACAGGCTGAAAGAGCGGTTTTCCTTAGAGAAGAAAACAGCAAATAATATTCCACTTTTTCTTATTTCATGGGAAAAAGTCTTTAAGAATTCCCATTTTTGATTGTTTTAGTCTGGATTACAAGTATTATTACCTATTTTGCTTGCGGAGTAAGACTTAGTGTATCTGTCTTCTTTTAATATGGTTTAGTAAATACTGCTCTAGCTTTTGCTGCCAACTCAATCGGAACCATGGCTGGAACTCTTTTCCCTGATGTAATTATTACTATATCATAAAAAAATATAATAAAATACAAATATATAATTATAATTTTCAATATTAAATATTAAATATTTTTCACATTAAATTTATTTTTATTTTGAAATATTTTGTACTATTTTATTCATAATTTTTAAAAATATAAAAAATTCATTTAAAATTATAAACGATTTTGCTTTTTTATCTTATTTTTTAATTTTAAATAATTATTTTATATAGCCCAAAATGGCAATTGGAATGATGCCCACATTTTTTGTCCCCCTTTTAATTTTTTCCGGATTTTACGGTAATAGTGACGATATATGGCCTGGTTTAGCTTGGATTGAATATATTTCTCCTTTTAAATACGGATTTTCTAGTCATGTTAGAAACGAATTTGAAGAAAATAATTTTAACATTAATCCTATCGAAATTCTCAATTTAGATATCGTAATTTTTAATAATTTAATTTAAATCTTTTTCAATTATTTTTTATCAATTAATTAACAAATCCATTTAATTCAACAATGTTTTATATTTATTTATCTTAAATAATTATTTTAAATGAATTTTTTTATTAATTTAATCATTTTTTATAAAAAACTAGGGATTTTGGCTTGGAATCATATTATTGGTAGCTATGTTTTTCCTATATAGAATAATTGCCTTTTTCTGTTTATATAAACTTAAAAAAGTATTATAGTGATAATAAAAAAATATTTAAAGTTAAATACATTTTCTAAAAATAATAAATTTATAAAACTCTCATAATTAGTTTATTTCTAATATTATTTTATTTATATCTGATTTAATTATATTAAATAAATTTATTAATTATAGTATTTATTTAATATAATTTTATATGTTAATAAAATTAAAGTAATATTTTATTAGGAATATCAGTAAAAAAATATTATTCCAATAAATTTTCAATTAAAAATCAGGTTTTAATAAAATTTCTTTAATTTGTGTCTTTTTATGATGAATGATTTTGATTAATTCCAATTTAAATTTAAATTTGAAATTATTCAAGCATTTTTATTTTCATTAACTCAATTCATTTATAGCATTTTTCAAGTTAAATAATCATTGAAATATTGAAGATTAATATAAACCTATTGATATTTTATTTAATTTCTTCAACATTATATAGTAAATTTATTGTTACTGATTTCATATCCCAAAGATATTATTGATGTTTCATATATTATATATTATAGTTTATAAAAAATTTGATTATTTGACTAATAAAATTATATATTAATATATTTCTTATTTAAAAATAAAATACCTTATATATATTAAATTACTTTTTAAACGTGCTTTAATTAATTTAAAAAAATTTTACTTAATTATGAGTAATTTATAGCATATTATTAAACCATGTTTAATTTAAAAAAAATAGTATATCTTAAATCTAGTAAAATTGATAAAATATATTGTTAAACATATTCATAAAATTAAAAAATTACTTTTATTACTTTAATTTTGTAATTTTATTTTAGGTAAGTTGCATTATCAATAATAGTAATATTTGAAAATCCGTTTATATTTTTTCAGTAAAAAGAGTTTTTAATAAAATATAATATTTCGAATTCAATCACAATCTACAGCCAATTAATTCACTTTAAAATATCTTAATTCCTTTAAATCAAATATTGCTATAGTTAACATAATTTCTTAAAGAAAATTTTATAACTAAATAATCAATAAATGAAATTTTGATAAAATATTAATAAAAAAAAAAATTATTAAAATATTAAAAATATTAAAATAAATATCTAATGAATTTCAAAAACCTTTAAATTTCATTGGTTTTATTACTCCTTCTCTCGGTGTCGATGTTTAAAGCACAGGATAGTAATAAATAAAAATATAAAAAAAATTTAAATTATATATAAAATAATTTAATTGATAACTCCAAATTATAAAACAAATTACTATACATGTATATAACATGTATATAATATATGTTTTTTTTTAAATTGTCTACTTTAATTTAAAAAATAAAGCCCAATCATTAAATATCAATTTAATTCCAATAAACCTAAATTTAAAAAACATTTCTCTAAAACAAAAAAACAAAATTTAAAACTACCAAATTTTAAAATAATAAATAAATTAAAGTTATAATAATAAATAATATATAATAAATTAAGCATTAATCATTTTTTTTTTATTTAAACCACATAAAAATAATATATTATATAAACTTTTTTTAAAATAGACAATAAAGTGCTTTCTATCTACTGGTGCGGCTTCGACGAAGGATTTTGTTCTTAATCAGACGGCGACGATGTGTACGAGTAAGCTACACACGTTTTTATGGCTTATGCAACTATAGATGACGACGGTGATTTGTCTTATGGAGATTTCGATAAAGACCTTATCTAAAGTTGGTAAAATGACGGTAAAAAAGTACTTTTGTCTATTGGCGGAAGTTAAACCAATATCAAATTTGCTTTTACCGAATTTTTCACCTTATCCAGCCAATTCTTATAAATTTTTGCCGAATACGGAATCGATGGAATTGATTTCGAAATGGTCACTTTTAACCATTCTCCTTAAGATGTTATTGACGCTCTCGATATCTATAGAACCTTCATAGGTGACAAAAAAATTATTTCAATCAGTACTTAAGACGTCGCTGTTTACCCTAGCTAAGAAGTTGGAAAACCAGACTTAGACGAAGACCAAAACTATTTCTGGAATTTTATGGCCGTAGTTTTAGAAAATTCTAATGATGTCGATTTCGTATAAGTTTAATTATACAACAATGATTACCTAGACACCTAAAACGGATCAGCCGAATACATAGAAACCGTCTACAAATCTTGGTTGAACTAATACCCCGGCTACAAAATCGAAGATTTCAGCGGAATTTCCGAAAAAAAACTAGTTCTCTCAGTCCTCGCCTCCGAAGACGCCGGCGACTCCACCTACTACTACACCCCCGAAATCCTAATAGAAGCTTTCCAAAGCCTAGTCGACCAAGGCTACCAGCCCCACGGAATAAACATCTGGAACTCTTACTACGACAGTTTAAACAGCAACAAAATCTCCAAAGCAGCCGTAACAGCCCTAGCCCTTACCCCTTCCGAAGACGACGACGACTAAGACACAGGCTCAGGAATCTGTTACTTAGGCGAATGCGGCTGTCCCGGCAACTTCTTACAGTCCTGGTGCTCAGAATCTTCCCTCCTAGTTTCAGCCTGGTGCAACGAAAGCAAAGCTAACTGTGAATCCTGTGCAGGAGCTTGGTGTCTCGGAGATTAAGCTGACGAAGATGAAGATGATGAAGATTAAGATGATGAAGATTAAGATGATAATGATGAAGATGAAGATGATGAAGATTAAGATGATGAAGATGAAGATGATGACTAAGGAGATGAAGATGAAGATTAGGATGACGAAGATTAAGATTAAGGAGACGGAATTTGTTACTTGGGAGAATGTGGATGTCCTGGAAATTTCTTGTAGTCTTGGTGCTCTGAATCTTCGTTGCTTGTTTCGGCTTGGTGTAATGAAAGCTAAAGTAATTGTGAGTCTTGTGCTGGAGCTTGGTGTGGCGGATCTGGAGATAATGATAACGATAATGATAACGATAATGATAATGATAATGATTAAGATAACGATAATGATAATGATAATGATAATGATAACGATAATGATAATGATAATGATGAAGATGAAGATGATGACGATGAAGACTCAGGAGAAGGAGTATGCTATTTTGCCGAATGTGGATGTCCTGGAAACTTCTAATAAGCCTGGTGCTCAGAATCATCTTTCTTATAATCTTCATGGTGTAATGAAAGTGAATCTAATTGTGAATCTTGTTCAGGAGCTTGGTGTACTGATTGATTTTTTTATTCTTGAATTGAATTATAATATTGATAGAAAAATTATTATTTTAAATTATTTTTTTAGAATAAATATTTTGTAAATATACAATTTTATTACTATTTTTTTATTAAAAATTATAAATAGAATAGTTATCTGTTTATATTATATTCTTCTAATTTTAACCTCTTTTTTTTATGTTTTCGAAATATTTTAAACTTTATATTATTATTCTATAGCCTATTCTCTTAAATTAATAAAATATAAGTTATAAAATTATATTTAATGCGTTTTTATACTTAAAAATTGTAAATTAAGTTAAAATATAGGACTACCTATTATGGTATATAATAATTTAAATTGTCAGTATAAATAATTTAAGATTATAAGATTAATATTATGCAATCTATTTTTTATTTTTCCTCATTATTTTTAGTTCTTAAAATTAAAAAATTTTGATTTTTATGTTTTTTTTGGTAAGCTCATCGCGCTGTATAAATGAAAAAATTTTAAAATTCCATTAGAATAATAATTAAAAAATTTTATTTAGGTTAATTGCGTACTTCATTTAATATTATTTAAGATTATAATTTATCCCCAGTAAAATTAATTCAGCTGAGAAATTTCAAATTTCACATTTCACCGGCCAGTAGAATTATAATGAAGGGACAGCCCTGATTTATTTAAAAAAATGATAGTTATATAGTTTATAAATAACATTTAATATCACTAATAAATAAATGTATAACTAATATTGTATATACCAAAATACTTTTTTTTAAAAAAATTGTATGCTAAGATCACAGAAATTTAATTGTCTTTATTTTTTCCTTTAAATTTGTTACATTTAAAATTTTTATCTTACTACTTAAATTATATTAAATTGTTAATAAAACAATTTACTTATTAATTATAGAAAATTTTTACTTATTATTATATATAAAAAGAATGTATTAATTTAAGCATTATTTTTTTAACTTTGTCCATTTAAATATTTCCGTACTGCTTAAATTATCTAATTTATCATTTAAATGACATTTATTATTTCATTCAAAATAAACCTTGACCACTTAACGTTAAATCTATAATAAATGTAAATTTATGATGATAAAATTTATATATATTATGGACTAGTAAAATTTTATTATTTAAATATTAAATTTTTTATTAGAAAATTAATTTAAATTAATGATTACCACTGAAAATAATTAATTAATTAAAAATGAAAATTTCATTTATCAAATATTATTAAAGTATTCATTTAAACATGAAATATTTAAATTAATAATTATAAATTATATATATAAAATAAGGTTAATATGAAATACTAATAAAAAAATATTAAGACTATATAATGTGATAATTATTAATAGTTATATAAATTTAACTTTTAATATAATAAAAATTTATTAGAAATGACTATAAAAAGATAATTAAATTAATTAGAATATATAAAAATAAATATTTTTTAAACTTTAAATTTGATCATTTTAATAATATAGAAACTATGCATTAAAAAAAGTATAGTATTATTATTTTCTATATTAGTATCTAAAATATTACAATCAAACTTTAATAATTATTTTATTTAAAAATTTTAATAAATTAATCTATTTTTCTTTTGTCAATAATACAAAAAAATTATTAGATAATAATTATCAATTGTAATAATTACTACCTAAAAATCTATGATATACTACATTACTATTTAAAATATAATATATTTAAATGTAACTTTTTTTTTTTTTATAAATTTATTTAATATCCTGAGTATAAAATAATAAAGAATTAGAAAAATTGGCTTATTTTTATTCAAAAAGTAAAATAAAAATTATTTATCTTTTGATTTTCTCATTTTTTTCTACAATAATAGAATAAATTATGGTTACTAATTTATCTAAACCATCACCACATTTGATACCAAAATGTTATTTTAAATAAAGTAATTAAAAAAATAAATAAAGCATATTACAATGATATTAAAAACCAAAAAAAAATAAAATAAAAAAAAATAAAAAAATTATAAAAAAAATTCTGCTGAAAAATGAAAATCCAACCAAATAAAAAAAAAACAGACAACTAAATCGAAAACCTCAAGAAAAACTGGATCAAAACAACTTTAAGATCTCTCTTCCACTACATGAAAGACCAAAAATAAGAGGTGAACCAAGTATTCTAACAGATATCTTCTCAGCTCGGAAATAAAAAAGATTACCATAAAAACTGTATCTTCTACACCATAAACCAAGTCCTAAAAAAAAAAAAAATTAATAAAAAATTCCTTTAAAACCTCTTCATGGGCGCGAATTCCAAAAACTAGCATTATACTTCTTCTAAAAATATTTCCAAAAAAAATTAAAAACCAAATAAAACTCAAAATTTTAGAAAAACCTGCGGGATTAGAATCTTAGGACCAGATCAAAAAAAACAATATTTTTATAATATAAGCTAAACTTTTTAAAAATCAAACGAAGATGTTTAAAAAACAAAAGAAAACCTATTTTAGATATCTGAGTATCTTTCTGGCCTAAGCACAAACACTAACAGCCCCAAAAATTAAGATGAGCCAATAATAAATTAAACAGGATAATAATATTTATAAAATCTACAATTTTTAAATCAATCCTAAGATTAAAATTTCAATACTAGCATCAAAATTTAAAAAAAAATAAAATAAAATTAATTTAACTATCAGTATGTTAATTTCTCCGCTCTTTCGGCGCAATAGTAATAAAAATAATAAATTTTATAAGAATAATAATAACAATAATTACAAAAAAATAGACAATCTTCGGTACTTGATAATCTCAAAATTAAATAAGAAAATAATGAAATTGAAATAGAAAATTAGTCTTAAATAAATAAAAATTTAAGCAATTTCTATTTAAATCAAAGATTGGAATTTGATTTAAAATAATCTATAAATTACTAAGGCATAAAATAAGAATAAAATTAATTAATTAGATTTACCCGACAAAATTAAGAAAATTACATACTGTAAACCGATAAACTGAAATCCAAATAAAATGACTAAGCCTATCAACCTTTATAAAATAAATAAGCAAATTAAATAATAATTTGTAAACAAGAATTCTAATAAGAATAAGATTAAAATTCAAAATAATTTTTAAATAAAACTAAATAATAAACTTATAGTAACAAAAATCCAATAAACCAATAAATAATTGATAATTAATAATAAGTATTGAACATATCATATATATCCCCAAAATATAATAATGATAATACTTTATTTAACGATAATACTAATTTGCCAAGTAAAAATTATTGTGAATTCTAATAAAATTAAATCAATTCCGATTTTAACTAGTAACTATAATAAAATAAAATTATTAACACAATTAAAAATAATAAATTTGATTAAACTTAAATTAACCTTCAAATCTCTGAAAGTCCTAAGAATAATGATAATATTAATAATAAAATAATAAAAACTTTTACTAGTAAAGACTTAGAAAGGAAGGTGTTCAGAATATTTTTAATCAGATTTTTCAAAAAAGATTATTTACCCTATTTGATAAATGAAAGTAAAGTAAAAAATGCCATTTTTATGATACCCCTTAAAAATAAATTTTTAAAAACCATTTTCAATAATATTAGATACGATAAAGAAGAATAATGATATAAAAAAATTTTAATAAATATTATATTATGTCTGTAGAATTAATAAAAAAAAAAATTAATAATTTTTTTTTTATCATAATTTATTAATGCTTATAAATAGGTATAATATTATAATATTATAAATACTAAAATTAAATTATAAATAATTTTGATCAATGTAAGCGAAAATTTTACTTACGAAATGACTTTATTTTATTCTAATTTATTAATTACCCACAAAACCCACAAAAATTTCTATTCACATAATTCTAATAAATTTTTCAAATTAATATTATTTATATAATTATTCATTCAAAAGTTAACAATTATTTTTAAGATTTTCTGACTTTTTATATATTTATTTATCCAATAATTAATATACCTGTATATTTTATATATATACATAAAAAATTACAAATTACAAATAAAAAATAAAAAAGTAGTCCCGGGCGGTCTCGATCCGCCGATCTTACGATTATTAGTCGTACGCCTTAACCAACTGGGCCACGGGACTTTCTTGAAATAATTAATAAGTTAAACTCAGATAATATTGAATTTAATTAAAAATTTAAATTATGTATCATATTTAAAACTCACTCACTCAATCAAATATTATTCTAATTTTATTATTAAAAAATAACAATACAAACAAAAGATAAATTTATTACAAAAAACATTTTCTATAATCCTTATAATTATTTAAAATGAATATAAACTATTTAATTAAATCTTAGAAATTAGATATATTTATTTATTATATACATTTTATCTTATTTTATCATTAATTATCAGACATTTGCTGTACAAATTATTTAGCGGCTTTTCTAGTCTAAAATACTATATTTAATTTAATTTCAGTCATATATTTTTCTATGTCTTATATAAAATCAGTAATATAACTAATCAATTATGCTTTATCATATTTTTCTAAATGGCTACTTGATATTAAAAACGTCACATCATATCCCTATTTTAACAAAAAAATTTAATACTTTATATTTATTTTATTAAAAAATAAAAAGATCTACTTCTAAAAAGCTAATTTTTTTACTTTTAAAGGGATTCTTCTTAAAATTTCAAATTAATCTGCTCTTGATGTTATATACCTAGAAAATCTTTCTCCAATTAATTTATCCAATTCATCATTCTACTTAATTGCAAAACTAATCTATAATTATATAATAAATATTAAATTTTAAACTATAATATGTAATAAAATTATAAATATATCATTGAACTATAAATTATTTATATTAATTTTTTGTTTTTCGCTTATTTTTTTAAAAAAAATTTTATTAATTTATTTTATTTTATTTACTCTACAAGAATTAATAGAACTTTCAATCAAACATTTTTCTTTAACACTTCTGGCTATATAAATAGGTTAATTTACTAAAGGTTTTGTTTTAGACATATATCCAAATAATTCAACTTCTGGTTTATTATCTTTTTCGACAATTTCACTTGGAAAATCTGACAAACATAATGCTGCATCTAATGATGATCCAATTGCGTTAATATAAGTTTTTAAATCCAAAGCCTTAAAATATAATTTAAAAATAAGCTCATTAATAATAAATAGAAATAATAATATAAATAAAATTAGGCAAAATTTAGAACTTTATTAATAATATTATTATTAGAAATTTTTTACCATTTTTAATATTTTATCTTATATCTTATAAAAATTTTTTAATTTTATTGTTTTAAATGTATTTTTTATTTCTATATATATTAGTTTAAAAAGTCAATTAAATAAAAAATAATAAAATAAGAATTCATTCAATTAGTAATTTATAATAACCCTAAAAATTAATTATCCAATATTCTTTTTAATCCGAATTCATTAAAACGAAGTAATTACACAATCATGTTATATTTTTATATAAATATTATATGTAAAATAAATAAATCATTCAATTAATTAATTAAATAAATATCAAAAGCTACTATTACAAATATTAAAAAATTTCAAAAAATTATCAAAAAAATAATATTTCACACAAAAATATTAAAAATATAATTACAATTTATCAAATTTTAAAATTAATAATAAGAGAAAATTGAGAAAAATGATAGGAAAAACCATGGAAAAAGTACAGAAAGTTGTAAACGATTTAGACAAATAAATCCAAAAAAAACACAGCAAACAAATTGAACAAATCCAATAAAAAAAATATAAATACTTAATAGAATGTAATAAAAAGCTAGAACATGAACAACAATTAAACTAAAAAAAAATAGATAATAAAGATACCAACAATAATACCAATAAAGCTAATATAAAAGATAGTAGTAATATTAATAATTTAAACCAAAATAACGAAATTTGCTTAAAAATTGCAGACTCTTTAAATTTCAACCTCTCATCTTTATTAACAAATCCTAAAAACTCCCTTTATTCATGTATAAATCAAAATTTCTAATAGTATCATAAATTAAAACAATACAATTAAATATATGATGAATTAAAATAAGAACACCTTTTAAAATAAGATAAAAAATAACCCGACCTTAAATAAATATAACAAACTTATGATAATAATATAGATAATTGTCTTAAATAATTCAGATAGGAAGTTCTTAGCATTGTCGAAAAAGATGTCAATTAAAAAATTAATTTATAACTGTGAAAAAAAATTATAATTTTGATTTATTTATTGCATTAAATAATTTTATTTTTTAATAATTGTATTTATACTAATAATATTACATTTTTTTATATGTAAATTATATGATTCCTATAGTGATTCATTTATTTACTAAGTTATTTTATAAAAAAGTAATATTGTAAAATATAAATGGTTAATGATTTTATTACAATATCTAGACAGTTTTTTTTTTCATTTTCAATAAATTATAAAAAAATATTAGACAGTATCAATTTAAACCGCTATATTTATTTTATTTTCCCTTCGTCAAGTTTTATAAGAAAATATCCCAAATTCTATATAAAATTATTAGAAACAAAAATAATTTTTAAAATAAAATAACAATATTTTATAAATAAATATAAAAAATAAAATATTTTTAAATCTAAAATAAAAAATAAAATAATTTTTTTAAATATAAATTAAAGTTTAATTTCTAATTAAGCCATAAATATGTATGAAATAAATGAAGATTCATATGAAGAAATTGACAATATGTGTACCGAAATGACTAAACCAAGATGGGTTACTTGTGAATATGCAAAATCTGGAAAAGCACTTTGTAGAGGTTGCAATAAAAAAATTTAAATTAGAGCGTTGAGAATTGGAGTTTGTTAATAGTAAACAGAACATTTTCACGTTTCAGTAAAATGGGTAGACCCATAATGTTTGAAAAAAATACGAAATATAAGCCATATATTTAAAAGAATGAAACCAGATTAAAATGGAAAATTTTATGTTAAAGGATTATAAATTTTAATACCCTAGGATTAAGATAAAGTGTAGTAAACTTTATAATAACTTTATAATCTTAATATAGGAGATGATGGGAAAATTAAACCATCAAAAAAAAAAAAAAAAGTAGACGATGATGATTGGAATTTAAATGATATAAATAATAGTATACCATAAAAAGTTACTAAAAAAATAAATAAATAAAAGGTTGGTACAGCTAATAAAAAGAAAAAAAAATGAAATTTTATAATATCTTAATACTCTTTTTCATAATTTAATTTAAATATATAAATTTAGTTATAATTAATTTTTGTGATAAATAGAATGATTTAAATAGTATATTTATAAAACCTTCTATATAAAATAAAATTTCAAAAATATTTTTAGTTATTTACCCAATTTTTTCAAAATTTTAAAAAAAAATATTTTTGCCGTAATTTAACAGTTTTTCATTTAAAAATAATATTTTAAAATAAAAAAATAACAAAATATAACTAAAAATATACGAAAAAAATGTAGTTAGGAAATGATGATTCGTTCGAATACTATAACGGCTATAAAAGTGAAATAACTAAACCAAGAACAGTAACATGTGAATATGCTAAATCAGGTAGATCAACTTGCAAAATTTGCAGATAAAAAATTTAAATTAGAGAACTAAGATTTGGAACCCATTAAACTGCATTTGAAAGATATGATGAGATAACATCATGGTTACATCCTTAATGCTTAAAAAATTTCCAAAGTATAGAACATGTTTTTAAAAGAATGAAACCAGATAAAAAAGGAAATTTTACTATATAGGATAGTAAAATTCTTATTCCAACCGACTAATAATATGTATAAGAAATTCTGAAAGAAATATACGACCTTAAGATTGGTGATAATAGTACATTAATTTAAAATAAAGAAACACCTAACTAAGAAAAAGAATATGTAAAAATTCCTTAAAAATAAGGTAAAACATCTATATTTAGGTCTAAAAACTTATAATTTTAAAATAAAAAACTTTAAAATTTAACATAATATTTAAAATTTAAAATAATTAAATATATATTAATAATTTATAAAAAAAATAAAATAATATAATTAAATAAAGATGTTTTAAATAAAACTGAATAAAAGGAATAATTACCTAAAATAAAAAAAAATGCTAAAAAAAGGACATCTGCTTAAATGGATAACTAAAGAAAAAAATTATAATAATAAATAATAGATTAAGAGTTTGTAAATGAAAATACTGAACTAAGCGATTTTTAAGATAAAAAAAAGATAAGAGTAAAATAAGTTCAAATAAAAAATTAAAAAAGAAAATAAAAAGATTAAAAAGTAAAAAAATGAAAATGTTTAAAATTTTTAATTTAATAAAAATTTAATGAATAATATTTAAATTCTTAAATTATAAAAATAAAATAACCTAAAAAAATAAAAATTAATATTTCTATGTAAGAAATTAACTATTTATCATAATATATTATGATTTATCTATATTTAATCAAAAATTTTATATAATAATATGTAAAATTATATAAAAAATGTAATTCTAAATTAATTTAATAGATACTTAAATATTTTCTATAAAGTATTTGTAAAAATTTATTATATTATATCTTTAAGTAAAATAAAAATAAATTATTTTTTTTAAATAATATTTAATGATATTATTCTATTATATTTATTTTGTTTTTTTCAATTTCAATATGATCAAATATTTAAAAATAACTTCCATGATTATAACAAATATATATATAATATTTTAAATTTTAATAAATTGTTTTAAAATATATAAATAAATATAAAAATAATTCCTTATATTTTTTTATATTTATAAAGTTAATATAAAACTTTTATTTGTATATTTATATTTATTTAGTTATAACGATAAAAATAACTAATTGATGTTCAAATAAGTTTAAATTTTTAATATTCATCATCCAAATTTATTTACAATTTTATATATAAATATCTACATCCTTTTAAATAATTTTCCTTTTTTCTATAATATATATCATCTTTTTCTAGAATATGAATTTCTTCGTTTTTCCACACTATTTTTCTATAAACTATGTAAGCTTTTTTACCTTTCATTTTAATAATTTTATCTCTATTAATGCAAACTTTAATTTTATAAACTTACAAAATACTAATGTTTTTATTATACTTCCTCTAAAATAAATTTATCCCATTCTTCTTAAATATCGAAATTTAATCTATGATTTGTTTTTTCATCATAATCAATTTCGATTTTTAACCATTTTTCTAATGTAATTAAATTAAGTTAAAAATTTATTTATAGTTTTTTAATTATATAAATTAAAAAATAAATGAAATTTTAAAAAATTACATAGAATTTCATTAAATAATTTATTCACTTCCTATCTATAATTTGAACTAAAACTTTTTTCAGTACATTACTTTTCAAATTCCAAAGCACATAAACAACCTAATAAATAATGTCCTTATTCGTGGTTCAATAAATGATCAACTTTCATTTTATGCCATGATTTATTACTTATACTAACCCAAGTTTTAACTAAAACTTTATATTACATTTTTTACATACCCACTGTCGGAATTATCTAAATAAAATAATTAATTTTAAATTTATAAATCATTTTTATCAACAAATAAATATTAATTAAAATAAATTTTATAACGTTATTTTTTATCCCATTTTAATTTATTATTTTTATTTAAAAATTACCTAAACATCATAATTATAAGAAATATTCCAATAAATATGAGCCTTATACGGAGAATTCTCAGGAATTTTACCTCCCAAATCTTTCCAATTCATTTTTTTTATTTATAAACTTCCAATTTTAACTGGCAAAATATTATTAATATTATCTGCTCCCATTACAAAATCATCTTAAACCTAGCATTTTTATTTTTTACTAATTTTATATTCACCTTAATTTTAATTATTATTATTGTTATTATTCACTAAATTTTTATACGCTATTTATTTTAACCCATTTCTTTTACCACTCAAATTTCTAATGTTCTCTTTATTTTACAAATTACAAAATTATTATTATTATTTCAGTTACTCACATCTGCAAAAATTATTATTAGTTTCGTTCATTTTCTTTTTATTTTAATTTTTCAATTTTTAAAGCTAACTATTTGGGTTTAAAGGTGGTAGAAGGCACTTTTTTTCGTAGCTATATTTTTCAGAATTAAAATTCTTACCATTTTCTTCTTTATCGCTTTTTTAATTTTCATCTGTATTATATTTATTTTATTTGTCTTACAATACATCTTATATATTTCGTTCACCCAAATTATGCTATGAACTATCCGAATCTGATCCTTGATTATAGCTATTTTATAAATTTCCTATATTATTGTAAACTTTATTTTGATATTCTTATATTTCTTAAACCAAAACTTCAGCCATATTACTCTTTAAAATAATAAAAATTATTTTTTTTTATTTTTATTTTTTTTATTTTATAATTTAATATTTAATAATTTTACCGAAATAAATAAAAACAAATATTCGCTAAATTACTAACTTTCTTCGAAAATAAATTCATTATGCTACATACTAATTTTATATGGTTATAGATAAATCAATATGCTGTAATAATGAGGTACAGTAATCCAAAGAAATATAATCCATCGTAAAAAGATATAAAAATAACAATTTTAATTATTTAATATATATTATTGATCAATAAGTTTAATTTTATAAAATAAAATATGACATACAAAATTTTTTACAGTAACTTTAATAAATATTAATTGTTATTATTTTAATATAAATTTTTAAAAATTAAAATTAAATTAAGGATAAATGTATGCATGAAATATAATATGAGATAGTTTAAAAACATAGTTTTTACATTAATATTTTTATCATAGTAAAAATAACAACTTTATTTTCCTTTTTAATTTAATCTTTAAAATAATAATATTAATATTAAATTCATATATTTTTTACTTAACATCGTTTCAATTTATATGTTATTATTTCCATAAAAATAAATTTATAAAAAACTTATATTATTATCATGAAATATTCACAATATACAATGAAACAAAATTAACAAAATATTTGCAATTATAACATCTAAAAAATAAATTCAATTTATTCTTATATAACCTAATTAATTATATACTCATATTTTAATACTTTATTATAATGTGTTAAAAATTCCATTTACACTTTTGCCTTAATACTTAATTACCCTACATGATTAATTAATTTTTATTTGTGAATATCTGATTCCCTTAACAAAAAGAAAAGCATATAAATATAACAAAAAAAAAAAAATTAAATTATCAAATTAACAAATTCTCAAACTTTTAAAAAAAAAAAAACAATTATAAAATAAAAAAATTTAATAAATAAAAAAATAAACATCCCATTAAAAACATGAGTTCAAACACCCAAATCATTAACAAGAAACAATGTAAAAATCTGAAATTAAATATAATTAATAAAAAAAATAAAATAAATAACAATTATTCATATTTTATTCTAAAATCATTTTTCTTAGATAATTTTTTTAAAATTTTTTTAACAGCTTCTTAATAAGATAATAATACTCAAAACCAAGAGCAAACTCAATCCATACCTGCTTAATAATAAAACTAAACTTATCAGTATAGTAAACCTTCCAACCAATATAGTTCTTCATACAGACTTGAAACAGTCCCAAATGAAGGAGGAGACTATAAATAAATTATTCCTATCAAGTATCATTTATCTCCCCAAACTGTTTATAATAAAGTAATTAAAAATTATATTTATTTTTAAGATATTTTTACATTTTTAAAAATATAAAATTTTTTTAGCGGGTCACAAGTTTATACAATTATTTTTAGTATAAGCTCTTAATTATATATTATATCTAAAAAAAATAAAAAAATAGTTAAATTATATTTAATATCACGTTACATTTTACTTCCCAAATTATTTAATAATTATTAAATGAATTTTTTCAAAAAATAAATTATTTTAAATAAAAACAGGTAAAACCAATCAAAACAATTCACACCACTTACTCTCCTAACTCTCAAAGATAAATTCTTTATTCATAAACCACAAAAAATCAAGACCTTTCTTCCCTAAGATAATCTTAAAAAATTTAAATAAATGGCAACTAATAATTAGTAACAATCACCTAAGCCGCATAACCTTAACAATAACCATAATAATAGTAGTAACAATAATAATAATAACCATAAAAATAACATAAAGTTTATCAAACTTTCCAAAATATTCAATCATTACCCACTAAATAATCTCAAGAAACCCAATCTTAGCACTAATTAAAATCCCCCACCTACAAACAATTCTATCAAGCCCAACCCCAACCCCAAGGCCATTCAGTTCAATAATTGCTAGTTAAATATCAATAACAGCCTTAATAATATTTATCCTCAAATAGCAACAACTAATCTTAAATTTTATAATCTTAATAATAACAATAATAATAATAAGATTTTGACGAGAATGTCTCTAAAGTTACTTATAAAACTCAATAATATCTTCCTCATTCTAAAGTTTATTATCAAACAACTAGAGCTTCTAATACTAATTCTTAGGTTTTCTTCTCCAATAACAATAATATTTAAAGAAATGGACAATCTAATAATTAAAATTTGATTTCTAATGATATTATAGTTGAAAAATAATAAGGTATTAGACTTTCTGGACAAGGACACCCTTTGAAATCTAAATATGCCTTAAAATAAACTAAAAAACCTTGTAAACCGGCATTTGTAATCATGGACCAATAAAAAAAAATCAGAGAACTCGAAAACTAAATATAAACCTTCAAAATAAACAGTATATGTAAAAAAAAAAAAATCTATATTTTCAATTTAAATCTATTAATTTTATTATATCATATTTTAATTTAATTAAAAAATTGACTTCTTTTTCAAATTTTAGCCAATCAACCTCTATAAGAAAATCCCTAAGAAGTATAAAAACTATAAGAATAATTACAAAACTATAAAAAAGAATCTTTAAAATAAATAGAAGATTATTAAAATAAAATCTACCAGTTAGAAACTCAACTTAGAAATCAACAATCAGAAGCCTCAAACAAAAAAAGAGCCGAAATAAATTAAATACAAATTGAAAACCAAGACCTCAGATATGAAATAAGCAAACTTAAAAATGAAATTTCTAATATTTCAATTGAAAAATAAAAATTGGCCCAAGAATTAGATAAAAAAAAACCTGAAAATTAATCTAATTAAAAAAACCAATATAGTGGAAGTAAATAAAATCAAGAACAAATGTAATCGGAAATTGAATAAATTAAAATCAGATACGACGAAAGATTACAAGAATTAAACTCTTAATTCGAGGGAAAACAAAAAGAATTGGAATTTGTAAAAAAATATAAATGTTTATTAAATAATTTATATTTAAAACTAACTTATTAATTTTTTTTTTAATAAATTTTTAGACAATCTCTAACTTAAAAAATGAGACCTATAACAATGAATTATAAAAAAATCAGTTAAACGATAAAATCTACAACTTGTAATAACAAAATACCGAACTCTCAAATCAAAACCAAATATTATTAAAAGAAATAGAACTCTTAAACTAAAATGATAAATCTTTACAATAACAAACTGAATCTATCAAATAAGAATTCTAACAATAATATCAAAATCAAATTCTTTAATTAGAAAATGAGCTTAATTCCTAAAAAGATTTATTAAGCAAAAGCTAAATCACATCTTAAGAACAAATTTAAGTTTTATAATAACAAATTTAAACTTTATAAAAGGAAAAAGAATCTTTAGAAAAAGGACTTGACGCCCAAATCTTCGAAAATTAAACTTAAAAATAAAATAGTTAAAACCAAATTTAAATGATCAATAACCAAAATGATGAAAACGTTAATTAATTAAATTATTAAATCCAATAATTAAAATCTGAATTGTAACTTGAAACTGATACCAGATCCTTATAAAATGAATAAAATCAGAAAGAGTTATAAGAAAAAACAGAATCAATTAAAAAATTATTGGAAGAGAAAAATCAATTGCAGATGTAAATTTAATAAAATGAATAATAAGCTTAATAATAAATAGCCGAAGCTGAAAAACTAGCTAAAAAAGCTGAAAATTAAGGTAAAAAATCATATAAATTCAAATTATCAATCATTTTGATAACATATATTTACTTATATATTTATAAATTTTAATAAATTTATTTATTATTTTCTTTAAATAGCCAAAGAAATGGAAGCAGACATCGAAGAACAAAGAAAAAAAGTAGCTCTCCAAGAAGACATAAGAAAAGAACAAGAAGAACAATACAAAAAACTCTTAAAACAAAAAGAAGTAGAACTCCAAATAATCCACGAAGACTACGAACAAAAATTCAAATCCGCCTTCCTCGACCAATCAATGGACAACCAATCCCAAACCTCCGACATGCTTTCCCAAAAACTCAGACAATCTGAAACCAAGTCCAAAAGAACCAAAAAATCCAAAATCTCTAAAACCTCCAAAATCTCCCATAACCTTCAACTCCAACAACTCCTCGCCAACTCCGGAAACCAGTCCTAATAATAATAATTAAACGCTTCTTAGCAGTAATTGGAACAGTCTCAAAGATCTATCACAACCAGTCAGAGATCCAAAGCCGAAACCAGATCCATGTACAAAAAAATGAGCTAAATGTCTTCTGCTACTGCCGCTATGATGTCCAGTAAACTTGATTTCAGTTCCCTTAAAGAAATGATCAAAAATCAAGATAATGAAGATGAAATTAGCTAGGCGCAATAAAGTATTTAAGAAGAACATGATTAATAATAATAATTTTTGAAAAAATCCCAAACCTAGTCTTAAAATTTGGAAACTGATACCATGTTTTTAACTGCAGACAAAAAAACCTCTGAAGATCCTAACAAATAAAATTTGTGATATCGATATTTATCATATATCTATTTAATTAAAAACTTAATAAAAATCATTAAAAAACAATGATTAAGATTTTATATCATCATGTCTAAATAAAAGTTTAAAAAATCAAATGATTTTTATACTTTTAAATAATTAAAATTAAATTTCATAGATTAATATTTAAATTAAAATAAAATATTTAGTTTTATAAATCATAATTAACAAATATAATTAATTTAATTATCATTATATCATTTTATATTATAAAAAATATATTTAATAATAAAAAATAATTTCAGCTTTTATTCTTTTTCATTGTAAATAAAGTGAAAATTAAATATCTTTTTAAATTAATACTTAAGTAATAACACTCTATTTATATAATATGATATAAAATATATATAACTCTAAATTTATAAATTATATAAAAAATTAATAAATTATATATTTATTTATGAATGGCTTAAAATATATAAAATATTAGTGAATTTTAATTTTGTAAATAATTTTTACTCAAAAAATTCAGAATAATTTTATTTTTCATAATTCATAATCATTTATAAGCTTTCATTAGCTCATTTAATTAATTTTACATACTTTATATTTGTTAAAATGACTACTATTTATTTCCTATTCCATTATTTAGTTTTCTATTTATTAAAATAATTTATAAATTAGTTAAAATTTTGTAAATTAAAATTAAATAACCATAAATTAAAATTATAATGTGTTAAAATTATTATGAAAAACTTAATAAACATAAATTATAATGTAAAATTTACCTTTATTTTTTCCCAGATTCAAAATACCCACTTTAAACAGTATTTTTACCACTCATAAACTCTTTTCTACCCTTAAAATTTTAATTTTATTGTTAAAATTAATTGTTTACATTATCTTATTGAAATTTATTGAATTTTTTAAACTAATTATTTTATTATTAAATTGTATTTTGATTATTATAACCCATATCAAACTCACTTTCATTTTACTCCATTTATTCATCATTATAATTGTCCATATTAGAATTAATATTGTTCATCAAATTATTTTAGAAATTTATCATCTTATTATTATTTTTTTATAAAAATTTTGATTTTTATCCAGAAAATCCGCCTTTTTCATTTTTACCGACACTAGCCATAAATTAATTATCATTATTTTACATATAATTCTTCTAAAATTTATTCTAGCCATATTTTCCCATCTACTATAACTACATTTAAAATTATTACATTTACTATTAATTTTCAAAATCTTAATAATTATTTTCAGATTCGTCATCTTCATTTTAATTCTAATACGATTAAAATTATTATTATTACTAATAAATTTAATCATTATCATCTTCTTCATTTTCCAACTATTCATCTTCCCCGTTAAATACTTAAAATTAATTTTAAAAATTTGGCTATAAAAAATTGCCCTAATTCATAAATTTGTGCATACTCCATTTTTTCCCAAATTTTTTCATACTTTTCTGCTATTACTATTATAATTACATTTATTATTATTAAGAAAATCCTTTTTTTTTCATCATTTGCTAAAACTATTAAAATTACTAAAATTAAGCAAACTATTCTTAATCCATATCTTCACTCTCTAATTCTTACTATTATTATTACTATAATTGATAATTATCTTCTAGAGCCTCAGATTCCTCTTAGTATTAAGAATAAGCACTTGGAGTTTAAATTTAATTTCTAAATTATTGTTAAAATAATTACTGTTATTTCTCGCTAAATAATTTCTTTTTTCCGTTATTATTATTTAATTAGAAATTAAATTTATTAGAATTGTTATTAAATTTCTATTAAACCATACTATTTTTCTACCTCAAAAACTGCTAATCCTTTTTTACTGAATATTGTTATAACTATTACTATTATTATTATTTTTAACTCGTTTTTCTTCCACTCTAAAACTAAGAAAATTATTAAAATTACTACATTAATTATTATTACTACTTTTATTAAGAAAAAGTATCGAAATTGTCTTCTTAATTTTCTAAATAACTATTATTTTAATTTTAATTTATATTTTAATTATTAAAGCTACTTATTTTTCCCTTTTTCTAACTTTACTTTAAAAATTTAGCCTATTTCTAAGCTTCCTATAAAATTTTCAACTTATTTTATAATTTTTCAAGTTACAATTATTGTTCAAAGTCCAAACTTTCCTTAGAAAATTATTATTTATTTTAATCTGGACTAGACTAATCTGAAAGTAAAACCTCGTCGTCCTATTCTATTTCATAATCTTCATTATGAACTTAACTTTAATTTTAATACAAATTTTAACTTTATTAATTCTAAAACTCACCAAAATTTCTTTTCTTTAAATTAGATTATTATTATTAAATAAATTTTTTACTTGAAACTTTCCTACTATCAAACTTTCCTTTATTGTTATTAGTACTAATATTTTCATTATTATTTAAACCTATATTCAATTAATTTATCCCTTTACTACTATTTTCTTTATCCCATTAACTATTTAATAACTACTACATTTAATTTTATCTATTTTTATTATTTTAATTAAAATTTTGCCCTTTTTATAATTACTACAGTTTTTACATATTTTCATTTAATAATAAATTTTAATTTTAGCTATTTATATCTTAGTCTTCTTCTTAATCAGACTCTACCAAAATAGCAGCTGATTTTTACGAATTTTGATTTAAATTATTATTTTTTCGCATTTAATTCAAATCTAAAGCCGACAAACTAAAACCTTTTTATTGATTTTAATTTTAATTTTAGCTTTATTTATCTTCCTTTTTTTCCAAAAACTCGGAAATGTCAGCTCCTCCCCATTTCTTTTTATTTTTCTTTTGAATCTAAAATTATTTTTAACTTCCTTCACTTGTAAAACTGTTATTATTCTAATTTTAATTCTTTTATTAATTTTCATTTTGATTTTGCCCTAAAGACTCCAAAATTTAATTCACACTCATTGTTACAGGTGTACTCGCTTCTTTCATTTTTTTTTAATTCAATGCATCTTTTTCTTTTTTATCTAAACTTTCTTCTTTTTTTTTATTTTTATTATTATCATCTTCATAATTATCTTTTTTACCTAATTTCATCAAATTCTTTAAAGTATCTAAAATACTCTAACCGCTATTATTATTATCATTTTTATTATTTTTACTATATTATTATTACTACTATTAAATATCCCCACTTTTATTGTCTGCATCTTATTTTTTAATAACTGATTTTTTCTCTAATTTTTGGTCCTAAACAACATCATTTATTTATTATTATTAAAATTGTTTTTAAAATTTTTCCTAAATAGGGACTTAATGCTGTTATTTTAAAGGAGTATCTTAATCCTCTCTTATTTACTATTCATCTTACATTAATTCATCATTTTGATCTAAATTTTCATTTTAATTTCTCTATTTTTACCCAGATTCTTCAATATTCATAAACTAGTCTATTTAATAATAGTCATCTTAATATTTATTATCAGAGTTTTAATTTTAAAGCTAAATTTATCCTTAATCCTAAAATTAGTCGTTATAAATTTAATTATCATCTTAATTATTATTATTATTGTTATCCTCATATTAACCCATATCATCCTCCATCTATTATTATTATTCCATATCGAAATCGTTATTTCCAAAATCCTACTATAAAGATTCCAGACTGTTATTTTAATCATTATATTCATTATCTTAATTATCATTAAAATTACTACTATAATTATTATTGAACTTTTAATTTTAACCCAAAATTTTAACCAAATCTTAATTTTTCTTATTTTTTAATTATTCATTCTCTTATTTTTCTTTTTCTTGTTTTTATCTTTATTCTTCCTATTTTTATTTTTCCTCCAATTATTTTTAAATTTATAATTCTTCTTGTCTTTTTTCTTTACTTAAACCAGGCTTCTATTTTATTTTAAAACAAGTCTTTTTGGCATTATAAGGATCCAATTTCAACTTCTTTTTATTATTAGTAGGAAAATTGTTATTTTTACTATTATTTTCGAAATTATCAAAAACATTTTTATCTTTGATTTCATTGCTCTTCTTTTTCAAAATCGGTAAAATTGTCTTTTATAATAAAATATGAATAATTTGATGCTAAATTTTTAATTTAAAATAATATAATTATCAATATATTAAAATGCTTACATTTTGTTTATAATCACCGATAATTTTTTTAACTGTCTCAGTCCCAATTAAAGGTTTATTCTCATCAATTTGAAAATCAGCTTAGCTATTTTCTTTTTATAAATTAAATTTACATTTAGATTCGTACCCTTCTTCAGCTGGATTCAAAAGCCTTTACAATGTTGTTTTTTTATTAGTAAAATTTGTTATTTAAGAATCCTTATTCACATTATCACCTTTATTTAAGGTTTACTTCTTCTTATTTTCTGGCATTTTAAAAGTGTTCTGCTTAATCTTATCATCAAGTCCCTTAATAATACTATTCGAACTCTAAATTAAAAAAAATATGAAAAAAAAGAATATAAGATAAACAAATAATTATAGAAATATTTTAAAATAACTTTTACCTAAGAAAACTCAAAATTATGTTTAATAATTTAATTAGGATCCAAAAACTACAGCTACGAAAACTCACTTTTATTCAATTTTTTCTTTTTAAAAATTAAAGCGAAAAACAGAGGAAATTTATCAGAACCTAATTTCTCAACTGGCAATTTTAAATCTTAGCATAATTAATAATTTGTAACCTTGGAACTAAACAAGTACATTTTACACTAATTGTTCCATTTTATAACCGTAACTTTTTCTCTTAACTCTTGTTTTTAAGCCATTCCTAGTAAAACCTCTTTAGCATTATCATTCATCCCCTCAATAAAACCTCCGCTTATCAACTCTTTCTTCATCTAAATAAACATATGTTAATTTAAATATATTAATATTTTTAAAATATAAATATTATTAAAATTTTTATATTATTATTTATTTTTAGTTATTTTATAATTTAATTTACTTTTTTAGGATCCAATTCTACTGTATACTCCTGCGAAAAATCGACAATTCTTTAAATATAATCATAAAAACTCGTCAAAGTAATTTCCTACATAGACTCGATACTTTCCCCCTAAAATTTGGGGAATTTTTTCACAGTTTTCGCATTGGCTTACATAAAAAGTCCCACCTTAATTTTCTAAGCCTAACTCAAAGCCAAACTCTAATTTTTTTCTAATTTCATAAACCCGTCAAAAATATTATAAACTTGTTTTGAATTTTAAACACTTTATATTATTTTGCTCTCATTGTCAAACAAAACTTTTTCTTAACTGTTATTATCATCGCTGCTTAAAAACTCGCCCAAATTAATACTTTACATAAAATTCTTACAATACTGTTTGTACTCTTCCATTTAACTCTCCTATATAGGAGGAACTCTAATAAAAAAAATTAAATAAAAATTTATATTAATATTAATATTAGTATTATAAAGTATCTTAAAATTAATTCAATAAATTTTATTTTTTAATTAAATCAAAATACTTTTTAAATTTTAGTTTATAATGTAATTAAAAGCTTTGTATTTTTCATTTTCTTAGTTTTTTTCATTTTTTTTTATTTTTTTAATATTCTCTAGTTCTTTTAATTTTTTTTTAATTTTATTAGTTTTTATAATATTTTCTATTTTTTATAATATTTTTTTGATTTTGTTTCGATTTACTAATCAAATAACTCAGTATCGTCATCTTCATCGCCCGTATTGTCAAATTTAGTCAAAGTAAACTTACCAGCTCTAGAAATACTTAGTTTTTTGTACTTGTTCAAAATTGTGGGCTCAATTATACCCTAATGAATTCTATATTTTAATAACATATGTTTATCCAAAATCAATTTGTTCAAAGGGTCGATATTCTTTTAACTTCTAATTTTAAAATTAATTTATTAAATCCAGAAATTAATAAAAATTAAAATAATTTTCTAAACTAAATTGATCTGAAATTTATTATTATTTATAGTTTTAAAAGCTTTTTAATTTATAATAATTTTTAATTGTCTAAAATATATAAACTGTAGTATCCGGATATTTATTTATTTTTAGACATCCCAAATAAAATAAATTTATAATTAAAAATTAGTTTTTTTACTTAACTTCCTAATTCTATCCATTCGTAATAATCTATTCCCTGTTTTCTCTTTCCCTTCTCATTTATTAATCAATTTTTTCGCTTTTCTACAACTATAACTTTTACTACTTAGCCTTAATTTCTGCCTCTTTTTTGAATTTCCTTTCCAAATTAGTAAGATAATCCTAGTTAAACTAATACTTAGTGTACAACCTTTCCAAATAAGCAATATCGAAAAACATATCAGCGCCGCCCAAAACCCTCTAAGAAACAAACTTAAAATTCTAAAAACTCTGCAAAAAATATAAAAATTTCTCCACTTCTTTCTGTTAACTCTTTTTATTTTTATTATTATTATTTATATAAGAATTCTGAACGTGCTTTTCCATACTCTAAATATTCTTCTTAGAGTAAAACTAAGCCTAATCTTTCCAGTAAATATTGTCTTCCATAATCATTCTTATTTTCTACTAAAGCTCCAATTTATCATCGCTCACAAAATTACCGCTTTTCCTGAAAAAATATAAATTTATTTATTTATTTATTTATTTATTTATTTATTTATTTATTTATTTATTTATTTATTTATTTACCCTTTGGGTCTGTCTAAAACTTTAAATAAATTCATAATTTCATTTTTCTGCTTTTAAATCTTTTCGTATTCTAAACTGTCAATTACATTACTTACATTTCCTTATTTATTTTTACTATTCATTTCTTGTTATTATTATTGTTGTTAAAAACTAATATTCTTGTAAACTATTCTTTACCTTTAATTTTCTTAAATATTCGAAATTGATTCTAAAGAATTATTCAAATCTAAATCCTATTCTTAAAATTATTATTATTAATTGTCTAAATTAGCGGTATTTTAATGATTATTATTAGTATTTTATTATTATTATTTTTACTCTTAAATTTCTTACTGTTCTTCTAAACTGTCATTTAAGTTCAAATCTTATTCTAAGTTTTAATCCTAAAAATCATCTTAATTTTAAATTTAATTTTCTTCCAATTACATATCATTATCTTCTAAATAAATTTACTCCTAATTTTCATTATTTTATTAACTATTCTTCTATATCTCTAATTAATATTATTTTTCTTCCTTTTTATCTTCCTCTAAGTCCATTTCATTTTCTATTAAACTCTATTTTTATTATTAAAAATTTTATTTTTAAGTATAATTTTAAGCATGCATAATTTCCCTCTATTTAAAAACACTATTTTCATTTTCCATTTTTTTATTTTCTTCGATCATACTTTAATCAAAATTTATTTCAATTTCTATTTTCCTTTCCATTATTTTTTCAGAAATATCCAAACATTTAAACTACTTTCCATCAACCAATTTTTCGCTCGCTAAATTATTTAACTATTCCATATTCTAACATCTGTCTATCCCCTCAAAAATTTCATCCAAATCACTCTAAAATTATTATAATTTCTACAATTTTTATTCCTTAATTGCTAAATCCAAATTTTCGCAATTTTCTTAATTTTTCTACTCATCATTATTTATCCCCTCTTATTCAATCTTATTTTCTATAATTTCCTATTAATTTTTAACCTAACTTTTTTTTTCTTTTTCAACTATTTTTGCAAAATCTTAAACCAAAATATTCAAATAATTTCTACTAATTCCACTTAAAATATCAGAATTACTCACAAAATCCATAACAATACTAACCTAAAAGTCCACAATCTTGCTAAAAACTTCTTAAAATTTCTCTAAATTTTTAAAAATGCATAAATAAACATAATAAAACATAATAATTAAAATATAGAAAATAAATAAAAATAATAAATAATTATCATCTATTAATTATATTTTTTTTAATTTTTTCATTAAAAAGATTTTTTACCTTTTTTTTTAATTTCTTTAGAAAACTTTTCCAATTCCAAATTGTACTCTATCAATTACTAAAGCTCGATACAACTGTAATTATCACAATCCTAAACTTCATCAAAAATTTTCTCCAATTTATTCAAATTCTATTCATAATTTTCTATTTTTTATTCTATTCCTATACTCTAAATATAACACTTTTAGTATTTTTATTTCAATTATTCGCAATTAATTTCTTTAGCTTCCTACTGTAATTGTCTAAATTCTTTCAGCTAAATTAAAAAAAAAAAATAAGTATTAAAAAATATAAAATTATTTAAATAATATTTATACCTATTAATTCAAAAATTATATATCTTCGCAATACAAAACCTGTTAATTATATTTCAATAAAATTTTTTCTATTTTTTAACTATCACATCTAATATTTTAATTTTCAAAACTTTCCTTTATATTTTTGATTCCTTCTTAAATTTCTTAAATTTTTCCACAAACAGATTTTAATTAGTGTACTTATTTGCTAACCTCAAAAGTGCAGGGTAAATTTTAACTCATATTATAAACTGCTTATATTTTTTCGACTTCTTTATACTTGTTCTTCTATTTTTAACAATTTTCTAAAAGTTTCTAAATAATAGAAAATTCCTTGTTAAATTCCTTAAACTGTTCATATTACCTTTCAAAAACATCTCCTAAATTTATACCCATTTCTTTTATCTATTGTCTGAAAAAAATAAAACAAAAATTTACTTAAAATCATTATTTTTAAAAAGTTAAAAGTTATAAAAATCTAATTAATTCTAAATTAAATATCCATTTTAAATTAAATTTTAATTTTAAAATAAAATATTATATTTACTTGTATTTTTCATATCCAAGTGCAAACTTACTCCAATCCTCCAATTCTTGCTCTTAAGTGTTTAAAAACACATAAATTTCCTTATAAATCCAAATAAAATCCAAACTAGAATTCTAAAAGGGCAATTCCATCAAAGCCTGTTTAAAATCCACAAAATCTCCCATTTCTTATATCATAACCTCATTCAATGCCTTCTCAAACTCTTCTTAACTCTCATTTTTCTCCTCTTTTTCTAAATATTTATAATAATATTTATAATATTTACAATAAAACTTATGTTTGTTTACTTATTATAGTATTTTTTTATTTTAATTTATTTAATTTTTCTTCATATAATTAAAAAAATTAATACCTTCTTCATATTTATCCTATTTTTCTTAATTTTCCATTTCTTCTTTCAAAAATGCACTTTACTAACTAAGGTCTTTAAAATCAATTTCTTAATTTATGTTAAATCTTTTAAAAATCTGTTCTTATTAATCTAAGCTCTCTTGTAACTCTTTCAATTATTCGTCAATTATAAATAAATCTTCAAATTCAGTAATTTGAAAAACTAAATCAACCAACTCTTTTTCCTTCATTTTTTGCTGTTATTATTTTGAAAAAGCCAAAAATTGCTAAAAAACCATTGTTTTTTTTTGCTAATTGCCAAGAGATTTCAGCTTTTTTTTTTGCAATTTAAATTAATCAATTTATTCACTTAATTTAATATATTGCTAAGCTCTTTCCTATAACTTCTGGTTTTTTTCGCATTAATAACAGTTTTTAACTAATTCTTCAAATTTTTAAGCATTTTTAAACCTAAAATTATAAATAAAAAAAAATTAATTTAAGTTTTTTAATTTTAAATTATAATCTTAAAATTTATAAATAATTAAAATCTCTAAATTTTTAAGTATTATATACTTTTTCTGTATCTAATTATTCAAAGATATCTAATTTTCTAATTGACTAATTATATTTCTAATTTATTATGCTTTTTAATTTATCTTTTTCTCCCCGAAAAATCCCTTTACTTCCACAGAATAAACTGACTAAATTTTTTGTAGTTGTTAAATAACTGAATCCAATTTTTTATTTTGCTCTAAATATATATTAAATTCGCAATTTAAAGATTCTTCTTCAATTTTTTCAATTTTTTCATTTATAATTTCATTTACTTCAGTTTCTAAACCCTCCAAATCGAAATCTTTAAATTATTTATAACCTTCTACTTTTAACTAAATTTAATCTATAAAACTCTAAATTAGCTCCCTTTCTTCGGGAAGACTCTCCAATTTTTGCATAAAATCCTAATAAAAATAAATTTTTATTTCATTTTTTAATTTTAATTTTAAAATAATTTCATTACCTCTATTTTTCTAACCCCGTTTTATACCAATAAAGGTCTGGCTTATTAAAGCCAAATCATTTAATTTATAGCACTAATTATATTTGTTATATTACTGTCAAAACTTTTTGTTTCTTCCAAAAAATTTCTGTAGTTCATTAAGGCACTCCCCCCTAAATTTTCCAATTTTTTTAAATTCCCTAGAAATATGTAAAAATAAATTTATAAAAAATATTAATTAAAATTAAAATTCTCTCTTAAAAATTACCTGTAATTTGTTAAATTAAATAGTCATAATCTTCTAAAAACTACTTATTTAAACAAAAATTAACCCCAAAAATTTCCAAGAATAAATTCTTAAATTTCTATTTATACTCCAAAATTTTATCAAAAAATTAAACCATTTCCTATTAATCTTCAAAAAATATATTAAAAGTTAACAATTTCTATTTAAATAAGGAAGCATCTGTAAACAAGGTCTAATCAAATCCCTAATTTAAATTTTATATGTTAAAATTTAATTTTAAATTTTATTTATTTCTTTATTTAAATTATAATCTAAAAAATTCAGTATTTTTTTATTTACAAACTCCAAAAACTTTTTCATTTCTTAAATTTTCTCCTAAAATTATTCACATTATTCTTTTTTTATGTTAAAATTTTCTCTTACACTCTAACTGCAACCTGCCCCTACTATCTCTGAATAATAACTCTAAAACTATTAATAACTCATTTTCTCATTCATTTTCTAGTTTATCACATTATCTTTTTCTAAAAAAAATAATATAATTTAAAAATTTAAATATACATATATAAAAAAAATATACACATATAAAAAACATACATAAATAAAAAATATATGAATATAATATATAAAAATATGGTATATATATATATCTTAAAACTAAATACTATATTTTAAATAATAAAATTAATATTTATATAATATATTATATATATTTATTTTTTATATTATAATTTATACATTTATACAAAAAAGTAAATTATTTACGTAATATATATAAGATATACTTTTTTTTATTATTTTTTTACCTTATTCTTCTATATTTTTAAAAGTATTTTTGTGACCAGAATCATTAAAAAAAAATCCGCCTTTTTTTTAACTGGAATCTAATTATTATTGATTTAATAATTGTTATTTTGAAGGAGTGTACTGTATATTATTGTTTTCTATTTCCATTCCATTTTCATCATTTTTAATATTTTTTTCCAAATTTTTTTCATTTTACTCAGTTTCACATTTTTAATCATTATTTAACTGTTAAGATTAAACTTCGTAAATTTATTGAGATTCTTGCTGTAAATTCTCATTAATTTATGTCTATTATTATTATAATTATTATTGGTTTTACTAAATTTCGTCATTAAATAAATCCCCGTAATCATCGTCTAATAAATCTTCACAACTCATTTTATTGTTTCAATTTTTATATTTTGATTTTTTTCTAATCTATTTACTATAATTGTTTAAATTTTGTTCTAATTTTTACGCTTAATTTAGTTTCCTTTTTCTAATATTGGTAATTGTAAAAAAAATGTTTTTTTGGTAAATAAAGATTTTATTTTATTTTTTTTTATTTTATTTTATTTTTTTCTTAATTTATTTTGACTACTTTTTAAAATATAGGTTTTAATTAATAAGGAAAAATAAAATAATTAAATACTAAAATTTGTGGGAAATTTGAATTCAATTAATACACACTAAACACTCTGATTTTTTTTTCTATAATAGTATTTTAATTTCGAATTTCATATAGTTTTTTAATTTTAATATATTGTAAATAATATTTTATCTATTTAAATTTAATAAACATATATATAAATAAAAATTAGCTTTAAAATTATAATTAAAAGATTTTAAAGTAATTTAAATATAAATATTATTTATTCAAAAATAATATTATTTTGATATTAAGCATTATTTATTTCTTAAAAAAAGACTAAATTTACAATTTCTTTTAAAAAAATAAACTTGTTTTAGTTACAATTTATTCTTTTAATAATAATTACTAACTTTTTTCGAGAAAAATTATAATTTTTTATAATATTTCATTAAATTACTTAAAATTTCTTTAATTTTCATAATTTCACCAAAAAAAAATTAAAAAAGACATTCTAACTTTTAAAATAAAAATAAAATAAAAAAAATCTAGTCAAAATCTAAATTCCAGAGCCAAACTTCATTATTTAAACTAAAACTGTATAAATAAATACATATAAAAAATCCAAAACAAATAAAAAAAAAAACTCAAAACTAAAAAATCCCCTAAAAAAATGAAATTCGGTAAAGTTTATGACCGATTAAAACAAAACCCAATTTTCCAAAAATACCTACCAGATGCTCAATTTTTACCCTATAAATCTCTGAAAACAGACATAAAAAATTTGGTAAAAATAGAAAATAAAGTACAAAAATCGCAAGAAAATTAAAGAATTTTAAATGAATTACACATTTTCGTAGACCTGACTTGCAGAGAGGTTGAAAAACAAATTTCAAAATACGCACATATTCAAGAAAATTTTATCAGATGCATTAAAGATTTCAAAGTAAAAAAATTAATAATATAAATAAAAAATACTTTTAATTTTTAATAAAATTTTAAAAATTAATTAATTTAACTTATTATGATTTAAATCACTATAATTATTAAAGTTTTTGTCTTAAAAACGAAAAATTTATTAATTTTCTTTTATTTTTTTATTCAATTTGATTATTATTATATAACTATTTCTATTTTTAAAAGGCGTTAAAAGAATACTGTAAAATAAATAAAGAAGCCATAAGAAAAATAGCAAAAAAATACGATAAAATATTTCTTCCAGAAAAGGAAAGATATCTATAAAAATAAATTTTATAAAATATAAACCAAAAAGAACTAGGTAGCCAAGAAAAAATCGATATTTTGCTTCAAAAAGCCCTTGATGAAGAAAAAGAACTCCTTGAAAATGAAAATTTTAGTTTACTTTTATAAGTAAAATTTTAGAATTATATAAAATTATTATAATAATTATAAAAAGTTAAAAATTTTATAATTTTGAATAAAAATCTTTAAAAATTATAATTTTTATATAATAAAAATTTTTTAATATATTATATTATATAATAAGGATGTTCATTAATTACATAATAACTAAGATCAAATTTTGAAAATGCTTGACACTGGTGAAAACAAAGCAACTCACTATATAGAACTTTTATTTGGTTTTTTTTTATTAGTTATCATTCCAGTTTCAATAACCCCGTATTTAAAAAATGGACTTTCTGTAATAGGTAATAATTTGTTAAAAAAATAACTTTAAAAATAAAAATAATAATAAATTTAAATCAATTAAAAGTTTAAATTTTTATAATTTTTTATAAATTAGCCAATATTTTCGTTTTAACTATGCCTTTAGCCTTTTTTCTCGGCGCAACTATAGGGGGCTCTTATGGAAACAATAAACTTTCAAAAAAATAAGCTTTTTTTTTAGGAACTCTTTTTGAACTTTAAGTTTTAGGGGCAACAACTTTGGGCGGATTTGCAGATTAAAATAAAACATTAAAATAATTTGAATTAAATAAATTAAATCCACACGATTTCAGAGCCTACACAGAAGATTAAAATTTTGTTACATTAGGAATTTCTGCACTTATGACTTCTCTTTCTTTTAATTTAATAGCCTCAAGTAAAAATAAAAAAATATAAACAGTTTACAATTTTTTATAAAGAAATTTAAAATATTATAAATTAAAAATTAAAAAAATAATATTTTTCTTTAATTTTTAAAAACATATAATCTTATTTAAATTTAATAATATTACTTTATATTTATATTTATATTTATATTTATATATATATTTATATTTATATTTATATCTTTAATAAATTGTTTATATTTATATTTTTAAATTAATTTTTAAAAAATTAGGTATATACAGTGTTCCAATAAGTGTATCAAAAAACTGTATAATTGCGGCAGTTATAGTAGGAGCTTACAGATCTACTCTCCCTGGCTTACTCACAAGATAATTTTCTAATTACATGGGATAATACCTAAGTCCCCCATTATATGCATTTCTATTAACTTTTTTAATTTATTTGTTTATAATAATTGTGATAAAAAAAGCTTAAAATCCTTATTTAATGGCTATATAATATTTGCCTATTTTTGGATTTTTATTAATAAGTATATTAACTTATTTAGGCCTTTATGGACTTTATATTGAACCTGAATGGGTCGTTAAAATAATTTCTGTTTTAGCAGGCTCAACTGTTGCAACATACTTGTATATTTATGGGCAATCTCATTTGGCAAAATGTAAGTAAAAAAATATATTTTTTAAATCTAATTAATAATTATTTACTTTTTTAAGAAAATAATATTCTTGCTTAATAATTTTATTAACTTTATACCCTAAAATTTTAGCTTTAATGAATACATATTAAGTTTCAAAAAAATAAGACCTTTAAGAAATGTCGATAAAAATTTTTTAACCACTTCTTTTGTTCTCTGCTTTAATTGCTGCATTTATGAATGGCTCAGAAGATGTTGGAAAATTTATAAGTAAAATATTTTTAACAAAATAAATTTGACTATATATAATCTAAATTTATTTTTTATTTAATAAGAACCTTTAGTACAAGCAATGAATCTTGATAAACCAACATAATACAATAAAACAAATATAATTTATTGGACATTAACTATTTCCACAACATCAGTATGTTGTGGGATATTGGGTATATTAATTTTTTTATATAAATAAATTTATTAATTTAATTATAAAATATAAATATATATATATACAAAGAAATTAATTAATTTTGTTAAATTATTTTTCAGGCTTATTTTCAAGAGCACTAAAAACAAAAATGACAACTTTAAACCCAATGCAATCTTTTGTAGTTTAAGCAGGGGCTAGTTTTGCTATAATAATTTCAAATTTTCAAAATTTACTAATTACGCCATCATATTGTACAGTCGGAAGTATTATGGCTATGGTTTTAGCGGAAAATATAGGCGATTGGCAAAAATATAAAAAAATAAAACACACAAAAAAATTACTAAAAAAAATTTGTTTTTTAATACCATTTACCTTTCTACTTTATCTTTACAACTTTTACTATAGTAATATTGAAAAATAATAAGAAAATTAATATAGTAAAAATAATTACACTGACGGTGATCTTTGATTTTTGTCAGAAAAAATATTATAAAGTATTTGTAAATAAAATTTTACTTTTTAATAATAAAAAAAACAAATAATATTTTTGATGATTTAAAATATATCTATGTATATAAATTTTATAACAAATTAATAATAAGTTTCAATTTACAATTTATACTATTTAACAAATTTTTCCTTCCATATATATATATACACAGTTGTATTTAATAATTATGTAAAAATTTCGAAAAATACTATTTACTTAAGTAAATATTTTGAAATTAAAAGTTCAATAAATTATTCCATAAATTTAATTTTTATTAATATTCAGCCTTAATTAAATGATTACAATAAATAATATATTTTTATAAATTAATTATGTTTATTTTTAGCTAATTATAAAAAAATAGCTAATTCATTTGGGAATTAAATTAGATAATTCTTATTTTTATTTAATATTTTAGCGTTTAATTTTCCATTTTATGTTTATTTTTAGATAATAATGTTATTTATTATATTACTATTTAAAAAAACTATAAATTCTCTTAAAAGTTTCCATTTCTTATTTAATAATACAATTTTTCAATAAATGTTTCGTTCTATACTTTATTTTACTATTTATATTCTGTATATAATAATAAAAGATAAAATGCTTAAAAAAGTTTAAATATCATTATCCCTTTAACAATTTAATGGTTTTAGTTAGATACTTTTATATGAGAATTTTTTTAATAATTTTTAATTAAATTTTATACAATAATTTTGTATTTTTATGATTAAAAAAATTTATTAAATAATTACATATAGACTATTTTTCATCACTTATTACAATATAGTTATAAATAATTAGATTTATAAATTTATATAAATAAAACCTAAAATTAAAATTATAATATAAATTATATTTCATTTTTTTAAACTAGAATAAATATGAAAAGTATAAAAAAAGTAATAAACTAAATCTCAGAAAATTTTTACTGAATCTATATATATAATATTTTGTACAGGCTTGTTTTATTAATAATTCATAAAAAAAATTGGATCATTGATATTTTGTAAACTATAAATCACTTTAATTTTTTCTTCATCGTCAAAAAATTTAAATTATTTATTTTTGAAATCAATTATTACATTTAAAACGGTTTCTTTATCTATGAAAAAATCACATAAATTTAGATATTATCCATGTGATATGCCTTGATTACTTCCACTAATATTTTCATTTTAATTGAAAATATTCACATTAGCTGCATTTTAATTTTATAAGTTTTTTATACCAATACTCAAAATTTGATTGCACATTTTATTTTTTGTATCAACTCTTATCTTTATTTAATAAGTATTTTATTTTTCTAGTTTTTCACTTTCAATTTGTTTATTATGATTTTAATTTTCAGCCGAATATATAATTTTTTTAAAATCTTAAGATATATTAATACTATTAATGCTTAATCCCCTTTAATAATTTTAGGACTTAAAAAATTACATATTAATTTATTATTAAACATTAAAATCTAATTTATTAAAGTTATCCACACAAACCTTCATATCGCCCTTTAATCTATTAAATTCTTAATTAATATTTTATTACTTGTTAAAATACTTTTAGATTTTTTAACTTTAATTATTTTGTAAATTTTGATTATATTCCTATTAAAATTAAAAAAATTATTCGAAATCGACTTTGTCATTTAAAAATTCTTCTATTTTTTATCTAAAATCTTCAATTTTAAAACCACTTAAAATATCTTCAATATTTGGTTCTCCATCTTCTTTATTTTTTTCTATAAATTCTTCTATTGTATTTTAAAATTGTATTTTTACTTTTTTTTTAAGAGAATTTAATTTTTAACAAATTTCTTCTGTTTATTAGTCGAAATAATCATCAATTCTATTTTAAATCAAATGGTTCATAAGATTTTCAACTCCAGGATTTTCTTGTATTTTTTTGCATATATAATGGGCAAATTCAGTTAATTATTTGTTTCCAAGGGGAGGCCAATTATTAACTTATTCTAAGTTATATTTATCATTAAGAATATCGCTAATCAAAATTTTTTTAAAACTAGGACTTTCATCTTCTGTAATGCATTTTGCGCATTATAAAAAGTTTTATTTATCATCTATCCAGTTCAAATATAGATAATCTTAATTATGATTCTATTTTTAACAAGTTTTTCCTGACATTTATTTATTTATTTATTAATTTTTTTTTTATTATTATTATTTGGTTTTTCACTAAGATTTTTACCATCAAATTTTAATAAATAATATTTTTAACTATAATATTTAAAAAATATTATATTTAAATAAAACAAAAAAAATTTACCGGTAAATAGTGATATTAAACTTATATTAAAATAATTTATTAATCAAATAAATATTTTATATTTCAATTTATACTAAATTTATATATCATAAAATCAATTAATAACTTCCGATTGATTCATATATAATTATTATTATATTATAATAGATTATACCAATGAAACAGCAGTATATTTAGCATTTTTACTTATAAAGTGGTTTTTAATTACACATTTCATCATAAATTTTTATTTTCTTTAAAGGAATATTAAAAACAATATTGAGAATAATTACAATATCTTCAAAAAAATTAGAATATTTTCATAATTTAGTAATTACAATTTTATTTTTAGATTAATATAATTTAATTTAGTAATGTAAATCCATGTGATTAAAATGCTTTTTGCTCTTATAACTTCACTTTCTTTTGATTTTAGGACTTCATAAATATATAAAAGCTATTTTTAAATTGTTATTCAAGAAGATTATAAACAAAAATGATAATTTTAAACTCAATTTAATCTTTCTTAGAGTAATTAGAGGCCAGTTTTGCTATAATAATTCAAAATTTCCTAAATTTACCTATAAAGCCTTAAACTTGTTTATTTTTACTATGGCTTAAGAAAATTATATATGCGACTGGTGAAAATATAAAATATTAAAATCATAAAAAAAAATATTTAAAACTATTAGCTCTTTTATACCATTTATCAATTTTGCTATTCTTCTTTATCTTTACAATTTTTAATATATTAATATTGAAAAATAATAAGTAAATTAACATACTACAAACATAAATATGATCTTTGAATTTTTACAATAAAAAAGATTATAAAATTATTTTGAAAATTCTATGTTGAATAAAATTTTTTATAATTTAATTTTTCCGAGATATTAAACCTTAAATAGCTATAAATATAAAAAGTAATAAATTTTATTTTAAATTTTTTTTTGTTCAATCCTAGTAAATTATATAAAATGTATCAATAATCAATTTTTAATTATATTAAATAAAATTAAATTTATAATAATGCATTTAATAAATTTATATGAAAAGATTAAATTATTATTTAATTATCTTTTATATTGAAAATAAAAAATATACTTATTTTCACTTTTATTATTGAATTGATAAATCCATTACTAAAAAATTAGGATATATTATTTTTATTTTTTGGGATTTGAATTTATAAAATATACAATAAACAGGTTTGGTTTATATCAATATTTAAATATAACTATAATACAAATTAATTAAATTAAAATTATTCTAATAAATTGCCTAACTATTTGCATTTTAATAAATTAATAATTAATAATTATAAAAATTTTTATATAAATATATAATAAGTTTGTATTATATCAAATAATTTAACATAATTTTTATAAGAAAATAAACTAAATACACCATGACCAAAATATAAATATCTATATAAAAGTATTAAATCCATATAGCTTATAAAATTTCCTATGAAAAATTTGGTCATTTAAGATATATTTTAGAATAAAATTAATATGCCTTAATTCCAATTATATCAATAAATGTTTACGGAATCTATGTAAATAATATTTTCTTCTTACTTTTTTTATTAATAATCAATAATAAAACGAGAACCAAAATAAAAATGACCATCTAAAACAAGTTCAGGAAAATTACACTCGACTTTGATTTTTTATCCGCTATCAAAAACTTCCATATATTTTTTTCCGAAATTAAATACAATATTCAAAACCGTTTCATTATCTTTAAAAATATTGCAAAAGTTATCATATAACCCATATAATTTAAAATTTCTTCCTTTTACTTTACCATTTTCATTAAAAATTGTAATAATTTTATCAGTATCTTCTACAAATTCACTATTATCGAACCCAAATGATATAATTTAATGATATATTTTTCCTTTGGTGTCTATTCTTAGTTTAATATGGTAGGTATCATATTAGTTAATAGTAGTATAAATTCTCTTAGTATCATTGAAAAATTCTTTTGATAATGTAATTTTACTCATGTCTTCCGAAATTACATCACCTTCAGCTGGTTAGTAGGTATACAATAAAATAGAAGAAAAATCCAAATTAATTTTTTTTTAAACTTTAAAATCAAATTAATTAAAACTTTCTAAACATGACTCAAAATCTTTCTACAGTCTCTAAAAGTCTTATTATATATCTTTTTATTTATTGTAATACGTTTAAACCAATTATTATTACTTATTTTTTATATTCTGAGTATATTTCTATTAAAATATATGAAATTAATCCAAATTTATTTTTCCATCTAAAAATTCTCTTAGTTTTGTTCTAAAATTATCTATTTTCAAATCTTTAATAATTTCCGATAAATCAGCTTTACCTTCTTCTTAGTTTTATTATATAAATTCATATATTTTGTTCTGAAATTATATTTTTACTTCTTTTTTTATTTTATTCAATTATTAACTTATAATATCATATTATTCTTCAAAATATTCGTCAATTTGAATTTGTATCATATGGTTCAAGAGATTTTCAACCTCAGGATTTTCTTGATTGTTTTTATAATATTATTGCACAAATTAAGTTAGTTCTTTTTTTTCAAAAGGAGGCCAATTATTAATTTATTCAAAAGTATATTCATCACTAAGAATATCACTAGTTAAAATCTTTTTAAAAGCAGGTCCTTCATCCTCTGTTATACATTTAGAACATTAAAATAAATTTTCTTTGTCTTCCGTCTAATTAAAATACTAATAGACTTAATCGTGATATTTTTTTTTGCATGTTCCAATTGTCATTTTTTGAAATTTTGTTTGATTTTTTTTTTTATTATAATTTTGATTTTTTTGTTTATTTTTTTTTTTTTTGATTAAAAAATTATTGAAAAATTTTACTTTTATGTATTTAAGATTATTTAATTTGTATTTTTAAGCAATTTATTATAACTGAATTAAAAAAAATTTAATTTTTGTATTCTCTTATCATTATTGACAAATTCAAGCAAATTAAAATATAAACATTTCTAAATTAAAAAATAAATATATATATATAGATATATACAATAAAATTTTATTTTATTTAGTTTTATTAAATCTCAGTTATTATTAAACAAAATTCTAAGGACTCAATTTAAAATCATCCTCTTAATAAAATCATATAAAAAATATAAGTAATTTTATTTAATTAAACTATATTGAACATTTTATTTACTTATTTTTGTCATAAATTACAAAATTATGTTAAATAATATAAAAGACAATATCACATATGGTTAAACAAATCTTATATCAAATGGTTTTTATTATTATTATTTATTTTTTGTAAATTACCTTTCAAAAATAAAAAACTATTTCTTTAGGTGCAAAATATAAATTTTATATAGAAATTTCTTTCGCTTCCATTAATATTAATATTTATTTACAAAATTTTTTAATTTTCAATTATTTGAAATTCTGTTTTTTGTACGATATTACTTAAAATAATTCATTTTATTTAAATGCTCCAAAAATCATACCTTGTTTTTATACTTAACCAGCGGTCCTCCCCTTATTTAAGGTTTTAACTTAATTACAGTCTCATATAATATAATACTGAAATAATATTTTTAAATTTCAATTATGTTTATATTTATGTATAAGAATACTATTTTATAAATTTTAATATAATTTTTAATAATTAAAAATAGGTTTTAACAAATCAACTAAAAATTGCAAAATATAGATTTTTTTAATTATATACCTTTTAGAATTATCAAAAATATGGGTTTTGTCCCAAAAAGGAAATTTTATAAAAATCATATAGTTTAAATATTTTACAGTATAATTATATTTATATATTATTTATATAAATTTGGTAAAACAATAGTTTTCAATTTATTTTAATTCAAACTAAAACTGAAATATCAAAATCTAGACCATAAATTAATTTATTACAACAGCGAAATATTATTTTTAAATATTATATATTTAATATATAATATTAAACATATGATAAAGTTACTTAAAATCTACATTTTATAAAATATTATATAAAGCCTGTTTTCACTATCACAAATTATTATATAATTTAAAATAATTAGATTTAGTTATATAAATAAAATAATACATATCTATAATTATATTAAAATTAATAATATAAATTATTTCATACTTATTCAAACTTTATTTAAATATAAAATATAATTAAAATGAATCAACTAAATTTCAAAAAATTGATACTGAATCAATATATATAACATTTTCAAAAGGCTTAAATTATTAATAATTTATAAAAAAAACGGGGTCTGTGATATCTTTTAAATAAATAACCCCCTTTATTTTATTTTCGTCATCATAAAACTATAATTATTAATTTTAGAAATCAATTAAAACATTCAAAACAGTCTCATTATCTCTGAAAAAATCGCATAAATTTGAATATTATCCAGATATTTTCCCTTTACTACCATCAAGTCTATCATTTTTATTAAAAATATTCATATAAACTTGATTTTAATTTTACTAATTTTATATTCCTATACTCAAAATTTAATTAAACATTTTATTTTTTGTATCAACTCTAAACTTTATTTAATATTTATTTTATTTATCTAATTTTTCACTAATTATATTTTTAGTATAATCTTAATATTCAGCCAAGTATATAACTTTACTAAAATCTTCTGATATTTAAATATTATTATTACAGTGGTAAGTATTATTTTAGGACTTATAAAATTTCAAATTAATCTATTACTAAAGATTAAAATTTAATTAATTAAAATTCTCCATACAAACTTTTATATCATCTTATAATCTTTAAAAGTTTTAATTAATATTTTATTATTTTTTAAAGTATTTCTAAACTTTGTTTTGTTAATTATTTTGCAAATTTTGATTATATTCCTATTAAAATTAAAAAAATTAATCGAAATCAATTTTATTATCTAAAAATTCCTCTATTTTTTATCTAAAATCTTCAATTTTAAAAGTACTTAAAATTTCTTCTATATCCGCTTCTCCATCTTATTTGTTTTTTTCTATAAATTCTTCAGTGGTGTTTTAAAATTATATTTTTACATTTTTTTTTAATTAATTTAATTTTTAACAAATTTCTTCTGTTAATTAGTCAAAATATTCATCAATACTATTTTAAATTAAGTGGTTCATAAGATTTTAAACTCCTAGATTTTCTTAAATATTTTTGCTAAAATTTTGTACAAATTAAGTTAAACTTTTACTTCCAAGAGGAGGCCAATTATTAATTTGATATAATTTATTCTTAACATTAAGAATATCGTTAATCAAAATTTTTTTGAAACTAGGCCCATCTTCTTCAGTAATACATTTATTACATTATAAAAGCTACTATTTATCATCTGTCCAATTCAAATAAATATAATTCTATTTATGATTTTCTTTTTAACAAATTTTTCCAAACATTTATTTATGTTTATGTTTATGTTTTTTTTATTTTTTATTTTATTTTAGATTTTGTTACTAGTTAATATTTTTAACTTAAAGTTTTAAATATAAATATTTTCAATATTTATTAAAAATAAATAATATATAAAATAATTTAAAAAATTAAAAACAACTAACATTTTATATGTAAAATTAATCTCTCTTAGAACAAAATGATAACTTTAGATGGAATCAATAAAAAAACTTTACAAAACAAATGAGTTCGAAGTTTTATTTAAAAATTTATATTAATATATACAAAAATATCAATTATTGCTAGTAATTTATTTAACCTTATCTATTAAAAATTTTGATACGATTATATTATGTTTTCTATCACGTGTTTAATTTATCATATGGTGATTATATTTTTTAGAATTGTGTGTTAAAATATTTAATAAATTTTTTTCAAGAATTTTTTATTAAAGTTAAAAAAAACAGGGTGTTTATATAAAAATTAGTCATTCTATAGATTTAATAATTTGATTATTGTATAAATTTAAATTGGGTTATACAATATAATTATAATATCTTTTATTAGAGTGTAAAATATTCTCAGTATATTTTTACAGAATCAATATATAGAATATTTTCAACAGGTTTATTTTATAAGTAGTCTATATAAAAAACTAAATCCTATTCTAAAAATTCTATATCGGCATACCATTATATACTACTATATTCATCTTCTATAAGACTAATTTTTAAATTTTATAAATCAATAACCACTTTAATAACAGTTTCATTATCTTTAAAAAAACTACAAATGTTAGTATTCTCTCCATAAATATCTCTTTTACTAGATGTGACATTTTCATTTTGATTAAAAATATTTATAAAAATTTTATTTTATTCTTTTTTATTTTTTATACCTAATGTTAAAGTTTAATTGTGCATTTTTACGAATCTATTTTTAATCTAATCTCATATATACTCTTTGGTTATAATGTTTCACTGCAAATTTTTTTAAATTAATTACATTGTTCAGCCTTGTATATAATTTTTCTATAATTTTGGGATATATTAAAATAATTAGCGTATCTATATTAATTATCTCATTTGAATAATTTCAAATTAAATTATTATTTTGTATTATATTTATAACTTAGAAGTTATTATGAATAATTCTACAAATCATCAGTTAGTCTAGAAAAATCGTTATCTATATCTTACTAATTATTAAAAAAATTTTAAATATTTTATAACTAATCATTTTACAAATTTTAATTATATTTTTATTTAAATTAAAAAAACTAATATAGATCAATTTTATTATTTAAATATTCATTTAATTTTAATCTAAAATCATCTATATCGAAACTTGTTATTATTTTCTCTATAAATTCGTCCTATTCTTATTTATTAAAAAATTCCTAAGCCTTATTTTAAAATTTGACTTTTATCTCTTTTTATAATGAGTTCAATTTTTAGTTAATTTAATCAGATAAATCCTTAAAAAATTCATCTATTTAAATTTAAATTATATGGTTCATAAGATTTTCAACTCCGGGATTATCTCGAATATTATTACTCATTTAGTGCACAAATTAAATTAAATTTGTATTTCGGAGAGGGGGCCAATTATTAATTTAATCTAATTTATACTTACATTAAGTATATCACTAATCAAAATTTTTTAAAAATTAGGGTCATTGTCTTCTGTTATGCATTTGGCGCATAATAAAAAGTTTTTTATATTATATGTCCATTTCAAATATAAATAATTTTAATTATGGTTTTCTTTTTAACAAGTTTTTCCAAGCATTTTTATTTTTAAGATTTTTTAAAATTTATTTTTATCATATATTTTAATTTTATTAATTTATGCATTTATACTTTTTTCTTAGATTATTATAATATATATTTAAAAACTTATACTGCTTATATACTATTTTATTTACGAATTTAATATATTTATCTAATAATGATAATATAATTTATTCATGACCAATAAATAATTTTAAAGATACTTAGTAACTTTAAACAGATTCAATAAAAAAATAATTTATAATTCTACAACATACTAATAATACCAAATAAAAATAACAGGTCATTTAATATCTAAAGCTAAATTTTGCATTTTTGTAACTTATTTTAATAATAAAATTAAAACTTATTTTTAAAAATATTAATTATAATTTTATGAATAGTTTTCAAAGAAATCTATAAATAACTTATTTTCCTAATTTTAAAAACTTGTAACTTCCCTATTTTTCGCCATCTTTATATATTTTTATAAAAACTTATAAAATTATTATTATTATTCATTAATATTTCTATTTATAATTGCCCATTCCAAAATTAAAATAATATTTATTATTTGTACCTATAGTGTCAAATCTTAATTTTATATATTTCGATAACAATTATTGACCAAGTACAAAATAATATCAATTATTAGATATATTAAAATATCTATATTTACATTGACGTAAATATTACTAGAAAAATAATAGAAACTTGACTGAAAATTAAGTAAAATAAAAAAATTTGAATGAGCATTCAAATTTGAAAAAAGTGATAGTTTAGTATTTATTCATATTATTTTAAAGAGTATAAATATAATAAACTGTATGATTTAATATATATAATTATTTAGTTTTTAAAATAATTCATACGATTAAAAATTAAATGTATTAAAAAAAATAATTTTATTGATTCGTTTATTTACTATATATTAAATCTGTAATATATATAAATAATATAATAATAAATTTATATGAGTTTATTACTAGTTAAATAATAAAAAATATTTTTTTTTTTATATATATATAAGACTTTTAAAAATTTATCAAAAAAAAAAAAAATTAATCTTATTTCTTCCAAAAAGACTAAGAAATTCTAACTTATTATATAAATTATAGTATTTTATTAGTTGTTCAATTTAGTAAATAAGCCTATAAATTTATTTTACCGCTATTTAACATTAATATTATAAAGGTTAATATAAAAATTTCTTTCTTTTTTGTATTATCATAAGAATTATACATTTAATTTTCTACTTAAGAAATTTTTGTACTTAAAAAACAAAATTTTTATACTCAATGTGTAAATATATGAAAAACTACATATATTATTGATTGTAGTTATATTATTTACATATTAAATATAAAATGAAAACGAAAACTAAAGTGAATGTATACTCAAAGTACTCAAGTCTGTAAGTCTATTGATATATACATTATATTATATATATTAATTTACAAATTATTATAGTTATTAATTCAAAATTTTTCAAAGATAAATTTTTTACTATATTTTAAATTTAAACATTTATAGTACAGTAATTTTTCTAATTCTTATCTTTTGCATATAATTTTTATTTATTGTTCCATTTAATGTGTTATTTATATAATTATTTTTCAGAGGAATTCTGAAAATCAAATTTCATTTATTTTACATGAAGAAATAATAACTTAGAAAAAACTAAAAATTAATTTTTATAATTAAATTTGAATAAGTGACAATATTAAAATCTCTAAAATGGGAAAATAAATATAAAATCCAGAATTCTTAAAACAACTGTATCGTATTATAATAGCTAAATTTATAAAATTAAATATAAACATCATATAAATAAAAATATTTAAAAAATAAAATTATTGATCTAATTAGCGTATATAATATTATATATATAAAATCAATAATAACTTTTAAAGCTAGTCAATAACTTTTAACTGACTCAATATAAAAATCATCCTATTATTATACATTATACTGATAACACCAAATAAAAAAAACGGGTTATTTGACATCTTAAATTTAAATAGAACACTTTAATTACTTTTTCTCATCATAAATTTCAAATTACTTTTTATTGATATTAAATGTTATATTAAGAACAGTCCAAATATCTTCAAAAAAATCTATAAATTTATCATATTTCCCTAATTTTAAAAACTTGTTACTACCTTAAATTTCGCCATCTTTATAAAAAGCCTGTATAAAATTATTATTATTTATTTATTAATCTTTCTATTCATAATTGCCTATTCCAAAATTAAAATATTATTTCTTAATTGTACCTTTGGTGTCAATTCTTAATTTTATATGATAGTTTTTTTCTTTTTCCAAAATATCAGTATAAACCTATTTATAACTGCCGCAATTATTATATTAAAATGAAATTTTACCACAATTTTTTGAAATTTAAACACTTTCTTACACATTTTATAACTGAGATTTGTAAAATTTCAATTATATATTTTCAGGAAGTTAAAACTAGTAATTTTCAATTATTTAAATATTTTTCTCAATTTCTTCTTTCAATCTTAAAAATTACTATTAAATGTTTTAATATTGTTCAAATTAAACCTTGACCAATCCTTCCTAAATTTATAATATACTTTGATCTTATTCCTATTTAAACTCAAAAAACTAGTCAATATCTATTTTATTTTCATAAAATTATCTCAATTTCTCTCTTAAATTTTCGATTTTTAAATTTTCCAATATCTAACACAAATCACTATTATTTTATGCTTAAAATTTCTCAAAATACTTCTCAAATTTTACTTTTACATTTTTTTTTATCTAATTCAATTTTTAACAAACTAGTCTTTCTTATTCCAAAAAAAATTATTCTATTTAGTTAAACAAAAAAAAAGCCAATAAATTTTTTTGTTTTGGATTTTGCTCTTGAGATTGAAAAATTTAATTTATAAATATAATCAGTTCTTTATCTTGAAAAGGCGGCCAATTATTTATATTTTATAATTATTATTTTTCATTTAAAATGTCAGAAATCAAAACAAAATTTTTTTAAAATTTGGTCCCTCATCTTCCAAAACACATCTTAAACATTGCAAAAATTATTATTTATCGTCAACCCAATTTATAAATTAATATTCTAAATTATGTCCCTTTTTTTTACATATATTTGACATCAAAATATTAATTTTTTGTTTTTGTTTTTTATACTACATTTTAATTGAAAAAAAAAAAAACTTCTAGTAATAAATAAAAATATCACTGAATTATAAAAAAATTACTAGCCTTACTAAATCCAAAATTTTAATAATTTTTAATATAGAATTTATTAATTTTTTAAAAAAATTAAAAACAAAAAGATTGATATAAATACATAACCTTTTAAAATATCATATAATTATTTAATATTAATAACACTTATATTAATTTTACAATTAAATAAACATAAAATTAATATTAAAATTTAAATTAAAGCAATCATATAATTAAATTTATTTTATTACAATTTTCAATCAAAATACCCTGGTTCTTCTAATAAATCTGATTTTTCTTAAATCAATTCTTAATATTTATTTTACAAATTAACTTATTTCATTTCTAATTAAGCATAAAATTGTCTAATTTCGTCTAATCTAGGCAAAATTGAAGAACTTTCTTACATTTTTAGTTCAGAATAAACCTAATATAATTAAATAAATTTATAAAATATATGAATATTTAAATTAATAAATTAATAAATAAAATAAAATAAAAATTTAAAATTACATTTTTAGTTATCATAATATTATATTAATCTTCGATTTATTGCATTATCTATTTCAAATTATCGTAAATAACTTTTTTATATCCCCCTAATAATAATGTATTTTTCTTTTCTAACTCTTCCAATTATTTCTATTCCATTTACTAAAATTTATAATTAAAAAGTTAAAATAAGGTTTTATTAAATTTTATAAAATATAAATTTAAAAAATATTTTTGTTAAATTTTATAAATGATAATTCTAAAAATAATATACTTTTTCCAAAAACATAAAAAAATTATTAATTTAATATTGTTTACCAAAATATTTCTTTTATTTGTTGCCTATTCCTATAAAACTTTTATTTCATCATTTTTACTAGCTTTTCTCAAATCAACAATTCTTTAAATAATTTCAATTAAATAAAACTTAAATATTAATGTCAAAAATAATAATATTATAAATAATTTATTTTTTTATTTTTTTTTATTTACTATCCTTCACTTTTAGAAAATACTAAATTTTTTTATTCATCTTCCCATTTTTATTAAATAAAATCTTTATTGATATTTCCATGGTTTAATTCGTTTTTAATGTTTTCCATTTCTTTTTAAATTAATTTCGAAGCTTTACTTAATTCATTTTCTTCGTAATTTTCCAGTTAAACTTCAAAATTTAAACTCTAAAAATAATAATAAAAAAGTTTAATTTTAAAAAAACTGATAAAATAAACATTTTTAATTATTTTTTTGAATTAAATAATTTTTTAATTAATATTACTTTTTATCCTTAAAAGGGGAAATTTTAAGAATCAAATGCTAATAAATTAACCATTTCGCTTTCTAATAACATTTCTGCCTATTTTCTAGATTCGTTAATATTTTCAGAACTGTAAATATGCTCATAAACAGTGTTAGGAATTTTTTAAGGTCTAGGCAAGTTTCTTTGAATTGCCAATGATCTTAACCTAATTTTTTTTAATTCTTCTTTTTCAAGTTCTAAAAGTCTTTATTGTTCTAATTCTTCTTAGTCTATTTTATTTTCCTCAATTTTTTCTTCTTCTTCAAATTCCTTTTATAAAAAAAATATATAAAAAAATTATAATTTATTATTTAGTAAATTTTTACAGGAATCTCAATTTAAAATTAATTTTTAGGTTAAGGTAATTTAAAAATTTCATCCTTTATTCTAGTTTCGTGTTATTTTTATTTCAATTTGTTCAATTTTTACTCATTAATTCCAACGCTTCCAGAAACCGATGAAGCTAAAAATTTAAAATAAAAATAATAAAAATAATATTTAAAACACATTATTATCAAAATTTTTTTTTAAGATTTTTAATTTAATGGTAATAAAATAAGATTTTTTAATTTTTTTAAATAATTAATTAGAGTTACCATCATCCCAAGCATCTGAATTATTAATTTTAAAATTATCTCTTAAAGGAGTAGTTCCGAACACACTAGGAGTAGCAGAACTGAGTTTATCCCCTCTAACGCTTTCTCCCCCAGTTGCCAAATTTTATTTTAAAAAATTAGGAGTCTATGGAATAACTGAAGGCTTAGGCTTCAATCCTTTCAAATGTTCCCAATTATCATATACCTAAAAATTAAAAATAACAAAATTCATAAAAAAATCTATAAATTAAAATTATATTACTATAATATATACTTATAAAAAGTATATTATTCAATATAAAGAATAAAATATATTACTTTTTTCAAATTTGTGTTCACTTTTTTAATTATTAATTTTAATTAACTTTATATCACAATTATAATTTTCAAATATACTAATATATATACTATAATTAATGTTAATATTAATTGTAATTAATTAATAATATTTAGTGCAAATTTGATTTATAATTATTATCAAAATACACCGAAATCCCTTTTAATTAATAATTAATATTAACAAAAAAATATTAATAATTTGTTTATTAGACAAAATAAAATTAAGAGTTGTTAAAAATTTTAATTATATCATAATTATTTCAATAATTATCATTTTTTATTTTTCTAATTATAATTAATTAAAAAAGTGAACACAAATTTGAAAATAGTATTAATTTAAAAATTAAAAGATTAAAAAACTTCACAAACATCCACATAAAATATGTCTTTTTTATAAATTTTGTGAAATTTTATATAAATTTTTTGATTTCTTTTATCAAAAAACTATTTTTATAAAAAAATATATATAACTATATTTATAAAAATACGTATATTTATATTAATATTTATTTATATATATTATATATATGTTATATAAATATTTATTTATATATATTATATATATGTTATATAAATATTTATATATATATTATTATATTTTTACCTAATTATCAGGTCCAACGGAGCCGAGCAAAGGAGTTTAAGTTTGTTACAAAGCAATGGCATGTTAAGCTTCTCTTAAAATAGAGTTAGGAGCCATGGGTGTTCTTATAGGAGTTTGAGCCACTTCTCTTTGACTGTAGTTTCCAACCAAAGCTTTAGTTGCGTTATTAGAAACTTCGGAAACGTCTTAATTTTGGTTCATTTTTCCTAACAACTCCAAATCTGAGTCTTGCATTTAAGGCTAAGGCAGAGTTAATTTTGTTTTATTTTTAAATAATTTCTCGGCCTCTTTTTGCAATTTCTCAGCGATTTTCTCCATGTCGTTTTCCATCAGTTTTTTCATTCTTTTTTTATCAATTTCTTTAAATTTTCTCTCCTGTTCATCTCTCATTCTACCCTCTACTTGATTAAAAGTCATTGTTTAATACTTAACATCAGGTTTAGGAGTTTCTTTTTAATCCTATAAAAATATAATATAAAATTAAAATATTTTTAAATAAATTAAATAAATAGCTATCCAAATAAATAACTAAATAAATTTTTAAACATTATAAAATTTATATCTATAATTTCAAAAAAAAATTGAAAAAATTAATTTTTTACAGTCTAATAAACATAATCAGGCACCTATCTTTCAAAAGGCACTTCAGCATTATAATCAATACCTTTAACTTTTTTTCTCCCGAATTCGATCCCAGCTGCTCTCAACTCTCTTCTTTTCTACAACTAAGCTAACCTTCTACTTTCTTCTATTAATTTTTCTCTTGCAAGTCTTTTTGCCTTTTTTCCTTTAGTATTTGCCAATCTGACCCTAGCTTCTGCTATCATTTCTTTTTCATCTTCGTCCATGTGCAAAGGATCAGGTCTAGCGGGCTTACTTTCTGGATTAGGATCCTATAATTAATAAAATAAATTAATTAATTTATAAAATAATAAATTAATATAAACTTCTTTTTATCTTTATTTATCATTTTTAATAAAAAAAAAATATATTTAGTTTATGAAAATAAATTTAAACAAAATTAAAATTTAAGTGAGGAATATGATATACTAAGGACACTTTAAAAATTGTCATTCATTAAATATTTGACGTATATGGTAAACATTTTTAATAAGTGCATAAGTGATGATTTCTAATTTAAACCAATATTTATTTATGTAATATTAAAAAATAAACTTTATACAATTATTTTAAATGCTCTTTTTATTAATAATGAGAAAACTTTTAAATTGTGTCTACCTAAAAACTAAAAATAAAATATGGTATCTTTAAACTACTATAATTATATTTTATTGTTAAATTTCACTTATTTATAATTTATTAAACATAACCTGAATTATTAAACCAAATACTTAAATTATTAAAATCAAATTTATATTATTTTTCCTCACCTATTTTATTTAGTTTCCAATTTAAAAATCTATATAAATTTTATATATTTATATAAACCTAAATTTTTTTATTATTTTACAATTTCTCCCGGTTTCAATTTCCTGGGATCATTAGGGTCGAACTTATTTTTCCCTTATGCTTCATCTAATAACTTATCATATCTTTCCACACATTAAGTAGGAGTTCTTCCCACAATAGGGGCGATTGTTCTCCACTAATTAGGGAAAATTCTCGATAAATGCAATAATTTTTCATCTTCTTCTCTATTCCATTCAGTCTTAATAATCTAAGGGTCTAACCATTCATACCATCTAAAAAATAAATTTAAATATAATTTTAAAATAAATGAAAATACCCCCCTTATTATATTTTTATATTTTATGCTAATTTTTAATTTTTTTCCTCTATATTAAACTAAATTTTGGTAAATTAATTTTTACCTTTATTTGCATTATTTTGCTGATTTTCTTGCTAATAATGAAGAAATTCTGGACCATTAATTTAATCCATATTTCATTACTGCGGCTTTCAAAATTTCATCTTCCGAATTTTTCCAAACTCCTCCTTTAATTAAATATCTCATTCTAAAATTTTTGTTTTTTTTGTTTTTGTTATATAATATTGAAAATTTAATTGATTTTATATTAAAAGAGAGAAAATTTTTTTGATTAATTCAATTAATTTGTAGATTTAGTATTATAATTATTTAATAAATTACAAATTTTACTTAATTTACTCAAAATCTCTAAATATTATAATATTAATATGAATAAAACCAGAAATTTAAACGAAGTACCTAAAATTTACTAGAATAATAAAATATTTTGATAAAAATTAGTAATATCTATTAAAAATTAAAAACTATAAAAGTAAAACAATAAAAAACATAAATTATTATTTAGCAAGTATTTGAAATCAAAATTTTTAAATTAATAATATTAAATATAGCATTCTTTTTAAAATATTATTTTTAATTGAAATAAAAAATGGAAAATTTAGACTGCTAATATCTTTTAAATACATTAAATAAAATATTCAAAGGATTTTTCTCTAAATTAGAAAATGATGTCTCATAAAATATCATAGAAACACTAACTTTAGCGAATCAATTAATACTTAAAAACCTACCATAAAATAATAAAAAATCGCAGATATTTTTAAATCAATTTCAATAATTCATATAAAATAGCAATAAATATATAAATAATCAAAATAACATTTAAAAAATTGAAAAAAAACTATCTTTAAAAATATTAAAATTAGAAGACCAAATCTTAGATCTTAAATAAACAATATAATTATTAAATAATTCAAAAAAATAAAAAAAAATAATTTCCAGTAGTTCTCAAACAAAAAAAAATCCAATAAATTTAAGTATTTATTAATTATAAAGTCAAAAGATAAATGAAATTAATGAATAATATTTATAAAAAAACAATACAAATAATTAATTTAATACATAAGAACAATTAAATAGAAAAAATTTGAATTCCTATGATAGTACATATGAAAACTTAATTTAAATTCCTTGGGAAATAGTTACTTAATAAGAAATTATTAACAATTAATAAAATATAGAAAATTCTATTTGGAACCATTAAATTTGCTATCCTGAAAATTTAAATTTCAACTAATAAATTGATATGGATAATCTTTCATATTATTTTTGTCTAAATATTTAATAAAAACATATTAAAGATTAGAAAAATAAAATAAACTATAAACATATTGTGCAAGATAACACTTTTATTTAATCTATAAATGAAAAGTAAATTAAATTTTAAAATTAATACAACTAAATTTCTTTTTTTTTTTTTTTTTATCTAAGAAAACTTATTTTAGAAAAATTTTCTTCATAAATATAATACATACAACCAGAAGACGACGAATTATCAAATAATAATTAATATAGCTAAATTTTTCCATTTGAAGAATATTTACTCAGCAAACTTTAATCTTAAAATTTTTAGTTAAATTTCGATGACATAAACATTTATTTCAATTTTAAAAACTATAAAAACTATAAAAAATCAGAAAAAAGCTTATAAGAAAATGATATTTTAAAACTACTTTTACAAATTGCTCCTACAAACCCAGAAATTTTTTAAATCTTATACCAAAAAACATAAATATAAAACTATAAAATTATCATAGAACTTTCCAAAATTTCTCATATATAATAAAAAATTATTATCAAATAAGAAATAAATAAAATAATACACTAAACTATACCTTAACTAGAAAATTCCGCAAACTCTATTATAGACAGTCTTAATTTCATCCTAAATGATAATAATTTTTAAATTATTCTAGCCTATATCTTAAAAATAGGCAATTATTTTAATCAAAATACAAATTTAAATAATGCTATTGCAATAAATTTCTTTAATATCCATATAATTGATAATATAAAGTAAAATAAAACATGTTTAAATTTTATTTATTTATTATATAAAAAGTAATTTTTAAAAATTTAGAAATGAAGAGATCAATCAAAATCTAATAGATTATGTTATATAAAACCTAGAAATTAATATATTATAAAAGGAAATAGTCTCTTTAGATGAAGATCTCTCATTTCTTTAAAATGCTTAGAATATTGATTTTTAAGATTAGCTAAATAGACTTTATAAATTACAATTAAATATAGAAAATATTAATAATTAAAAAACCTAAATAGGTGTATAAAATTTCTAAGAAAATTTTTTAAATGATGTTGCTTAAAAAATAGAAGAATTAAAAATAAAATATGAAATTTAAATTCCCGAACTCTTTTATCAAGTTTGTGATTATTTACTTATACCTTAATTATTTTCTAATTTATAGCCTACTTTATAATAATATTGCTAAATCAAATAAAAACTTAAAATGGCTAAATTATATATTAATTAAAATAATTTAGAGGAAGAAACAAAAAAAAATAAAAAAAAATAAATAAAAGCATCTCCAAAAAAAAATTAATGTAATAATTTAATTAAATAATTATAAATATTAATATACTATTACACAATTATATAAATAATATATAATAATTTTTTTATAATTAAAAAGTTAAAGTTTAAATACATAAAAATGAAGAAATTGAAGATAATTAGTATAAAAGTTTATTAAACTATAAAAATTGAATATAAATTAATTTTTTTTTATTGCGTTAATGTTGTATAATGAATATTTTTCATATGTTTTTCTATGAAAAATTTGTTATAATTTATACATTTTAATATCAAAATTAAAATATTTTTTAAATAAACAATTTAAAATGTTAAAAAGTATTCATATTTTCGATATCTTACTAAATTATTAAAAATTAATTGGAAAATTTTTATTTTTTTCCAAATTTTCATTTAAACTATTTTTATCACTATAACTTTCTATATCCCATTTAATATTCTTATCATTTTAAAAATCTGTTAGTAATCTTTAAGGACTTTAAAATTCAGTATTTATTTCTTAAGATATTTCTTCAGGTTAACAAAAAATATCGAGATCTAATTAGTAATATAATATTAATTAATTTTATAATTATTTTCTCAAAATTTAAATTATTATAATCATTTATTACTATTAGCCTATTTTAAATAAAAGAATTTTACTTTTATCTTCTTTTAATTAATTAGAACTTATTTACTTTTTTTAATCGCCATAATTTGATTATTAGGAAATTTTTATTTTTTACTCATTTAGTTATTTAAGTTTTAATAAATATAATTCTTAATTTTTATTTTTACCAGTGTTTACTTAAATTTAACTGAAAAATAAAAAATAAATATTAACAGTAATCTGTAAATAAAATAAAAGATATGTAAGAGTTTAAAACTTAAATTATTACTTAAAAATGAATGTTTTATTGCTTATCTTAGATATAATAGAACTATTTTTTTCCAACTTATCCTATTATTATTATGAATTTTTAGTCATATTATTTGCTTGTATTTATATTTTATGAATAATTCTTTAATACTTGTCAATTTTATTTATTAATTTGTTTATAGGAACTCTTTTCAATTTACTGTGAACCAATTTTTCATAAAAATACAAAGCAAACTAAAAACTATTAAAACAAAATAAACAAAGTCCTATCCAAAATAGCGTTTTCAAAGGACTACCATTTGCTGTAATTTCTTCAACTTTTCTATAATTCTCAAATTTTTAGAAATAATATACTGGATATCCTTTCTAATTTTCAAATAATTAATAAATAAAATACATCCAAAAACTGTATATAACTTGTCTTATAATTAAAGTATAATCACTAGGAAAATAATTTGTCAACCATGTTTCTTTAATTTCTTTAACAAATGGTATTTTCTCATTTTTAACTGGACTAATTAATTATACCCAGGCGTACAAATGTATAAATGGAATTTTCATCAAGTCTAATACAAAAAATCCTAATTTTTTAACCCTATAAAAAAAAAATTTATAGTGTGATTATAAAATTTGTGTTGCAGGACGAGATAGGGAGGTATTAATTTTATCTTTTTCTCCACTATTTCAGACGATTTATAATACTTATTCTAAAGCCTAAAATCATCTCTTAAATTTAATAATTTAATAAACAAATAATTGTAACTTGTACGCTTAAAAAATATTTAAATATTAAAAATTGCTTTTATTGAATAATTTAATTTAATTTAATATTTTGGAGTCTTAATGATTAAATTGATTAAATTTTCCATTTTTTAATTTATTAAAATTCTATTTTATGTCAATTATGAATATTTTATTTAAATTATAAAAATATAACAAAAATAAATCTTCTAAAAAAATATTTCACAATAATAGGAATTGAAAGCCATATATTTTAAAAAATATTTATAATCAATTTTATGACGTGTCATATATTTTATATCTTAAATAATGGGATTATATATAATTTTATATAAAGTTTTGCTAATAAAAGATAAAAAAAAAATTAAAAATTTATTATGTATCTTTGTATCTTGTTCAGACTATATAAATAAAATAAATATAAATTATTATATAAACAATATTTTAAGTTTTTAAAATGGTTAGGAGAAACACTTTCAAGAATTAAAGTCAATTAATATATAAAAATCAGGTTGTATTAAATGAATGAATGAAAAAAAATATCAAATTAAATACAAAAATTATGTATAGTATCTGTATTTAGATCACAAAACGTGTTTTAAAAATCGTTCGAAATAGAGGCCCCTAATTTGATCGGCAACAACTATGATTAATTTTTTAAATAAAAAATTACAATGTTTTATCTTTTTTTTTCAGCCTAGTTATGATGTAAACTATAAATTAAGGCATTATAAATATAGTTGTGGTAACTTTTCTTAATAAATCAGGAACATAATAGTTAGTATAATCAATTTAAACTTAAATTATAGCTATTCCTAAAACATGACAAATATTAATCAATAATATATACAATTTCTTTTTCAATGAAATTTAAGGTTTTTTCTTATAATACTCTTCATATAAATTAAACTATTTATCCTCTATTTTTATTTATTTTAAGTAATCAATTTTAACTAAATCTGGGTAATGGGTTCCTATATTATGATAGCATTTAAGCTATTAAATATCCAAAGGATCAGATATGAATTCTTAAGTTGCTTATGATAAAGATTAAAATGGAGTATTTTTCTTCTTTTCATAATATTAATTTTATATGATTCTTGTTATATATAATTGGTAGTTGATCTTTAAAAAAAAATACTTATAATTAAAATATACTTTTAAATATAAATAAATTAAATTACATATGCAGTGGAAAGCAATGAAGATACAGCGGATAAAATCACAGCTATACTAATATTAGTACCTGAAGTATATTAAAAATGAATTACGTCTACTGATATCATGTTGCTCAAAGCGTTTCTGAAGTAAAGCGTTAAAAATGACAATTCAGTCGAATAAACCATTCTTTAAGATAATCTCTTATTAAACTTTACATAAATTTACTCAGAAAATGTTACTGTCAAAAGCAATGCTAATAAAATATCTGTTCTTTTATTTTTTACCTTTGTGTGAATCTAATAATTTTAAAAATATTATATATAATTTATTAAAATTTTTAATAAAAAAATAATATTCGATAAAACAATTGAAATTTTATACAATATTTATATATATTAATAAATAAATTTATAACTTTCATTCTAAAAAAAAATACATATTCAAAGAAAGTTCAATTTAATTTCAATTAAAATAAATAAAATAGCAAATAAAATAAAGAAAAATATACTTAAAATTACAAAATTAGCTTTATCAGGAATTTTACTTACTAAGATTGGTTTATCTACTCTATCAACCACTTTCCCAAAAATATTGCAAAAATACTAAAAAATTTTATATCTTTCCATTACAAAATATATACTTAAAACGATAAGAACATTCAAATATTAATTTGAAATATTAGAATCAATCTTTTTATTTTGTTCTGTAATATTATAAATTTCCTTTAAAAAAAGCAGGTCTGTTACCAAATCTACATAATATCCAATTAATTTAATCATATTAATAAATTACTGTTTTTTCCTTAAATTTAACTAGGAATATTGTTTTTTTTATTCATTTATTTACATTTTTTTTAGAAATTTTTTTTTTTTTTAATTTTAAGTTAAAATAAATTTATTTAATGGTTAAGTTTTATTAAAAATGAATAATAGTAATGTTTCAAAAATAATTATTTATTTTATATAAAAAATGAAAAATCAACTAGTAAGAAACATAATAAAATTTATTGCTTACATTTTTTTTTTTGAAAAAATATATCTGGTTACTTTATTACATAATACCAATTTATTTTACATATATATGAAATATTTTGTTACTATAATATATTTTTAAATAATCATAAAAAAGAAATAATTATCATAAAATTCTTTTTTAACATAAAATATTTTTATATTATTTAATGAATAATAATTTTAATTACTTATTATATTAATTATAAATATAAAATAAAACACTAAATAGATTGTATATATATTTATAATAATTAAATTATTATATTTATTTTTACATAATTAATGATAATAAAAAAACACAAAAAAATTTCATTAATTTAAAACCAAGATTTTACTATATTATAAATTTTTATCGAAAATAGCATATCCGTCACCAAATCCATATAATATCCAATTAATATTTTTATGTTAATGATATTCTCATTTTCCAAAACTCCAGCTTGCTTATCTTAATTTATTAAAAATTTTCTTACATTTTAAAGTAGCTTGTATTTACTTCATCATTATTTAAATTATATCATATTTTGTTTTTGTTTTTTCTTCATTAAAAATTAAAAAGAATTAGCTAAAGTAATTTATAATAATATGTCACACTAAAATATTAGATTTTGGTAAATCATTAAATTCCACAATTTTATTAAAAAAAAATTATTAAATACATTAATATTATTTAATAATAAAAACGAAAAAATTCATTTACACTAGTTTATAAAATTTCTAGAATTTTAATATTACTATTTAGATTTTTGAAAATAATAAAAAAACAGTACTTTTATTATTAAATAACAAAATTGATTAATATTATAAAATAAATTAGATATATATAAAAAATTTTTATAAATAAGAATCTTTATAATTAAATATAAAATTTTTATTTTATATTTAATAGTTGTCATTTATAGCAGAATTTTAAAAATAATATTCAGATTTTCGGCTTCATACTTATTTATTTAGAAAGAGCTTAAAAATTTTCGTCTGTTTCATAGTTTCTTTCCTAATCATCATCCTCTTATTAATATTCATTACTACAACTTTCAATATCACATTTAATATCATTGGTCTTATAAACATCTGATAATAGTTTCCTAGGACTTTAAAATTCAGTATTCCTTGCAAAAACTTCCTCTTAAATATCATTTTCAAACTAATTAACTATTTTGGAATTTTTTTATTTTTGATCAATTCTGTTTTTTACAAATTAAGAATTTTTATTCACTTACACATTAAATGGACTGGGATCTACTATATCTGTCATTTTACTTTTTTGCTAATAATCACTCGTTAAAATTTAACTAAAAAAATTTTAATATATACAAATAATCTATTAATTAAATATTACAAGAAATAAAATTATTTAAAGCATTTATTTTTACCTAAAAATAGATATTTTTAAGTTTTAAGTAGGACTAATAGGTTAATCTTTTTAATAAACTGATTATTATTGTCTAGAAATCTAACTAATATTTTATGCCTATAACTATAATTTTTCGATGACTTTTTAATACTTATTTATTTTCTTTAGTAATTAGTTGAGAGAATATGCTTGTATTTTATTGTGAACAAATTTTTCATAATAATATAAAATAAACTAAAAGCTATTAAACAAAAACAAAATAAATCCAATCCAAAATAGTATTTTCAAAGGACTTTCATTAGCAGATATTTCTTGTATCTATCTAAAATTCTTAAATTTTTCATAAAAATATATAGGGTACCCTTTTTAATTTATGAAGAATTAATATATAAAATACATCCATAAACTATAAATAATTTGTCTTATAATCAATGAATAATCGCTTGGGAAATAATTTGTTAACCAAGTCTCTTTAATTTCTTTAACAAAAGCTATTTTTTCATTTTTAATTGGACTTATAAATTAAACCCAAGAAAATAAATGTATAAAAGGAAGTTTTATCAAATCTAATATAAAAAACCCCAGTTTCTAAATTCTAATTAGAATTAATATAATTTTAAACTCAAAAAAATAAATAGTTAAATTAATTTTATTTACTTATTTTTATCTTTTTTTTTTAGCCTTATTACAATGTAAACAATATATTAGGGCATAACAAATAAAGTTGTTACTATTCTTCTTAGCATATCAGGAACATATTGTACAGTATAATCTATCTAAATTTATATTATAGCTATTCCTATAACATGAATGACGTTAACTAATAATATATACATTTTTTTTTTTTAAGAAATCAAGGATTTTTCATCATAATATTCTTCTTATAAATTAAACTTTTTGCCCTACATTTTTTATTATTTTAAGTAGTCAATTTTAACTAAATCTGGGTAATGGGTTCCTATATTATGATAGCTTTTAAGTTACTATATATCTAAAGGATCAGTAATGAATTCTTAAGTTGCTTATGATAAAGATTAAAAAGGAGTATTTTTTTTCTTTTCATAATACTAATTTTATATGATTCTGGTCATATACAATTGGTAGTTGATCTTCAAAATATATATTAATAATTAAAATATTATATTAATAATTTATTAATTAAATTACGTATGCGGTAGAAATCAGCGAAGATATAGCCGATATAATGATTTTTATGCTAATATTTAAACCAGTAATATATTAAAAATGAATTATATCTATAGACATCATATTACTAAAAGAATTTCGAAAATACATAGTCAAAAATGATAACTCTATTGAATAAATCATTTTTTATTATAATCTTTTGTTAAATTTAACATAAATCTACTCAGTAAAAGTTATCGTTAAAATAAAAGCTAATAATATATCTTTCCAATTATTTTATACCCTTGTATGTATCTATAAATATAAAAATATTATATTTTAATAAAGAATGAAAAGAAATTATTTTTTTCCCATTTTTTTAGTTTAATCATTATTTTAGTTAATTATATAGTAATTAGTTTAATCATAGCAAAAATAATTACTATTAAAAAATCAGATGACAAAAAAATTACGCAAAATACTAATGTAATCATATATGAGTATATATAATTTTATTTTTTTAAGAAATTCTAAAAATTATTTTAGTTTAAATTTTTTAGAACTATAGAAAGATATTTTTAATATTAAAAATTTGAGTTTATTCTTTTTTTAAATTAATTTTAACAAATTTTTATGAACTTTATTATTTCGAAAAGCGGCTATTTTAAGTTTAATTTTTTTCTTTTACATATATATATTTTTTTTTTAAATTAGCTCTAATTGAAATCAAAAAACTTTTCTTTTATCTTTTAAAATTTTATTTTGTATCAAACCACAAATAAAGTTATTTTATTAAAATGTCTTATAAAACCGTCAATAAACCAACAAAAATTTTTAATTGCAATTTTTATTTTATAAATATAATTATCGAATAAATATTTCAACTTCAAAAACTAATATAAATGTATTTCGAATTAAAAATATAATAGAAATTAATGTTTACGCAATAAAATTTTAAACCATAAATTAATTAATTTGATTAAAAAACGAAATAAAAGAATAAAACTAAAATATATTTTTATTTACAAAATCACTTTTATCAGGAGTTTAACTAACAAATATTTATTTTTCCTCTCTTTCAACGACTTCTCCAAAAATATGGCAGAAATACCTAAAAATTTTATATCTTTCCATTGAAAAATAAATAATTAAAACCATTAAAACATTCTAATATTAACTTGATATCGTAGAATCAATATTTTAAACATCCTGAATAATATTATAAATTTCAAATAAAAATAAAAAATCCGTAGCCAAATCAAAATAATATCCAATCAATTTAATCAAATTTATAAAATCTTCCTTTTTCCAAAATTTTTATTTTTTTTCATCTTTTTTTTTCTCGTTTTGCATTTTTTTATTTTTTTCTATATTATTATATTTTTTGTTTTTTATATTAAGTATTTTAAATCTAAATTTTTTATCCAATATATAATTAAAATATTTATATTTATGATTAATTGTAATTCAGTACTGAATTTAATGTATTTTTTTAACTTTCTAATTAAATTATTTTTTTAGAATATACTGCCTAAAAAATATTTAATTTAGTCATTAAATAATTTATAATATTTTTATACACGTTATAAATATTAATTTTAGCTTTTATACTAATTTATTAAATAAAGTTTTATGAAATCTTTTATAAAATATGGCATAAAGTAGATAAATCTTAATTAAAAAAGTATATAATATTTAGCTATTTATTTTTTTTAAAGGACATTTTAATATGTAATTAAAAACATTCCTCTGTAAAATCGAAAATTCAAATAGTTATTTATTATTTATCAAAAAGTAAGAAAACATTAAAAAATTTATAATTATCAATGCAAATATATTTGATTAGTGTTTTGATCATAAAAAAATCAGATTATATTATAATTACGATGGAATATATAAATATATTATTTTTATTTTTGACTATATCAAATTAAATATTTAAACCTTAAATATATCAGACAACTTATAGATACAAATTATATAAATAATATAACTTATTTAAATAAAAGTAATATTTTATATCAATTTTTATTTATTTTATAAAATTAGTCATTATTTAAACCATCTATCAATTTTGCGATATATTACGTATTTATCTCGAAATAATTTCGAAATTTTAATCAGTGTCACAATATTCTTCTTAGTTTTCTTCTACGTAATATTCTTTTTCAGTGCATTCTATATTCATATTAAAATTATTATCATTTTTAGCATCTGGTAGTAATTTCTTAGGACTTTAAAATTCGATATTATTTTAAGAAACCTAATCTTACAGCTATTATAATATATCACTATCATTACTATTTTTATTAATATTACTATTATTATTTTATTTATTTTCTTATTATTTGGAACATTAATTTTCATTATTGGAGGCCACTTAGTTTAAGTAATTAAAATATTAGCTATATCTAGTAGATTATGCTAATAAATTTTTATTATTACAATTTATTTCCTCCTATTAATAGTTATTTGATTAGCAAAGACGTTAGTTTTTTATTATGTTAAGTTAGTTAGAATTTTTTTAATTTATGAACTTATCTTAACTTTATTAAATACTTGTTTAAATTTAGCTGAAAATATAAAATTAACTAATTTATAAATGCAAAAATTTAGAAAATTAAAAATAAAATATACTTAAAAATATACAATTTTAAATTTAGCTTTGGATCAATCTCTAAATCTTTTTAATCAACTGATTTTTATTGTCGTGAAATCTAACTAATATTTTATGACTATAACTATAATTTTACGATGACTTTTTAATATTTATTTATTTTCTTTAGTAGTTAGTTTAGAGAATATGTTTTTATTTTATTGTGAACAAATTTTTCATAATAATATAAAATAAACTAAAAGCTATTAAATAAAAACAAAAAAAATCCCACCCAAAATAATATTTTCAAAGGACTTTCATTTGCTGTTATATCTTCAACTTATCGAAAATTCTCGAATTATTCATAAACATGTATAGGGTATCCATTTTAATATATGAACAATTAATATATAAAATACATCCAAAAACTATAAATAATTTATCTTAAAATCAAAGTATAATCTGATGAAAAATAATTTGTCAATTAGGTTTCTTTAATTTCTTTAACAAAAGCTATTTTTTCATTTTTTATTGGACTTATATACTAAGCCCAAGAAAATAAATGTAAAAAAGGAATTTTTATTAAATCTAATATTAAAATTCCTAATTTCCTAGTTCTATTTAGAAAAAAAAAAAAAAATTATAACTAAAAAAAAGCAATACAGTTGTTTTCCGAATTCTGAATTTTAGATTTATTTTTCCATTTTAGGATTTTAAATATTGTCACTTTTCAAATTTAATTATAAAAATTGATTTTTTGTTTTTTCTCAATAATTATTTATTCATATAAAATAAATGAAATTTTATTTTCGAAATGCTTCTAAAAAATAATTATATAAATAACACATTAAATGGGACAATAAATAAAAATTATATGCAAAAGCTCTAATTTTTTTTTTTCAGGAATTCGGAAAATTACTGTATTATATAAAAATATTTATTCAAATATATTTAATTATTTACTTAGTTTTATCTTTTTTTTTTAGCCTTATTACAATGTAAACAATATATTAGGGCATAACAAATAAAGTGGTCGCTATTATTCTTAATAAATCAGAAACATAATATTTAGTATAATCTATCTAAATTTATAATATCGCTATACCAATAACATGACTCACGTTAACCAATAATATATATAATTTTTTTTTTAGAGAAATTTAAGGTTTTTTATCATAATATTCTTCTTATAAATTAAACTTTTTGCCCTACATTTTTTATTATTTTAAGTAGTCAATTTTAACTAAATCTGGGTAATGGGTTCCTATATTATGATAGCATTTAAGCTACTATATATCCAAAGGATCAGTAATGAATTCTTAAGTTGCTTATGATAAAGTTTAAAAAGAAGTATTTTTTTTTTTTTCATAATACTAATTTTATATGATTCTGGTCATATACAATTGGTAGTTGATCTTCAAAATATATATTAATAATTAAAATATAATTTTAATAATTATTAATTAAATTACGTATGCGGTAGAGATCAGCGAAGATATAGCCGTTATAATGATTTTTATACTTATATTAGTACCAGTAACATATTAAAAATGAATTAAATCAAAAGACATCATATTACTTAGTGCATTTCTAAAATACATTGTCAAAAATGATAATTCAGTAGAATAAATCATTTTTTAGGATAGTCTTTTATTAAACCTTACATATATTTACTCAGTAAATGTTACCGTTAAAAGAAATGAAAGTAATATTTCTTTCTATTTATTCTTTATCTTTGTGTGAGTCTAATAAGTTTTAAAATAAAATTAATTGAATCAGTAAAATTTAGGTAAAAGTATAATCATAATCATTAAATTTTCTTATTTTACAAAAAAATTTACTAATAAATATCAATTTAATTACAAAAAAAAAAAAAAAAAAAAAATTAAAAAACAATCAAATTATAAATAATAAAAAAATAAAATAAAAATGATATTTTAATTTACAAATTCTTTTTTATCTAGAGTTTAACTAAAAAATATTTGCTTTTCTTCTTTTTCTATCACATCCCCAAAAACATGGCAAAAATACTTAAATATTTTATATCTTTCCATTAAAAAATGAATAATTAAAACTGCTAAAACAATCTAATAAGCGCTTGTTACATAAGCATCAACATTATAATATTCTTCAATTATATAATAAATTTCAAATAAAAAAATTAAATCAGTTACTAAATCAACATAGTACCCTATTAATTTTATAATATTTATAAAAGCTTCATTTTTAAAATATTTTAATTTGCTGTCTGCCTTTGCTTTTTAAGGCTTTTCTAATTATTTATTTTATTATTCTTATTATTTCTACATTTTTTTTTTTTTTTTATAAATAATAATTTATATATGTTTTGTTCAAATTGAGAAATTAAAAAACAATATTAAATTTGTTGTACTACATAATTAATTTTATTATCTTTCAATTTAATTACAAACTTTTGATCAAAAAGAAACAAAATATTTATAAAAAACGTATTTAATTAGAAGTTTTAAGAATATTTAAAACTAGTTAGAAAATAAAAAAATCTCATATAATATTTTATACTTGACAAAATTTGTATAATAATGTTTTTATAAAATAGAAATGTTACTTTATTTTAAAAAAAATACTATAATAGTAAAGTTTCCTAAAAAAATAAAAATTTTAAAATATTTAAAACCTATTTTTATTTTTAAACAAAATATGTAGCTTAATCCTATAAAAAGCCCTTTTTTTACCAAGTATTATATCTCCAAAGCTATAGTAAAGCTAATAACCATAATATATGCAAATGACAGGGCTTTCGAAACTTAGTTAAAAATGGGTCCAGGTTAACTCCAAAACAACATAATAATATAATTTTTTTAAAAAAATCGATTATTTTTGACCCTCTAAAAAGTGTATGACCATACTTTTTTCGTCGAAAAAATATAAAATAAAACATATGCTATTAAAAAAAAACAGATATAACCCCACCCAAAACAAATATTTTAATGGGCTATTTTTATTAGTTATTTCTTCAACAGATCTAAAATTCGAATAATCTTTGCACTAAATTTCAGGGCATCCCTTTTTATTTTCGAATAATTAATATAAACACTATATCCAAAAATTATAAAAAATTAATCTAATGACTTATGTATAATCGCCTGAAAAACAATTTGTAAGCCAAGATTCTTTTAATTCTTTAATAATAGGTATTAATTCATTTTTAATAGGACTAATTAACTATACCCAAGCAAATAAATGTATAAAAGAAACTTTAATCAAATCCAAAAAGAAAGAAATAATTTCCTATTTTTTTTAAATAATTAAAAACTATATTTATTAATTTCATATTAAATAATTCTATTTATCTTATTTAGTTCGATTTTTTTGACTTTCTTAATTTGATTACAACATATACTATAAATTAAGGCATCACAAGTTATGTTTTAATTACTTTTTTCTGTGTTTCTGATACATAATACATGGTATAGTCAACCTAAACCTAAATTACAGCCACTTCTACAACATGGCTTACACATACTAATAAATAATTTATATTATCTTTGTAAATTAAATTTAGTTTTTTCCTCATAATATTAGTTTTATTAGTTAAATTATAGAAATTTTTAACAATTTTATAGAATTTCTATAATTTCTATTAATTCTAAAAAATTCATACAAAATTTTTTATAGAAATTATAAAATTTTGAGTCTCTAATTAATTAGGAGTCATTTATATATTATAAAAACGGATGATATAACTTAGGAAAATTTAGTTTATTTTTACACTAAAAAAAGTCTACTATCAATCCAAATCATTGGATTAAGTAAAAAAACAACGTGTTATCTATATTTCAACAATGAAACTTTAAAAATATTGAAATTAATTATACATTTAGTTTTTAGATAAACAGTAATATACAAATACTATTAAAAAAGCACTATATATATTTTTGTTGATGATGATGATGATATATTTTTATTTATGTAATAGTGTGGAATTATAAATAATTTTATAAAATAGAAAAAAATATAAGATAATAGGAATGGAAGTAGGTATCTAATATAAAATTAGATTTTTTTGAATAAAATTTCCCCTTGAACATACGTATAAAGGGATTTTTATGAAATATTTAAAAGTTGTAAATTATAATTATTTAAATCTTTTTAATTCTTTTTATGTTCTAGAATATTGACATTAATTAATATTGGATTTTTATCTACATATCAACAATTTTCTTTCTTATAAAGGCAAAGCGAAAAATTATGGGAATTTTTAAATATAATTTTGTTTTTTTAAAAAAAATCATGTATTTTAAATATACAAATAATATAACATTTGAGAAAAAATAAACTTTAAAAGTTAGAATTTTTTAGTAATGTTCTCTAACAAAAAAATAGTAAAGTATCTATCATAAATCTTGTTTGATGCGAAAATTAAATAAATTATTCAAAAGTATTTTAATTCTCATGAAAATTATTCCATTTTTAATATTTTTATATTAATTTTCAGTAAAACAAATTCAATATTTTATAATTATTTGAAATTATTCGATATTATATAGTTTAATTATTTTTAAAAGCTTCTTAAATTTTAAAAAAAATAATGATTTTATTTTATTTTTAACTATTGAATTTATAATATTATAGATATAATATAAAGAATTTTTTTCCATAGTTTTTGCAAAAAATATTCACCTACTTAATTATATATAAAAATTTTAATATAAATAATTCTTATTCTTCTGCCTAACTATATAACTTTTGCCAAACTAGGATTTTTAATATTATATTATCATATATAAACACTTTCTATTAATATGAATTACTTACTATAAAATTATTGGCAATTATATATTTTATTATAAAAGATTGGCAAGTAAATTTTTATATAGAGCATTTATTAATTTAAATATTTATTTATTAAACTAAAATTCAAATTTATTAAATAAAATTGTTTTATAAAGTTTAAATAATACAGTAATTTTTTTTTTTCTTTATATTTCAAATTCCGATTATGTTTCTAATTTTTTTTTTTTGTCTTATTTAGAGCATTTATATAATAATCAGGGTTGGGTCCGATTCTTTTTTGAATCCGATAACGATAAGGATTGATTTATCGGTTTATTATCGGTTATCGCCTGAAATCCCGATAACTATCAAACGATAATTCCGATATTTATAGGATTTTTAGTTATATTTATAATATAATACTAAAACAAATTATATACAACGGTAATTTTTTGGTATATTAACAATTTAAATTAAATTTAAATAAATTAAATTAATAATTACAATTTAAATAGACTTTATTAAGAAATAATTTATTATTTTATAAATTAATTATAAAGATTATTAATATCAATTAAATTATCTTCATTATCATTTTTTAAGATCCTTATATAACTTTACTATATTTTATTTTTAATTTTTGGAAAATATTTTCATATTGCTGATTATATATTTATTTTATTTTCTCTTTATTGATTCTTATTTTAATCATTATCTATTTTTAATTTTTCATCTTATTTTTGTTCATTGCTCATATTTAAATTATCTTTTTCACTATTTAATGATTATTTTTCTTCTTTTATTCTTTTTGCTAGTTTTTATTTATGCTTTAGATTTTTATACTCATTTGTTTCTTTACTTTATTTGTCTTTTTCCACCATATATAAGTGTACTTTTATATAATGATCATCACATTAAAAATATGTCTAAATATTTATTACCAAATTTAGAACTTATTGCATTAACATATTTTATGTAAACTATATATATTTATAATAAATATTTTAGAATATTCTAATGATTTATAAACCCCAAGTCTGCCAAATAAGAATAAAAAAATTAATAATTTAAAATTTATTTTAAAACTCTGTAAAAATTAAATAGTGAAATTTATTGATATATGTTTTATATTATGTTAAATTATATTGTATATAAAAAAATAATAAAATTTAATTGTATATTTTAATTACTTTTTCATAATGGTATAATATATTCACTAAAAAATATATTTTAATCACTTTTTAAAAATAGTATCACAATATTAGTTTTTTCTAATTTTTATTCACTGTTTTAATTATTAATTTTAATTAACTTTTATATCACAATTATAATTTTCAAATATACTAATATCTATACCATAGTTAATGTTAATATTAATTATAATTAATTAATAATATTTAGTTCAAATTTGATTTATAATTATTATCAAAATACACTGAAATCCCTTTTAAATAATAATTTATATTAACAAAAAAATATTAATAATTTGTTTATCAAACAAAATAAAATTAAGTTTTGTTGAGATTTTTAATTATATCATAATTATTTTATTAATTGTAATTTTTAATTTTTCTAATTATAATTAATTAAAAAAGTGAACACAAATTTGAAAATAGTTATATTATTATTATTTAAAAAATCAATTAAAATATAAGACAATCAATTTTTTAATATCTTTTTTATTTATCTTGATAAAATTTTAACATTTTATTCTTATTTCCCGCAAAATTTTCCTTATTCTTCGTCTAAATAGTCTCTATTGTTTGTATTTTAAAAATCATAATCAATATCATTAGCATTTTGAACATCAGACAATAATTTTCTAGGACTTTAAAATTCAGTATTTCTTGCTGAAGCTTATTCATCTAGTTCTTGTTAAATTTTAAAATCTTCATTTTAATCTTAATTTTACTAATTTTCTATTTTATCATTAAAGTCTTCGCTTTTACTATTTTAACAAGGCTAATTTTGAATAGATTTTTCTATACCATTGTATGGTTAACTATTTTTTCTTGAATATTCTAATAAATTTACGTTGTTAGAACTTTGTAATCCTTAGTTACTATATTTAGAATATTTAGAAAGTTTATTTTACCCCTTATTATATAAGCAATAATTTTTTTTAGTCGGTGTTTTATTTTTCTTCGATTGTTAAACAGTTGTTTAAATTTAACTAATAAAAATAAAAAAATCATTTATTAATAAATAAAATAAAAAAATACAATTTTAAAACAATAATTTATACCTAAATATTGACATTTTTAAATTTTATGTCGATAAACTAGGCAAAACAGTTTTTTCTATAGATTAAGATTATTATATAGTCGAACTTATATTGAAAACCTATAATTATAATTTGTCTATGATTTTTTAATATTTTTTTTTTTTCTTTATTATTTAAGATAGCTAAACTTTTTACAATTTTTTATGAACCAATTTTTCATAATAATATAAAATAAACTATAAACTGTTAAAAAAAAACAAAATGAATCCTATCCAAAATAAAATTTTCAAAGGGCTATCATTTGCTGTAATTTCTCCAACTTATCTCAAATTTACATAATTTTGAAAAAGCAATACTGGGTACCCTTTTTAATTTTCGAATAATTAATACAGACAGTAAATCCAAAAACTATATAAAAATTGCCTTATAACCAATGTATAATCGCTTGGAAAATAATTTGTCAACCAAGTTTCTTTAATTTCTTTAATAAAAGGTATATTTTCATTCTTAATAGGACTAATTAATTACGCCCAAGCAAATAAATGTATAAAAGGAATTTTCGCCAAATCTATTACAAAAAGACCCAATTTTTAAATCCTATTAAATATAAAAAAAAATTAAATCAAAAAAATTAAAAAACTAAAATATTTATTTTTATTCCATAATTTACACAGTTTTATTTTATTTTTTTAGTCTAATTACTGTATAAACAATAAATTAAGGCATAATAAATAAGGTGGTTAAACTTTTTCTCAGCATTGCAGGAACATAGTACATACTATAATCAACTTAAACTTATATTATAACGATACTTATTACGTGACAGACATTAACCAGTAATATATACAGTTTTTTTTTCAAAGAAATTTAAGGTTTCCCATTATAATATTCATTCTATAAATTGAACTAAGTGCCCTGTTATTTTTACTATTTTAAGTATTCAATTTTTACTAAATCAGGGTAATGGGTTCCTATATTGTGAAAGTTTTTCAATTATTAAATATCTAAAGGATCAGCAATAAACTCTTATGTTTTTTAAGATAAATATTAAAAAGGCGTAGATTTCTTCTTTTCGTAATATTAATTCTATATAATTCTTGTCATATACAATTAATAGTTGATCTATTAAATATTTATAGGTATATTTTTATATTCTATATATCTAATATAATTAATATTTCGATAAAATAAATTCATAAATTTTTTTATTAAAAATACATATGAAGTAGAGAACAATGAAGACAAAGCAGATAAAAGGACCCTCATACTAACATTATCTCCAGTAATATATTAAAAGTGTATTATATCAAAAGCAATTAAATTACTTAATGCATTTCGAAAATACAGTGTTAGAAATGATAATTCTACTGAATAGACTGTTTTCTACTACAATCTCTTGCTAAATTTTACATAAAGCTATTCAGTAAATGTGACTGTTAAAACTAATGCCAGTAAAATATCTTTCCATTTATTTTTTACTTTAGTATGATTCTAAAATTATAATGAAAAATATAAATTTTTTAAATAATTGTATTCTTTTAAATGAATCAATTATTAGTAATTTTAATATACTTATTATTAGAAATTTCAATTTTATTAATCATTTATTTATTCAAAAAAATACACAACAAAATAAAATTATTTTATTACAAAATCACTTTTTTCAATAGCTTAACTCAAGAAAACAGGCTTCTCTTCACTTTCAACTACTTCCCCAAAAATATTACAAAAATACCTAAAAATTTTATATCTTTCTATAGAAAAATGAATACATAAAACTACTAAGCTGTTTAACATTAAATTTGTTATATATGAATCAATATCTTGGTTTTTTTTTATGATGTTATAAATCTCAAATAAAAATAGCAAATCTGTTCCCAAATCAATATAATGTCCTATTAATTTTATAATTTTCGCAAAATTTTCATTCTTCCCAAATTTTAGATTGTTATTAGGCTTTTCTTTATTAGTCATTTGAGTTTATAAAATACTCTGTTCTTTTTTATACAATATTATTTTTAATTTTGTTATTTCCTTTTTTTTATATAATTTTAATTTTTTTTTCTAAAATTTTCAATAGGAAATAATTCTTCATATTAATATAAAATGAATCAGTACTTCTTTGCGAAATAATTATCAAAGCTACAGAAATTTATTAAAAAAATAAATAATAATTATATATCACTTTAAATTGATTTTTTAGAAATATCAATTTACATTTAATATTATTTAATTTTATCGAATGATAAATGTAAAAAAATAAAATAAAATTATTATAACTATTTAATCAATGAATAATTATATTTTATATTAGATATAAAAATAATTAAATATTAGCCATAAAATTAGTATAAAAACATATTATTTATAATTATGGATTGATATATTTAATAAAATATACTAACTAAAATAAAATCAATGATAAATCATTTGTTTTCTTATTATTTTTCCATTTTTAAAATAATTATATCCTTTATTTTTTTATAAATTTTTTATATGAAAGGTTTATAATACTACTGTAGTTTAATATATTTTTTATGGGTTAAAATTAAATTTTAATTATCTTATATTAATAAATATACAAAAATAATAATAAACGTTATAAAATTATTCGTGTATATAAAATATATCTTAAATTAAAATTTTATCCCAATAAAAAATATACTCTAAATAATCAATTCTAAAGAATTGCAAAAAAATTTAATATAAAAATTATAAAATTAATTATGAAAAACTTTAAACAATAAATTCACATGAATTCTTTTATTTTTATTTAGTAGAAAATATAAATTTATAATATTTTAAAATTTATAAAATAAAATAATAAAATATTCAGTAAAAATTTTAAAAATATTTTTTTATACATAATATTTAAATGTAAAATTAATAAAACATGCTAATAAATATTTAAATAAGTATATGAATAAATCAAATTTTTGTACAATTATTTTTATATTAAATATGTAGCTTTTTTCTTTAAAAGGCTAGTTTAAAAGGCTTTAATTTTAACAAATTTTATTTATAAAAGGATAAAAAGGCATTAGTTGGTTTAAAACTTCCTTTTAATATAAGTATTTTAAAATAACTGATTTTTTCGACCTTTCTAAAAGTGTATTTGATACTTTTTTTAAAAAAAATAGGATATGTACATATGTTTATTATAAGGGCTTTACTTGTCTTTATAATATACATTTGGTTATAGGCTTTTTAATAAATAAATAATATTTTTATACTTTTAAATAATTTTTATTAATTAGTGTCATTTGATTTTTTTTCTGTCCCAAATTTTCGCTAGATTATTTTTGTAATATTTTTGATAATATACACAATAAAATAAAATTATTATTTCTATGTTATTATACATATTTTAAATAAATATTTTTAATTTATAATTTTATAGCATAATTTATTTTTCAATTATTTAAAAACTATTATAAATAGATTAAATAGTTTTAGTTTTCATCTTTCTAAATATATTTTTTATTAATTATATATAATTTTTATAAAAATCATTAAAATTCAATTTTAATATCTTAAGAATTTTATTATATTTCGTCAATAAAATTATTTTCATTATAAGTATCATTTGAATTATTTTATTTAAATTTATTACTTTTATAAACATCCGATAATAATTTTCTAGGACTTTATAAGTTAGTAATTCTTGCAGAAGCTTGTTCTTCAATTTAATTAAATATATCGTTATTTATACTATATTAGTCAGATTTCTTATGTTTATCATCTTCATAATTTAAACTATTCGAAAACTTATAACTATTTAAAGTTTATTTTTATTATTGATTATCATTTATTGATTATATTATGTCTTTTCGGTTGCTTTAACTTGCATCTTATTAATTAGAACTTTAGGAAGAAATTCTTAATTTTAGAAAATCTTAACCCTTAATATTTTTCAGAATATTTTTGATATATGGACTTTAAATTTAAGAAGACAAAGACATATTACTATAAATTAATATTTATAAAATAATTTCTAATTAAAAAATTAATTTTAAATAATTTTACTTAAAACAATCTATTTTTTAATTTTGGTTCTATTAACTAAACAAAGATTTTGTATATTTTGATTTTTAATTCATATTCATAAAAGAAATTTAAAATTTATCTACATATTCCTGATACTTATTTTTCTAATTTAATATTTATTCTATTTAAACTTATTACAGTTTTATGTGTACGAATTTTTCATAGTAATATAAAATAAATTAAAAACTATTAAATAAAAACAAAGAAAATCCAATCTAATATATAATTTTTAATGGGCTTCCATTTTTTGTTATTTCTTCGACTTTTCTATAGTTTGGATAATCTTAATAAAATACATCCTAATGACCTTTTTAATTTTCGAACAATTAATATAAACTGTAAATCCAAAAACTATATACAAATTATCTTAAAATTAATGTATAGTCACTTGGAAAGTAATTAGTCAACCATGTTTCTTTGACTTCTTTAACAAAAGGTATTTTTTCATTTCTAATAGGACTAATTAATTAAACCCAAGCAAATAAATGTATAAATGGAATTTTAATCAAATCTAATAAAAAATATGCCATTTTCTATATTCTAATTATATAAATGAATAAATAAATAATAATTTTCATAATATTAATGTAAACTTATTTTAATTTATACTTCGTTTTATCTGGTTTTTTTAATCTTACTATTGTATAAACTATAAATTAAGGCATAATAAGTAAAGTAGTAATAGTTTTTCTTAAGTTTTCTGGTACGTAAAGCATAGTATAGTCTACTTATACCTAAATTATGGCCACACCTACTACATGACATACACAAATTAATAGGATATACATTTTTTTTTAGAATGAAATATTTATTTTTTATTCATAATATAAATTTTATATATTAAATTATTTTCCTTATAGTTTTCTCTACTTCAAATAATCTATTTTAAGTAAGTCAGGATAATGAGTTCCATTAGAATGGAACGTTTTTAATTATTATACATCTAATGAATCGCATATATATTCTTGTGTTTTTAATTATAAAAATTAAAAAGGTGTAGATTTTTTATTTTCATAAAACTAACTTTACAATACTTGTATTAAATACATTTGATAGTTTATCTATGAAATATAATTTAAAATAATAATTAAAAAATAATTACTAAAAATTATTTTTTGTTGTTGATTAGTACAATAATTTTCCGAATTCTGAAAAAAAAAAAAATAGAGCTTTTGCCTATAATTTTTATTTATTGTCTCATATAATGTTTTATTAATATAATTAATTTTCAGAGGCATTCTGAAAATAAAATTTCATTTATTTTACATGAAGAAATAATTATTGAGAAAAAACAACAAATCAATTTTTATAATTAAATTTGAATAAGACACCATATTTAAAATTTCTAAAATGGGAAAATAATTCTTAAATTTAGAATTCGGAAAACAACTGTATAAAAATTTTTTAGTTTTAAAAATAACTTTTACATAAGCTGTAGAAATAAGAGAAGATAAAGCAGACAATATAACTGTATAACTAACATCATTTCCAGTTACATATTAAAAATGAATTAAATCAAAAGCAGATAAATTACTCAAAGCATTTCGAAAATACATAGTATAAAAAGATAACTCAGTAGAATAAATTTTTCTATACTTTAAATTATAATTAAACTTTACATAAAATTATTCAGTAAAAGTTAGTGACAGTAAAAATGCTTTTATAATTTCTTTCCAACTATTTTTAACAAATGTGTGACTCTATTTTATTTAAAAAATGTATTAAATTAATTTATTTAAAGTTAGAATTTTTATTATATATTTTTTTAATAAACTATTAAATAAAATAAAAATAAATAAATAATTAATTTATTAATTAATTTACAAAATCGCTATAATCACCTATCTAACTAACGAAAACTGATTGTTAATCTAATTATTACTCTCTTTAAATTGTTTCACCTTAAATACTACACAGATATTTAAAAACTTTATATCTTTCTATGGAAAAATGAATACATAAAATAATTAGTGTATTCATTAAACCAGTAGCTGTTGGATTATTTAGTTATTTCTGTCTGATATCTAAATATTTTTCGTAGATAAAAAGAAAATCAGTTACCAAATCAAAATAATATCCTATCAATTTAATTATATTAATAAATATTTCATTTTTCCAAAATTTTTGCGTCGTTATTTTTTCATCTTTTATTTATTTTTAATTTGTTTTCTAAGGCTTTTTATTACAACTTTCTTACATTTAATTTTTTATAATAATTTTTTTTTTTTTTATATTTTTTATTACCAATACATTTATTAAAAAAAAAAATCTCAACTATATTAATAAGTAATTATAAACTTCACATAAATGGTAATTTACCTAGAAGCCAGGATACATATGATAAAATTTAAATTAAACTGTATCTTTATTCCATATATTTCGCAGTGAAATAGGAACATACTTGTCCTATATAAATTTATATTTTTATTTATAATAATCTTTTTAAAAAATTTTTAAATTTTTCTTTCAAATTGCATTTAGCATAAAGGCTAAAGTATTATTATTTAGAATTTTAAATATAATTGTACAGAATTCGTTAATAATTAATCTAATGCCTACATTTTTTAATAAATTAATTAATTTTATAGTATGAGTATATTTAAGGCAATATTAATAAATAATTTTTACTAGCAAACAATTATTTTAATCAATATTTATTATAAAATAATCATGAATAATTAACTAGATGTATAATTATTATACTAATAAAAGCTTACTGATATTCAAAATATTTTATCATTCGATAACTTTAAATTAAAAAAAATGATATAATTTTCGAATGCTAATCTAAAAGAATAAATAAATAAATAAATAAATAAATAATTCACATGTAAATATTACAGAAAATTATAATCTATAAATACTTTTCTAAAAATATTCGTCTATACAATTTTATTTGTTTTTAATATATTTTTAATGTATTTTTTAAAATTAATATTTGAGATAATTTACTAACTTGTAACTTATTAATTATATCAAAATTTAGTTGTTATTAAAAATTTTTCCGAGGTTAATAATGAGTAATAATATAACCATATATTTAAATAATATTTTTATATCAAAAATCATTTAATTAATAATAAAATAAATTTCTATAAATAATACTAAATTAAAGGTAATTATTAAAATAAAAAATTAAAAGAAGTTTCAAATTGATAAAATAATTAACTATAATAAACAATTTTTAAAAATTTTTATCAGGAATTTCAAACTTACAAAGAAAAATTTTGATGAAATAATTTTATTTTTAACTTTAACCTAAATTATATTTGTATTATTAAACTCAAATTGGTAAAATTGATAAAATATTTTTATAAATATATCATAGTTTAAAAAATGGCAGGTCTTAGGTATTAAAAATTAAATACAAATTAAATTATCATAATCAATGTATTTTATTACTAGAAAATTATAAATTAGTATATAATTTAGAATTATTTCTAAAAATATATAAATATCTTATCATATATAAATTGTCTTAATAAATAATTTAATAAGATATTACGCCAGTCGAAATTTGGACCGATTTTTGTTTTAATTATAGATAAAATAAAATTAATTAAATAGCAATAATAATGAATTTAATTAAGACTAAATATAAAGTTTATTAAATGAAATATGGTTTAATTAATATAATTAATTTTTATTTGCTATCTAATTAATTTTTAATTTCTATAATTAAAACAAAAATCGTTCCAAATTTCGACCGGCCTAATATAATCAAAATCATGACATCCATTTTTTATTTATGCCTCTTTTTTTTTAGCTCTTATAATTAAATATTTGTTGAATTTTATATATATATTTAAGGTATATTTTAATTCCGTTATATAACGTAGTAAAATTCCGCTTGCATATTTTAATATGAAATATAGAGGGTGGGTGAATAGATAGGTAAGTTTTAAATTATAATTTATTTTCAGCGGAATTAATTAGGCTATTAAATATCAAATTCCGCAAACTAACTAAATTTTAGTGAAGGGGGAAAAACATGATTTAATTAAAAATTGATAAATGCATAGTTTATAAATACATTTTATTACATAATCACATAAATATAAAATTAAAATTAAAAAAGTTTATTAGATATTGATAATTTTTAAAAATATATTAAATATGTTTTAATCATAAAATTAAATTTTTCTATTTAATTTAATTTTTATATATAAATTATATAATCATTATAAATTTTTAATAGGAATAAGGTGGATTTTCATCATATGGAAAAATTCATTAATTGTTTATTATAAATTTAGAATGAAATTTGACTATAATTTTAAGTATCAATTAAATAACTTTTTTTCTACTATAAAAATAGATTATTATGAATTCCTAAATTATTATTGAAATATTTTAGTTATTTAACTAAATTTTTTAAATGAAAGAAAATTAGAAAATTTTAAAAAATATGATTTTAAAATATATTAAAATTAGATTATTTAATATTTTATCTACTAAATATAAATAAATTATTTATATAAAATAATCTTTTTTGCAAAGGGTTTTAGTGTATATATAAGCTGGTTTTTATATCGAATATAATATAAGCATTAAATAAAATCAATTATATTTTTTACTCATTTATATTGATAAAATAATTTAATTAAAAAATTTATTTTTCGAATAAATTCAATATTAATATTGTTGTTATTTAATTTACATTAGATTGCTTAAAGTAAGATTATTATATTAACTTGAATACAATAGTCATATAATTTATTAAATTGATAATAAATCAAAAATTTTCTAGATTTTTATTTTATTAAATAATATGATTCATTGTTAGTATTCAAGCGTAAATAAGGTATGATAGCAGGCCATAAATAATTTAAGTGCCTAAAAAATGATCTATATATATTTAAATAATTTATTTCTAGATAATATTAGAAATTATTATACACATTTATTCCTGTAGTAAAATTAAAATATTATAAAATTTCAATTATTAAACTAAGATACATCCTAAAGCTATTTAATATAAATTTTAATTTCAATTTATACTAATAACTAATCTAAATAATAATATATAAACATTAAAAATAAAAAAAAAATAAAAAAATAAAAAAATAAAAAATAAAAAAAAATAAATGTAAACCATTAAAAACTTCAACCTCCTACAAAGATAAATCGGACACCCTATACATTTAAAAACCTCCATTTCACAGCTATCAAAAAACTAAATTCAAAACAAAATACTAGACCCCCTCTGGCAGCACGGCACAATTTGCCTCAAAAACCAAAACCTAGACGTCCCCGAACTAAAAAACCTAGCAGAATCCCTAGGCAAAACCCACATCTTGCCCAAAAACTTCACCTTCGGCAACAACGGCGAAAAAACCCCAGAAGTAATAAAAATAGGCAACATAAACCCAGACGGCTCCATAAAAAAAGGCTTTAAAGGTGCAGAATACTGGCACCACGACGGCGACTTTTTTAACTACCCCGAAAATTAAGTTATCAACATTTTACACACAAAAATAATCCCTAACCAGGGCGGCCAAACCGGATTCTTAGACACGACTTCTCCCTTAATAAATAACGTTTTTTCGTAAACTGAACTTAAAAAACTTAAAAGGTCCACTTTACTAGTCAGTGTAAAAAATATAGCAGATTTCGAAATTTAAAATGAAAACGACGTAATTCCAGACGTTGTCCACCCGGTCGTTAATATACACCCTTTTTCGGGATTTTAATATTTATATTTGCCTTTTAGTCCTTGTGGTCTTTATGACACTGTTGAAAAAAAACATTGGATAAGTAATTAAGAAATTATTGATAAAATTATTAATGCTGGATATATGTACTAACATTAGTGGGAGGAAGGAGATGTGCTTATTTGGGATAATTTAACTATGATGCATAGAAGTATGGGCGGGTATTTAGATTCTGCTAGACTTTTGCTGAGAATTTAATCTAAATATACTAATTTAGAAGCTTAGTGATATATTTATATATAATTAGTACTAATATTATTATTTTTGTTTTATAATAATATTTATATAATCTTTTAGGCTTAAAATATATTCAGTATATTTATTTTTTAATATTTTTGTATATTATATCATACTTAATATTAAATAACTAGATTTAGTTATTAATTAAAAAATAATAAAAATTTTCAACAATTAATTGTCTTTTTATTACTAAATATTTGTAAGAGTTTTTTTAAATATTAATTAAAGTTTCTGATTAAACACTAATATTTCTTAAAAATAATACTATTGTTAATAGATTAATAAATCAATTATTTTTTAATAACTTTATAAAATATTTACAAATATAGTAGTATTAGAATCAAAAATAATAAAAACATAAATAAATAATATAATTTTATAATATGAAAACTAAGCTATGCTAAAAAAAAGACCATAGCCTTTTTTAATTATATTTTAACTGTAATTTAAATAAATAGGAGTTGTTATAATGTCCCAGATGTATACTTGAAGATCAAGAAAATATATCATAAAAAATTCTTATACAAGATATATGTGATGAAAATTAAAAATTGTCAAAAATTAATAATTGGCCACCTTTTGAAGATTAAAAGCTTAGAAACTTTGCAAATTAAATTTTTTAATTCATAGAAAATAATCAAGATAAAGATAATTTCCTAAACCCTATGTTTTAAATATAAATTGATAATTTTTTTGATTAATAAGAAAAAATCATAGTTGAAAAATTACATTAGTGCAAACTAAAAACTAAAATTTAATTTGAAACATTTATCTAATAATTATAAGAAAGAGATGATAAAATATAAGATAAGTAAGAATTTAAATTAAAATAATTTGTACAAAATTTTCAAATGGCTAAAATAAGATAGTAACTAAAGAATTACTTCGAAGATAAAATCGATTTAGACCAATTTTATAATTTTTATCAGCAATAACATAAAAACTTATTCAATATATAATAAGAAGTTATCAAATAACAATTAAAATAACAGCAAAAAATACAACAAGAATTAGACAGATTAAGACAAGAATTATCGGATTCTTTTTAAAAATTTTTGCTTTTCGACTTTGAACCCTCCAAATTAATTGACCTATAATTTTATAAATCCACTTATTAAAACATTCAAGAAACTTTTTAAATTTCAAAAAACAGCAAAAAAATAAAATTTTTAAACCAAGTCAACAACCAATGCCCAAAACAAATTTACTCAGAAATCCTAGACCCAAATCGGACCTATATAATAAAATTAAGAATAAACACTTTCGAAAAAATAAATAACCAATACTTAATTTTTGGCATAAATAATTAAGAATTTAAAGATTAATAAATGGCAAATAAAAACTTTATAACAGCTTTTCATTAAAATAATAATATAAGTGGAAGCTCAATTATAAAAAAAACAGGAAATTCTTATAATAAATTCTGTGACTTTTTTACAGATAACAAAACTGTCCTAAATATAGTTTTTAATGTAAATAAATTATTGTTTGAAATTTTTGACGATGAAAATTTATTAAAAACTTCTATAATTTGTAAAAATGTAGAAAATCCTGTATTTTTTCTTTGGTGCAATCAAACTTATACCAGTAATGACGTTGAAATATTTATTGATTAAGTTGAAATATAATGAAAAATATAATGAAAAATCTAAATAAAAAAATATAAGTGTTAAAAAACAATATAATAAATTATAATAATAAGAATTGTGTTAAATGTATATAAAATTAAAATATGTATAAAATACTAGCTTTTATTTATCTTAAATATCTTATTTTAAAGTTTATACAATTACTGTCACTAATTTGGCTTATAAGTATATATAATAATAAATTATAAAAATAAACTTGTAAATAGTTCAATTTTTATTATTTAATTATTAATAAACCTAAATTTTCGTATTTTTAATATTAGTCACTTATTTAAAATTTAAATTAATTCAGAAATTTCTTAGCTCAATTGTTAATTCGTACTATTTTTTAAATTTTACAATCTGTCCATAAATTCAAGTTTAGCAATTTATTTTTATTTTTCGCCTCCATGACACAAACTTTTTAAAGCTTATCCTAGCATTTATAGGTAGTTAATCTCTTCTAATTCACCTTACTAAATTAAATATTCCAAACACTTTCTCATAACATCTTAATTTTATGTGCTTTTGAAAAATTTTTATCAAAATTTAATTAAAAATTTTTAAAATATTTATTATATTTATTTATACAATTATCCAATGGTTCCCAAAATAGAAAATAACATGTAGCCCATATCTTTATCGCCACATATTTAATCATTAAAATAATCTACTTAGTTTTCAAATTTTTCGGGAAATTTTGCACATAAAACTTTTATAACCCTTTCAAAAAATTAATTATTTTTAAAATTTTAGAAAATTTGTATATTTTATAAAAAATAAATAAATTACTCAATAGTATAATATTTATATGAAATATTATCTAACAAATCCATTAACAAATCTTAACATTTTATAACCTTTTCAGGACAAACCTAAGCCGCAATTTTAAATAAATTAATGGTCTATGCCCTAAAAACAAAACAAATAAATAATTTATATTATAATATATTATAAAAAAAATTATATAAAAAACTAATTTATTTATGATACTAAACCTAATTAATACAACATTGTTATTATTGTAAATATAGATATAAATTTAGGTTTATTTCTAAAAAAATTTATATCAAACTTAATTTTTATTATTAATTTAAAATTTTTCAATACAAATAATAAATTTAAATTTACTTTTACGATACGTCCATTTCATTTTCAAACATGTCCAAAAATTCCTCAAAATGATTGTCCAAAAATTCTTTATATTCGCTATTTTACTACTTAAAACTGCATCCTGCGAAAATAGCTTTGGATTTATGTTTTATTGCTAAACTTAAAAATTCATTAGTATACCCTTTTAAAATTAAAGTAGAACCTAATGATAAATAATTTAAAACATTTCCCATTGTTTTTAAAAATTCTTCTTCTAACTAATCTTATTAAGAATTTTTCAAAATCTTTAGTATAAAATCTCTAACCTTCGGGGCAACTTCTTTATTCTTTATAATTAATTAAATAATAATTTAGTGTTTTTTATTAAATAATTTTTAACATTTATATTTATAAATAAAATAAAATTAAAATAAAATAAAGTAGTAATTTAATCAATTTACTATGTAATTTAAAATTTAAGATTTAAGATTTTAATTAAAAATAATTTTAATATTTTAATTTACTTAACATGCTTCATATGAATATAAAAAATACGATAATATATTTTCGATATATTTATAAAATAAGGTTTATTTTCTGAATTCCTATTAATCTACCAAATTTTCTGCATTACCAATGATGTGTAAAAGAATTTGTTTTTTTTCTTTTTCTTTTACATAATTGACATATGGCATTGTACATTAATTTATTTCTTAAAAAGTCTTAAACACAAAATTACTAAACTAGTCTACTTATTTTTTCTCATCTTTATGTTTTATTATATTTTTTAAATGTTTTAAATATCTTAAATTTTATTTTATATTTATATTTATAAAAAATTATAGTTTGAATCTTACCATTAAAATCTCCATTTTCATCTTCAATTAAAGATTTCAAATTTCCTCTTTTAGTGACAAAATCAAATAATAAATCTACCAGTTCAATCTGGTAATTTGCCTTTATAAAATTTAAATTAATTTAATACCGAACATTTAATAAAAAATTTATCATATAAATAAACCCAAATAATAATTTATATTTTTTACCTATTTTATAACATCTAACTTTTTTTATATTACTTTAAAAAATTCCATTTTTATAACTTCGATTTATTTTTAATTTCCTTCCATTAAATGTTTTCTCGCTACTTGTAAAAATATGTCCACATTATCAGAAACATTGTTGGGAATAACTAATTCTTCTTTATTTTATTCTTTCGCTTACTCCATTTAATTTATATATTATATATAATAACTTTTAAATTTTTTAAATCCAAATAAATTTCACAAATTTTTTTTTATTTTTTTAATTTAAATAAATTGATAAATTAATTTTTCTTTTATTTTTAAAAGAATAATAACTATTATTATTAAAAGCAATATTCTATTCTATTTAATTCTGTTCAAAACTAAATATAAATAAAATATCAAATAATTTATAATATAATAATTTTTTATTTCCATTATTTTGATTTTATTTATTTTTAAAAATTTCATTTAAATATATTATTTTAAAATAAAGATAAATTCTATTAATATAAAATTTAATAGTGGACTTTTTCTCCAAATTTGTTTTCTAAATCTGTCAACCTAACTCCCATAACTCAGCTGGTTAGAGTGTTAGCCTTATGTGCTGAAAGTCGTCAGTTCGATCCTGGCTGGGAGTATTGCTTTTTTTTAAAATACATATATATATATATTTATTTTGATTTCACTATAATAAAATGAACTAAAAATAAATGCAAATTCTACCAAAAAAATTAAATTTAAGCTACAAAACTAAAGTTTATGAACAAAAACTTAAACATTTTATAAATAAAGCTCAAATTATTTATATAAATTATTTTTTAGTTTTTTATTGAAAAAAAATAAAAAAAAATTCAAGTACTCCCAGCCAGGATCGAACTGACGACTTTCAGCACATAAGGCTAACACTCTAACCAGCTGAGTTATGGGAGTAATATTGAAAGTTAAATTTTTTCAATTTGGGAATAAATTGTTAAAAAATATGTAATAAAATAAATGCACTAATATTTTATTTTAAAATTTTTAATATGTATACATTATTTTTTATTTTTTCCATTTAAAAATATTTTAAATAGACTAATATCAAAAGTTATTTAATTTCAACTATTTTTTTTATCTTCAAATTTATATTAAATCAATATTTTTTTTTTTCTCTTTCACAATATTTTGAATATTTTTTAACAGTCATAAAACTATACTTCTCTTTTTACAATCCAAAAAATAAATAATTTAGTTAAATCGAAATTTATTTTTTTACAATTTTATAATTATTTAGAATTTAATAAATTTGCAAAAAAAATTTCAAAGATCTAAAAAATAAAAAAATAACAAAAAAAAAATATCAAACTTATGAAATATAATTTTAATCTATATTTTATTAAATTAACAATCATATTATGTTTTTTAAACCAAATATAAACTTTAAAAAAACACATAAAATATTAAACTCATTAATAATCTCAAAATAATTAAGATAATTTATATTACACATCTTCCTGTATTAGATAAAATAGTAATTTAAATATAATAAAAATTAATTTGATAAATATATTAAATTTTATACTATAATCTAGTTAACAGAAACTCATGTGATATATTTGTAGATAATAATTAAGATATATAGCAAATGAAACTTTTTATTCAGTTAGTTTAGCCCGATGAAAATAATGTATGGGATATTTAAAACTTTATTAATTGTTATTCCCAAAATAATTTAAATCTATGTAAATAATAAATAATCTAAATTTTAAATAAATCTTAATTTTATAAAAAATTTCTAAAAATTTTTTACATATAAATATAAATTTTATTAGGGAATTGTATTGATTCAACAGTTACTCAATGTTAGTAGATATAAAATAAAAAAAATCAGTAAGATTTATTTTAAAATTTCCCTTTTTTTGTTTAAAATTATTCAAACGGCGACTGTGTTTGTAAAATGAATGAATATGATATTTAAAATAGATAAACAGCTTTTAAAAATTATTTTCAAAAAAATATAAAACACTCTGATTTAGTAGACCTTTAAAATAACTTAAAAGCACAGAATTTTTCTTAAAATTATAATAACTGTATAAACGAATCATTTAAAATTACCTTTTAAAATACACCTTTAGAGGCAAAGACTAAATTTTCAAATAAAAATTTCGAATTTATAAATTAACTATGTAACCAAAATTTCCAAACCCAAAATATAATTTAATATAAAGATTTTGTAAATTAATGCAATAATTATGAAAATTTAAATAATTTAGAAAGCTATCTTTCCTAACAAAGCTATTACAATTGTAATTTAATAATTTTTTTAAATTTAATAAAAATTTTCATTAATATTTTAAATTAAAATTTATTAAAAAAAAATAGCTGATGACAAATTTTGGACTTGTTTTAAAGAAAATCTAAAAGAACAATAAGAATAATAAAAATAAAATTTACAACCAGATTAGCTAACTGTTAATAATTTAAATTATAATAAAAAATGTGATCAGTATTTCACTGTAAATGATTATAATTCTTGGTAAAATCTAGTTTATTAAATTAAACCTACACAAACATAATAAATATTATAGTATATAGTAAATAAAAATCTATAAAATTATGATAATTTTTGGGAATGTGTTTAATATTAGGCTGAAAATAATTACTAATAACCTTAATTTTCCAATTAATTTTCAGAAATTAATGTCCAATAATGCAATTATGTATAATAATAAAATTTTATGGATTTGTTTTAAATGACATAAATTTCTTAAAGTTAAAAAGATTACTATGAATTATATATAGAAATTGAAAATCTTGAATTAAATAAAAATAATTTCAATGAATGTATTATTAAATAAGTTAAATAAAAAATTTATATTCCTACACTCGATAATATTTATTACTAACAATATTTCAATGAATGCATTTAGGATTTTAACTTAAAAGAAGATTATTTAGAGTATAAAGAATTTACAAATTAGTGTAATTAATAATAAGATCTGTCATTATAAAACTTTAATGATTTAACAAAAATGAAGCAAAATTAAAATAGTAACTCCAGTTTTTGGAAATGTATAAACAATTAAGCTTATTAGAATTTATAAAAATAATAATAAATATAGGAACAAGAAGAGCAATAGCAAAAATAAAAAGAAGAACAACAATTAAAATAGAAATAAAAATAAGAAGAAGAAGAATCTAAAAAATATAAATAATAATAATATTAATAATAAAAACAACGAGAAGAAAATGAAAGAAATAAACTATAATAAAAAAATTAAGATAACCAAAATTTAAATGGTAATTCAAAAGAATCTTTATAAAATAATAATAACAATAACAATAATAAAAATTTATAAGATTAATAAAAGACTATTTTTGGAATGGACGCTTAAACTGGTTCTATTGTTATTTTTATTACATTAGTTATAATATTTTTTTTACTCTATAAAATTTGTTTCGGTCACAAAAATTAATAATAAGAATGAGCATTTAACCCAATTTTTTTATATTATTAATGAATAAATAATAATTATTTACAATTTTAAAAATATGCTATTCTATAAATATTATATTAATAACTTTATCAATATTTTAACTTATTTTAAATTTTACATAATATATTGTTAAAAAATATATTATATTTTAATTTTAATATGTATATATGTAAAAACATAAAATATTTGATAATTGTATATAAAAGACAATAATAAATTTATTAAATCAAAGTAATTTATAATCATTTTAAATAGTTATTCAAAGTTTAAACAAACTTTAAGCTATATAAATCACACATTAACTGGATTTTCTTCTTTTTTCAATATTTTTGTTAAAAAATCTTATTTAGAATTTATCCATTTATTCACAATTAAATTATAAAATCTTTAATATTCAAAAAACTATAAATAGTATGAATTTATATTAACCATAACCTATTTCTAATTTTAATCACCCTAATTTTCCTAATTATTAATAACATTGTTATTATTTTCAATTCCATTTAGTAACTCTTCTTAATTACTTTGAAACTGTTATAGTTTACTTTAATTTTCCTGTCTATTTTATTAATTAATTTAAAAAACTTTTCTGCTTTTTGTTTATTTTTCTTCGATAATGAAATTTTCCAAAAATTATTCATTTGTTAAACTGTAATCTTACTAAACATTAACTTCGCTAATATTTACAGGGGGACTTGGATATAACCTCGTAAATCCTCCTGTTCGGTAATTTTCTTCATCTGTTTCTACCAAAATTGCCCAATCTTCAAGTGACAATTTTTATGTACAATTCTAAAAATTTAAATCTTTTAAATCCTGTATATTTTTAGATTTAAAAAATTCTCCTTTGTTAGAAACACTTCCAGGAATTCTATTTTTCAAATCCTAGCAAAATTATTAAAATTTTTATAATTTAATAAAATTATATTATAATTCTAAACTAATATACTAAATTATTATTATTCTCTGTTTTTTTTTATACAGTTAGACTTTTAATAATCTAAATTATTTATTTAAAGTAATATATAATTATTTTTTTTTTTATTATTATTTAGTTTACAGTTTCATACGCCTATTTATCATAAGGAACCAACCCGGCCAAAGTAAAAATATCTGCAACTAAACTATGTTTAATTCGCCTATCCAAAGGAGAACTAGCTCTCAATGAAGGCTAAACATTAGCCTCTAACAACCAAGGCTTCAATTTATCATCTATTAAAATATCAAATCCATACAATTCTACACAATTTTTTCTGTGCTCTTATGATTATAAAAACATGTCGCTCATATAAGGTTCACATGAGATGCAAGTCTTAATTATAATATCCTAAGTTTAAATTTTTCATTTATATATTCATTTAATATTTAATTTATTTTATTTATTATTTTAAACAAAACAAAAAAATCTACAAAAATATTATAAAATTATTCATAAATTTAAAATCAGTGCTCAAAAAATTAAATACATATAAAAAATAGATAAATATATATCAACTTTTATTAATTAAAATATTTTTATATTTTATTTATTATTTTTTTATATAAATTATATAATATTTATTATATTTTTACATGCATTTACTAAAACATAGTTTTATGATCAAGATTATTATCTTCAAACCATTATTTATAAGCTCTTATAGACCATTTATTTCCTACATTATCTTTATCTGGGTCTTAATTTTTCAAAAAACGGGCATTCATTTTGTTGACTGCATAATTAGTTAAATGAACATATTTAGTCTTTAATTATGATAAATTATTGGTATATTTTTCAGAGGCAAATCGCACCAGTCCCTCTTCAAATATATACACTCTTAAAGGATTATAAGAAGTAACTAAAACATAAATTCTAAGGTCATATTTCAGCCCATCAATCAAATGGGGATTGGCCTAATAAATAAAAAATAAAAAATTAAAGTATTTTTATTAAATATAAAAGAAAAAATGTTTGAATTGATATTTCTGATAAAAAAATTTTTAATTAAACTTTAAAAACCTAATAAAATTTGTATATAATAATTATTTTTTACCACATATTCGCATATCAAACAATCGGCATCTTATTTTACTTTTGAATTTTTATTTAATATTTTAATTCCCTTTCCCTATGCACTTCCGCAAGGCTTCATAATCCATAAATGATTTTTTTATGCCATTTCTTTTTAGTTCAAAAATTTGTCCCAATCCGCGCTAGAAGATAAAATATAGGTATTTGGAACAAAATTATAATCTTTTGGATATTTTCTCTTTACTTTAGATAAATGTCGCCATAAAAAATCCTTTCTTCCCAAATTATAACAACCTGGAAAATGGTTCGTTTTCTAATATCTAGTCATATCTCTTATCTAAAATATATTATATATAATATATTATTAAATTTATATTATATGTTATATATCTAATGATTAAAATTTCGTTTAATTAATTTATATTTCTTTTAAATTTAAGTATTTACCTTTTTATGTTAACCAATACCCCACAAAAAATTCCAATTTTCATCATCGTAAACTCTTTCAAACCCTGCCAAAGCGAATATATTCTCTATACTAGACACCATTTTAAAATTACAAGTTTTATACTATAATTGATATTTCTAAAAATCCTCTTAACTAACTCTTTATCTTCTTTCATTTTTTCTCTATTTTCCCACATAATAAGGATAATCAAATAAAATTGTTGGTGGTCGGTCTTAATAAATACTTTTTAGCAAAATCAATCTATTATTATAAATAACTTTATTTTTATCATCTTTTACGCTTTTATCTGCGTTTTATTCTTCAAAATCTCCCTCAGCTGACTATTGTTACTAATATTCAACCTATCTTCTCATAAAATCGTCCTTACTAACCTCTAAAAAATATTTAAATTAAATTTAGCCATTAATTAATCAAAGATATATCATTATAAATAATATAAAAAACAACAAAAAAAAAATTAGTAAATTATAAAAAATATATCAAAAATACATTCTCTAACAATACAAATAAAATAAAAAAATAAAAAAATAAAATATTCAACAATTAAATTTAATAAATAAATTTTTTAAAATAATATCATTAATTTATCATAATAATTACAACAATTTTATCCCTTATCATTTTCAAGTTCATTTTTATCAGTATACTCTTCATTTTCGTCCAAATCTGACTGTGATTACGACTCTTCAATACTCCCACTGTCATTTATATCCTCTTTTTCTTCTAGTTCATCTTCATCTTCATCATCTTCTTCTTCATCTTCACTTTCTTCACTTTCCTCATCTTCTTCTTCTTCTTTTATTTTATGACTTTTTTTCTTATTTTAAAAATTCTCCTTTAATTTGCAGCTCTTTTCTAGTTCTTTGTCTAAATTGTTACTATTCAACTGAAATTTATCGAAATTACTGTCCTACTTTTAACTTTCTTTAAAATTTTTATTTAATTTTTAATGTAAATTTTAATTTAATTCTATATTTATAAATTTTATTTATTTATTTTTATATATATATGTATCACTATTAAATTTTTTATATATGGCTATAAATACATATTTTACTTTATGGAGACTTACTTATGGTATTGTATTTTCTTTGGCTTTTAATGGAAAAGTTATCTAAATTACCTTGGTTATTAAAATTTTTTTAATTTTACTGATTTTTAGGAGTACCCATTCCAAGAGTATTCTAATTAATATTAGCATTTTTATTTGTATTGTCAATTTCATTAATATTATTTATTTCCACTACCGGATTGGTTAAGCTAAACTTAAATTAAGTTAAATACTTTCTAATTCTGTCTACATAGCTATCTTTTTACTACTTATCTATATTATTTAAACTTTTTCTCTTTATATTTGGCGTTTAATTAGCTTAATAACTATTTTATTTATTAATTATAAATTTATTTGGTGACTACTATATCTATTGTTATTATTAGGTCTGCTATATTTAGAATTATTTGGGACTCTAATTAAAATTCTATAAATTAAGACTATTTTATTTCATAAATGTTTAAGCCTATAATTTACTACCATTTTAAATCTTAATTTTATTATTACTATTGCAAGTAATATTATTTTAATTAATTTAATTATTATTTTATTTTTACTACTATTAACCCACCTTGTTATAACCTTAATAATAATTTTTTTTTGGACTCAAAGAATTATTCAATAACTCTAATTTTTATATAACTTAATTGTTACTTATTCCCTTATTTTCTTTACTTTAAATATAATCATCATTTTCAAAATTTTTTAACGAATCGGATCTAGGAAAAAAATTCTCTGCATTTTTTCTAGCCTAGATAATTTATTGTTATTCTTATTATTAAGCCTAAATAAACTATTTTTCTAGATGGTCAAATTAGTCAATTAATTCATTCTCATTAAAAACTTCCAAATTTTAATTTTAACTTTATTTTTTTAAATTTATGTGACTTGAGTCAAAATTCTATAAATTTTTTGACCTACAACTTTAAGGTGAACTACTTATATCTTATTCTTTATTCCTTTAACTTCCGTAACCTTATTCGAAATCTTCTAAAGTTTCATTACAAGTGCTTTTTTATTTTTATTTATTTTATAAGATAAATAAAACTTTTAATATTAAATATAAATATCTAAATTATTATTATATTATATACTAAAACTATTTCTTATATAAATTTTACTTTGCTCTTTATGTTTGGTATTATTGCTAATACTTATCTTATTTATTATTTTCATACTAATTAGCAAATTCCAACTTCATTTATTCTAATTACAAATTCCAATGCCTTTTATACTTATACTTTAAATAATTTTCCATAATCTAATCATTAAATTACCTATATTATTCCTAATATAAAACAATATTAATAAAAAATAAATAAATAAATATAGTATTAATACTTTAATATTCTTACCAATTATTTATAATCTTATTTTTATTATGCTTACTATTATAATTATTAATTCTGCTAATTTTAATTTTTTTCTAAATTACTTAAATTTCCTGTATTATTAATTTTCAAATTAACAGGATAATTACCTCCATTTTTTAAAAATTATTATTTTTATAAATTATACTGCTAAACTTTTTTTTACTAAGTAAAAATACTAGAAGTAGGTCTCTATTTATTTCTATTTAAATATTACTTAATTTATTTACGCTAAGGCAATGAATTATATAACAATTATTATTATTATTGTTATTATTTAAACTGTTATTAATGCAACTTTTAATTTAAATTTTATTATTGAAATTACTACTACTATTATATTTAATTAATATTTTATTATTTTTGAAATTAAACTTATTAATTTGTATTTTAAACGAATCTATCATTATTATTATTTTAATTTTTATTATTATTATGCACATTATTAAAATCATTATTTTTATTTTAATTAGGCAATGATTGCAAAAATATTTTTTTTTTAGCTTCTTTCTCCAAATTCTCTTATAATTGCTAAATTCTAACATTTTTTTAATTATATTTTGCTATTTAATTAATATTCTCAATTGCTTAAAATTCTATTTTATTACCATAATTATAATTTTTATTATAACTTACATTTTAAACTTGATTCATTGCCTATTATTATATATTTCTTTTTTAATTTTAATTTTCTAATTTTTCATTGTTTCTTATACTTAGACTCATCTACTACTTTTATAACTATTCAATTTGTTTATTAATATTTTTTTCCTATTAAATTAAGGTCATCTCATTTTCCTTAACAACAAAAATACCATTTTAATTATTGTTATTTTTTTAAATATTACTCTTATTTTTATTAAATATCTTTAATGCTCTTTAAAATTTTTCTCCGTCTTAATTTTTATTTTAAATTTAATCATTATTTAAAAATTTATCCAAGTCTTGATAAGAACCGCCTTATTGTTAATTCTTTTATTCATTAATAATACTTTTATCTAAAGTTTTTGAGTTAAAACTGTTCTTTTGTTATTAATTTAATTCTTGATTTTAAAAATGATTCTTTAACTAAAATTTTTAACCACCACTTACACTATTAGAATAATATTAGTGAAATTTTTATTTTTAAACTATAAAATGTGGGTTATTTAATTGGCTTTAGCCCCTAATTTATCCTCCATACTTCTAATTTAAATTGGGATTTTAAATATATTCATCATTATTGTTTTAAACTTATAACTATAAACCATTCATATTTTAATTTTTTTCCATACTATTTTATTATTAATATTTATTATTACTCCTATTTTTATTTAAACTACTATTATTACAAAAACTTTAATTCTAACTTATATTTTAATCAGAATTTTTAACCATTGAATTTTATAAACCGTCTTATCTTTTCTACTAATAATGGTTCTAATTTTAATTAATTCCTTATTATTGCTCAATATTATACTTATCGTTGAAATTGCATTAATTATTTCGCTACCTTAAAAATTTATTTAATATTTAAATAAAAAAATAATATTATTAATTTAAAAAAAATAAATTCTATGATTTCCGATTTTTACTATTTTTATTGCCTTAATTGGGATTAAATAAATTTGTTCTCATAATTTTAATTTATGGTATCATATATAGCATATTCGCTTTGATTTATTTTTTTATTCATGTTTATAAAATAAATTATATATTTTTTTTTTTTTATGGTAATAATTTATAGTATTTCACTTATTTTTATAAATTAGTGAAAAACACTCAAAAATTAGTTCAATTATTTTTATTATAGTTGGAAAATTTTTAAAAATATTCTAAATAAAAGCATTTATATTATAAAATCACTTATAAATTTAAATTATTTCCAATTTCATTAAAGCTTAAAAAAAACAAAAATTCTAACATATTTAATTTAGAATAAAATTTTTATTTATAATAAATTCAAAAATATTATCTTAATCAATATAATAAAATTATAAAATACTTTTTATTTATCTATATTCTAATTATTAAAATTTATATTAAGTGTAAATTATTTATCAAAATTTTCTTATTTTGATTATAAATCGTTAATATTATATGACACAAATTATACCATAAATTTTAAATATATAAAAAATTAATAAAAATATCAAAATATTATAAAAACTCTTAAAAGAGTATATTTAAATACTCACAAACATTATTATAATAAGAATTCATTCTTATCCACCTGGAGGAACAATGAATTAAAAAAACTATTATCTATTTTTATTCATATTATTTCTATTTACACTCGGTCCAACCCTAATTTAATGTCCACTATAATTTAAATTATTATTATTACTATTATTATTGTTATTATTGTTATTATTAGTATAGTTAATATTATTGCTATTATTTTTATTTAAAATACCTTTATTAACGCCATTCCTATTACCATTACTTAAATCATTTTTATTCATTTAATTATTGTTATATTTATACATTGCATTATTTTTTTATTAAAAATGTTAAGGTGTTAAAGGTTAGTGGTGTTCTGTTATTTCTTCAGATTCGTCCGAAAAACTCCAAAATTCACTTGAATCAGAATCATCAATTTATAATTCCTCTAATTATCTTTAAATTTCCTACTCTTCTTATTTTTTTTTCTCATAAATTTTCTAAAAAATGTGCTCTTCTTACTTTCCTTTTCTAGATCTAATGCTCAATTCTAATTTGTGATTTGCAAATTTTAATTTTAGCAACTGTTATTGTAAGGACTTAATTTTCTCTCTTTTTTTAGGATTTACTTCCAAATACATAAAATTTTATGGTACCCGCTTTTATTAATCTTAAATTTCTATTTTTACATAAAATTGTTAGTTTATTTAGTTAAAAAATTAGATCTAAACTTATAATAACATCTATTTACCTACGTAAGAATCTTCAGTAAAAATAGTTAAATTTTCATCTTCATATAAATGATCTTCATTATCAATACTATCATTGAACTAAGAGTTATCAATGTATTTTTAATAGTCAAAAATATACAAAAATGCTTCTATTTTCATTTAAATATAGAAATAACATATAAATTTTCTCTTTATAAAAAATGTAAGTCCTAATTTTTCGGAATTAACTTTTCCCAAGATAGCTTTTAACTAATTCTAAACTCCCAAAAGCTCAAAATACCATAAAATTAAGCATCCTATTTGAATATAAACGTCAATATACATCTTATATGTAAAATTTTGATTAATATAAAATGCCTTTAATTATAATCATAAACATAACTAATTTTGACTTTAATAATCATTAATTTTAAATTTTAAAATAAATTATTTTTAAAAAATTGTTTATTTATCAATTTTTAAGTATAATTTAATTTTGGATTAAAAATTTTACCGACCCAAGAAACAAACAGTATAAAAAATCCGAGTCCAAAAAACAACTTTCCCAAATATTGCATATTCTAACTATTTGCCCCAGTTATCATATTAACTAACCCTGTTATAATTGCTATAGTGTCCAAAATCAAAATCACTTTTATCAAAAAAAATCTTCTTACTATATAATAATGTTCTTCCATCACTTTATTAATCTTTTCAACAGCAATTTCTACGTAAAATTTAATTTTCTGACTTTTTATTTAGTCTATTGCTTCCTTAAGTCTTTTTGCAAAAAATATTATTAAAAATAATTAAAAATAAAAATTAATAATTAAATAAAAATAATAAATTATGAAATATTTTTGAATAATTTAAAGCAAATTTAATTAAAGATTTATTAGTAAAATATGAATAAATTACTCCTATTTCAATGGAAAACTGAATGATGAATAATCCAAATTCACATTTACTTTACTTATACGGTCAAATTTATAACTATCTGATATCACTGTTTTCATTACACTTTATTTTTCGAAATCTAAGTTTTTCACAGTATTTATGTTGAATTGATTTTATTAGGGGTTCAAAAAAAAATTCTAAGACTCGATTTTATTTCTCAATTTAATTGGATTCAATAAATTATAGTAAATATATTTTTTAGCTTTACCAAAAAATAATAAAAAATATGACATTTATTAGTTTATTACTATATTATATATATTTGTTTATTTTTATTTTATTTTTTATTAAAAAATCTAAAATTTTGAATCTAATATTAAATGTGTATCGAAATCATAAGAATTAAGTTGGTTTATTCTATCAATTAAAATTCAACTGTATAATAAGTTTACAAAATCAGACTAATTCAAGAATATAAAGATGCCCCTGTAATAACATACATATAATAAAATTTTTTAAATAATAATGATAAATAAAAGCCTTTAACGATATAAATATTTTTATATCTTTTCTTTAACTTATTTTTTAAAAGAATTTAATAATTTTAAAATTTTTTTTTTTTAAAAAAAATTCAAGTACTCCCAGCCAGGATCGAACTGACGACTTTCAGCACATAAGGCTAACACTCTAACCAGCTGAGTTATGGGAGTAATATTGAAATTCTAAAAATTATAAGTCGCAGAATATATTCTTTAACTTAATATTAATAAATAATAAATACAATATCATAATTATATAAATAAATAAATTTATTGATTAATTAATTAATTAATCAATCAACATATTAAAATTTAAATAATCAACTATTAAAAAGGGTTATTTATCAAATATTATTTTCTCTTTCTTTTTCGAAATTATTATAGTATTGTTATAATAAATTACTTCTTATTTTTTCTTTTTATTCCATCCAATTTTATTAATAAATTTCACTCTTTTACAAACACTAAGCCCAAAAATTTTTGTAAAATCTCTCTTTTTCTATTTCTTTATTTTTAACAACCTTGTCTAAGCCACTCATATTTATTAATTTTAACTCTTCAAGAGAAAATTTTTTATCTTGTTCTTCTAAAACCTCAGTCAAAATTTCAATACTATTAGCGCTTAAATTATCCAAAAAGCTATTCAAATAACTTTTTTACCCATTTTTTAAATTTTTTTCACTTTTCAATTCAAATCCACTATTTTCCGTTTCCTCATCTTCCTCTTCCTCTTCGATTTCACAGGCTTTAAAAACCAACACAAATTTCAAAAACTCAATTATATTTTCCAAACTAGCCACACTCAAAAAATACTCTATCAAATTACAATTAAACTACCTCTCTTCCAAAAAATTACTAACAAAATAATTATCCCCCAAATTTTTCCTTATTTCTTCCATTTCTTGTCCATAAATTTTCCCCAAATTGCTCTCCAATTAAACCCTGTTACTTTCCTTAAAATCCCTCTAAAAATCCTACATTTTCTTATTCAATAAATAAGTCAAAAAATACTACTCTCTTCCCTTTAACTTACCATCTATACTGTCAAACCAAAAATTTATAGCTGCAATTTCTTCCCCCTTCGAAACCACCTTATGGTACCAGCCCTAAGGTATATATAAAATAGAATTCTTTTCCAAAATAAATTTCTAAATCTTTAACTTTTCTTCATCAATTTAATCCGATCTTTATTCTTATTATTTTTATTATTATTATTTTTATTTTTATTTTTATTCTTATTTTTATTTATTCCTATTAATATTTATACCATTTTCATTTTCATTTTTATTATCATTATCTGTATTTTTCTCACCATCTTCGCTTTAAATATCCTTATTTTCCTGAATCTAATCTTATATTCCATTTAAAATATTTTTTTCATTATATTCTTATTTTTTCAATTTCGCTTAATTATAAAATTATAATAATATACTTGGTCTTTCCAAAATTTAATTATCAGGAGGCAATATATACACAATTTTATATCCTTCTAAAATACACAAAAAATTATCGTGAGAATCATAATGCCAATTAGAACTTGTTTCTTTTTTACTATACCACATATTTATAGCATGTAAATTGTTAAAAAATTAAGAAATAAACTTAGGAATTCTAAATCCTTTTTAATGAAACAATTCATATATTTCCTTTTAATTTATATCTAATAGCATTTAATTAATTTTTTTATCTACTTATATCGAATTTTATACATTTTTATAGTCTAAACTTTCATATAATGGAAATTAAGCCAAATATAAATGTAATTACCCTTTATAATTCAAAAATTCTCTAAGTTTCATACTTATTATCTATTTTCATTTAATTTAATATAAATTATTAAATAATAATAATTGTTATATTATTAATATTATTGATAAAAATGCATTTAAATTTTATTTTACACTTTGAGACTAAAAATACCCAGAAAAATTTGAGTCTTAAGAAACGTTAACATCTAGTAATTATTCCTTTTTTTATAGTAGAAACTTAAGTAATCTTTTCGGATTTTTTTTATATTTCTTTTTTATATTTGGAAAAAATAAGTCACTATTATTTTAAATTTTATTATTCATTTATATATTTATTTAAAAAGGTTTTTCCTAATTTTTTTTGCATTTAAGCATATTTTTAGTGAATTTGTCCAATTTCTAGTATAATATTATGTTTTATTTTAATAATTATTTTTATTTGATTCTAAACTGATTGTTCAATCGTTTAAACTATTACAAACCCTATTTATTTTTTAGCATAAATTTCTATGCTTTTTATATATTATCTTATAATTTACTATTTTCTATAATTTATTTCGCCATATTATATTTTTTTTATATTTGCTTTTTTATTTATAAATATATTTTACTCTATAAAATAATTTTAATATCAATAAAACCTAACAAATATAATTGATATTAAAAGGAATTTTAATATTCTATATCATATAATAACTAAAATAAAAATAAAAAATTGGTCTACCATCCTCAAATTAATTCTTAATATTCCTAAAAATAAAATAAAAAAAATTATTAATAAAATTTCTAAATATAAAAATCATAAACAATAAATAGATATGAATAACCAAAATATAATTTAAATTTTCACAAAAAAATACTTTAAATAATATCAAAGAACATTATATATATCTTCATAGCTGGATAAATAAGAGTACAGAAACAATTATATAAAATAATTAAAAAAACTTAAAAATGAATTTTAAAAAATTCAATTATAACCTTAATAATAATAAGAGTAAGATTTCTATTATTTCATAAATAAGTGTAAAATAATAGAGTCACATATTTAACTTTATCAAAACGATAAATACAATCAAATAATGGAAAAAATTAAAGATACAAATATTTCTTCGCTTATTTACTATGAATCTTTAACTAATGCTGAGTTATAAAAAGAACTTAAATGGACAGAAATATATACATTTTAAAATAAAAATCAAGATAAATTTTGGTTTAACAGTATAAATAAATAAAAAAAAATACAGTTAGATAATTTAAAAAATTAAAACATAGTAAAAAAATTCCAACTTTAAATAAATAATCAGTAAAAATAAAATTTAAACTAAGAATAATTAAATTTTAATAATAATAAAAATGAATAGGATTGAAAAAAAGCATTCTAAAATTTTTTTTTGAAATTATCATTTATAAGGCAAATTTCCTTTTTACAACTATGTATAATAATCATTGTATACAGCTTTATAATATATTATTACAATTTTACATTAGTATTATTATAAGTAAATAAATTTATATATATATATGTAAAATTTATATTTTTTATAAAACCCAGTATTTTATACAAAAAATATATAATATTTAATACATATTTAATTATTTTTCCATTAAGTTATTTAATTAGTAATATCTTATTTTTCTAAAAATAAGTACTAGAATATTATTTCCAGAATTTATTTCAATAGTATAAAAAAATTTTTTTTTTTATCCTTTTTTATATTTTATTTATAATAAATATGTATAAGCCAACTTATTATTCAGTCTAAATCCAATATATCACAATTTAATTATTTTATTTTATGCTAATATAAATCTAATGTAAAATCTAATGGGTAAAACTCGGCTTACCTATTTTATAAGTTCTAAATATTACCATTATTTTAAATTATATCATCTAAATTAAACTATTATTATCCTAAATCTTGTTATAAAATTTCTTCCAAAAGTTTATCATTTTGAAAGTTTTAATCTATTTCCTCATTTTGAAATTAATTTTACATGTACTAATTTTCAATTTATTATTATTCCTAATCAATAGAATTCTAATCTTCCAAATTTTATCTTTATTATTAAAAAATATGTTCAAATAAAATATTTTAAGGGGAATTTGTAGTTATAATCCTTAAAATATCAATATTTTTTAAATTAATTTAATTTGCTAAATTCATTCTTTCAATAGCAGCATTTCTATTCTAAAATTTTAATACAATTATAGTAAATAAATCTTTTTCAATTAATTCCCAAATGCTCTCATTAAATTTAGGAAACAAACTTTAGTAAGTTGCTTCATGATAACCATATTTTTCGAATATAATATACTAAGTGTCATTAAAATTTACATCCAAAGCCTTTAAAATTAACTAAATTCTTTAAAAACATAATTTATAACTAATATTCCATATATTATAAATATATATAGGCTCACAAAACTCAGATTACACATTTTTTTCCACAATATTATTCAAACAGTCCAATTTAAACAAAGCATGCAAAGGAACAGAAATTTCCATCTTATAAAGCTAACAATTTCTTAAAATTTAAAAAATTAAGTTCTAATTTTCTTTATTAAAATTCGACCCTGAAAAATCGCTATAACTACTTGAACTATTACTTTTTATTAACTTTTATTAATTTTATTTATTTTATTAATTTTAAGATGTATAATCATTTGTTTCCTAATTTTAATAATTACAATTTCTTTAAAACTATTAATTTCCCAACTAATTAAATTATTGCTAATCTAATTATTACTATATATAACTTTTATTATTATCATTTATATTAATTATATTATTATTAATATCATTAAATATATTTTCCTTTATATTTTCATTGATATTTTTTTTAATTTAACCATTATTTTCCATTTCCATTGCTTTTAAAATATGAATTTAATTGTTATCGCACTATTTTTTAAGTATTTAATTTTATTCTTCTAAATGTTACAATATCAAATTTTATTTATAATATAATAATGTTTCGTATAATTAATTTTTTGACATAAATAACTTATACTAGGATTTCATTTTATTTTTACTAATATTATCAATTAATTCCTAATCATCTATCAATTATTAATTTTATTAAAAAAGTTTTGAATTGTTTATATCATAATATCTTTGCTAAGTACATTATTTTTAATTTTAATCTTATACATTTTTTGAAGTACAATTATTTAGTTTTACCTCATTATTTTCATTCTCTATTTCTTATTAAACTTATTATTTATTTGGATAAACTTAATTTTTATTATATATATTACTAATATTACCATTATTTATATTCTAAAAAGAATTATTTAAATTATTAGCAAAGTATGGAATATTTTAATTTTAATTATTATTAAAAATTTAAACATTATTTTTAATACCATTATTGTTATTATTGCTATTACGACTTTATTATAAGTTATTTTTTTAACTTTATTCAAACTTAAGCTTTTTTTATTTTTAATTTTATAGTCCATAATTTTAACCTTAAAAATTTTGTTAGTAATTTAATTATTTTTACCAATCATTTTCATTCTAATTTTATATATATTCTTATTATTATTAAAATTTTTATATCGGTGATTATTTAGTAAAATTTTGTTTATTATTTTATGTATCTGTTTATAGATGAAATTAACATTTGACATTTTAATCCTGTTGATATATTTCTTTTTTATTTTTTTTCCTATTATTTTAATCAATTTTATGTTATTCAAATTTATCAACATTATCCATATTTTCCCTTTACCTATTAAAATAATCTTGTTTATAAGTTGATTCCATATGTGACCCATCTTCTTCATCCTAAATTAACTGCTAAATATTTTCTCTGATATCCCTATTAATATTATCCATTTTTTTATTTATTACCTAATTATCAGTATTCCTTTAAGATTTACTAGCCAAAAACTATTTAATAATTCTCATAATAAATTTTTCATACTTATATTACTTTTCCTTATTTAATTTAATCTCCTCACTATTCAGTATATATGGTTATAAATAACCCTTTATAACGTCAAAAAATAAGACATACCCATTTATTGCCTCTGTAACTGATACACCATTCTACTGTTATATACAATACCTAAACATATATTTTTCGTCAATTATATAATTATTAGAATTATCTTAATTTATAAAATCAGGATCCACTTTCTTTATCTTCTTATTTTATTTTTAGTGATTATAACACGGGTTTTCAAATTAATTAGAAGTGAATAATTCTTGTAAATTTTAATGGCTTAAAGTTTATTTATTTTAATCCATTTTTAATAAAAATTTAATTTATGTCAATTATTATTATTATTTATTTTATTTTTATTTAATTCTTTCAACTTTTTTTGTATTTAAATTTTTTTTTTAATCGGCCAGATTACTACAATTTTACTATTAAATTTTTTTTAATAATTAAATCAATTTACATACCTTCCAAAAAAAAAAAATTGAATATTTCATTTAAATAAAAAAAACAATTTGTATAAAATAATTGATATGAAATTACAAATATTTCCAATTTCATCATTAATTATCATATTAATTACGACGAAGTCTAATTATGTATGTTAAATTTAAACCATTCGGTTTATGCGCCTTATTATAATATAAATCCGTTATTTGTAATTTAATTTAATTTATCCAAGTTACAATAATGTTAAATCTTTTATATATTTTCTAATTTTAAAAATATCTAAATACTAAATACTTAATAAAATAAGAACTTATCATTTATTAAACTTTATTCTTTTAAATTAATTTTGGACGTATATATATTAAAATACGATAATAGGTAAATTTTTTATATTATAATTATCTTATATTTTACTAATTTACAAGTTATTTTAAATAAAATTAAAATTTAATATATTTTCAATATTTAGTATCTTTAGATAAAAAGAATTAGTATTAAATTATTTATAATAAACAATATTCAAATTATATAAAAAAAAGTAAGATATATTTAATTATTAATTTATAGATTCTCCTAGAAGTTTTTATTTATGAAATTAATTATTATATATTTTACATAAAATTTATGGCTTTACATCTAAATTTTTTTTCCATAAAATTTTAAAAATTCATAAATATATTTAAATTTGTTAAATCAACATACGAATTTACAAAAATATTTTCACCTATTCCTTTAACTTTGCAATAAGGGAAATTTTCTAATTCTAATAAAAGTCCCATCTGTCAAAATAACAAAAATTCTAAAATCATTTTTACAATTAAGTCTATTTTCATAAAAATTCATTAAACAAATGAAACTACCAAAAGACCTACTCTTACTTGAGTTTTGAAATGATTAATATATATATCAAAACAGAATTTTAATGTGACTATTAATGAAAATAATTAAATATAGAATATATATATAAATACTACATTAATTTATATAATTCCAAAATTATAAAATTATAAGAATTCATTTTATTCTTTTATTATTACATAAATTAAATTACTAAATTAGTTTATATTGCTAAATCTTTATATTATTATTTATTTTTTATAAACAAAGAAAATGCTAGTAATAATACATGCAAACAAGGTTATATATAAATTTTAACATAATATCCTATTTTTATTATATAATTAATTTATACATTTATATATATTTTTAGATAATTTAAATATAATAAGCATTTATATTATTAAAAATTAATATTTTGCTTTATATAAAACTTAAATATTTGATTTAATAAGAAAATGTAGTAAAAAATATTTTATTTTGCAATCATAAGATAGAACAACTAAAAATTTTATTTATAATTATTAATTATCATATTATTAAATTATTTTATTTATTCTATAAATTAATTAACCTCAAAAATAAAAAAAAAAACACTATAATATCAAAAATAAAAAATTCGATAAAACAACTAACAAAATGGCCTAAGCTTGTGATAAATTTTCAAAAACTTCCCTTATGGGTAAATAAATAATTATAAATGCATTTAAAATAAAAATTAAATCTTGAATCCTAAAATTAATTTTTATTAAAATAGGTAATTGGTATGAAGAAAGATAAGCTCCTAACTAACCTTTCAGAGATAATTTAGAAAACAAAACTGTAATTATTTTAATTTATTAAAGCAAAAAAATATGGTCTAAATTTTATAATTTTTAAAAAACACTGAAAATAATATTAAAAATTAATCGCACAAATATAAAATAAATAATAATAATAAATGAAAATAAATAATTAAATTTTTCAAATAAAAAATAACTTATAAAAATGTTAAATAATTAAAAATTTTTAATTTAAAATAATAGTTAAGAGAAGTTGAAGTAGGTATTTCATTTCCTAGTGATAATAATTAATTATAACCTTTAGCAAGAATTAAAAGGAATTAGCCTTGGGACACTAAAGGTCTTATCCCAGACGATGGATTTGTAAAAATAAAATGTTAATTAAAATTATATATAAGTATAAGCATAAATTAAATTTACTATATTTATTAGACATATAAAAAAATAAAAACGAAAAAAATTTAAAAATATATAAAATAAAACTATTAACTATCTAAATAAAATTAACCCAATTATATTTAATAAATATTTAATATAATAATTATATTTAAATACATAGAGAGAATTTAGATCTGAGCAAAACACAAAAATCGATCCCATAAATCTCAATAATTATTATAATATAGGTGATTAAAGATGTCTTATTAAAACTTACGGTTAAAAAATAAATTATCCTGAAAATTCAGCAAATTATATATAAACATACAAATCAAATAACTATAAAATGATAAATGAAGACAACATATAACATATCAAAGCAGAAAGAAAAGTTCCAACAAATGTTACTGATTTCGGGTCAACTTTCTAAAGACATAAAGAAACCCATGATAAATTGTAAAAAAAATATTTAATAAATATATTTATATAAAAAATTAATATATAAAATTATTAAATGTAACAATGAAATTAAAAATATTTTTTATTCATAAAAGTTTTAACAATGTTTTTTGTTATTAAGACTTTTGACAATTTTTTTTATTATTTAAAATATTGTTAATGTTTTTTTATAATAAAAAATTTAATAAGTATAATTATTTTTTATAAATTTGTAGGCTATATTTTTAAACCAAAATTATTAAATATAATTTATTTTAAAAGCTACGGAATTACTCAATATTAACACACCCATTCCAGACCTATATAATCAACAGCCTAATAAGTGATAGAAAACTATGAAAAAAATAAAGATAAATTTTCAGGTGCAAATGAAAGACCAGTAGAAAAATAATCAATTAAATCAATATCAGCCTTAACTGGGGAAAAATTCAAAAACGGTAAAAATAATATATTTCTTCATCATTTAATTTTTATTTTCTTAAATTAATTTTAAAAAAAAAAATTATAAATTTTGTATTTTAATAATTAAATTTTATTTTAGAATAAGAACCTAAAGATAACACTGCAATATAGAGATCTTGGTTACCCTATTAAGATAAAGCTTTAAATGCAGCTGATAATAATTTAAAAAACAATTAAACTGTTAACTCTAAAAGTGGGTTCACTCCTTAAGACCCCATGTAAACTTATAAATAAAATAATTAATAAACTTTACCTTATGATATTGCCACCAGTTTACCTTTAGGAAGTACAAAAAAATTCTTTTATTTAATAAAATTTAATATAAAATTATTAGTAATATAATTATTTATAAAAAAAAGTTTTAAATCTAAAAATAGTTTTTAACTGTTTTTTTTTTGTATAAATAAATATGTTTTTATAACTTCATATTGTTAATTATTAAATTATTTTATAATTTATTTATTAATAGGTGGGGCTCATAGTTAACACCCTTTATATATGAATCCTGGTGCACATAGACATATAAGAACAGAAATTACTAATATTAGAAATAAACCTTTGACAAAAAAATGAAAAATTATTAAAAAAAATATTAGAAAAGTATAATCAAACTTATATTTTATTCTTAAATTAATACAACGAACATATATTTAGTTTAACTTAATATTATATTATATTTTAATTTAATTTTTATGCCTATATAATTCAATTTTTCTTAAATTCATTTGCCTTTACCAAGTTAAGCTATGTTTAAAATATTCTTTACTTGTATTATATTTTTAAATTTTATAATAAATAATTTTTATATTTTTATTATTTATTGATTCTTATTTAAAATAAATTTTATTTAATTTCTTAAACTTATAAATATTTATATAAATTATTTTAAATATTAAGTTCAATTAAATACAATAATTATAAATTTTGGAATTTTTATTAACAATAAAATAAAAAAATTATTATTTTTAATAAATTTTCTAAATTAAAAGTCAAGTAAATCTTATTTGGAAAATTTCACATCCTAATGTTTATTTACAAAAATAAATTTTTAATTTTTGTAAAATGAAATGAAAATAAGTAATTTATAACCAAAATAAAAAAAAAACACCAATAATCAATAAATAATTCGCGAATTAATTAATAAAAGTAATAAATATTAATAAAATAAATAAAAATAAAATCCATAAGTTAACAAAAATTTTCAAAATTATTTTTACTTCTGAACTTAAAACCATATTAACAATGCTCGCAAAAAATCAAACCAGTAATTTACTGGTTTAAAATTCCTAAAATTTTTTAAACTAAAATGACAATTAAAATTACAAGCAAGCTTAAAATCAACCCTAAACCCCAACGATTCTAAATTAATTTTCTAAAAATTAAAACTTATAAGAATAAAACAAAACTTCTTAAAACCATCGAAATACCTTATTATAAAAATATGCAAATTAAAATCCGAATTAAAATTAAAACAATAACCAAGAAAAATTTAACTAAATTAAAGTAGATTTTTAAGCAAATATTAACTCTAATAATATCACTTATTTAAAAAATCAAAAAGACATTTCTAATTCATAATAATCATAATAATATTAATTCCAATAAAAGCATAATTTTTAAGATAATATTAACAAATTAAAAAATGTTAAAAAAATTAATTATGAACAAAAATACAGTATTATTAATATGGAACACAATTTAAATTAATAATATAACAACCAAAATAACGGTAACATTAATAAAAACAAATTTAACAATTCTAATACTTAAAATAATAAAAATTTATAACCAAATTAAAAATACAACCATTTTTAATAAAATAACCATAGCAACTATATCTAAAATTTAAAGTAATAAAATAAAATGTTTTTTTAAATTATTTATATATGTCTTAAAAAAATCATAAAAATTTTTTACGTCTATAAAAATAATTATAATATTTTTTATATAAATAGAAACCAAAGGCTTAAATAAAATGCATCTCCTGATTTATAATCTTAAATTGGAATTTCTAATATGTTATAAACTTAATAGTAATTTGAATTTGAATCTAAAGATATAATAAATCAATAAAATAAGCTTGTTAAAAATCCAAGTTCTAGAGGTAATCATATCGAAAGAATTGTCAAAAAAGATAAACAATTAACATTTACAAAAAATAATTCTAACTCAAACCAATGGGTTTACCCAAATAATATTTCCTATGCCGTAATTATATAAAATTTATGTAGAAAAAAATAATTTAAACAAAAAAATATGTAATTATTAATAATTTTTTTTTTTTTTCAATTTTTTTAAGTAAAATAATGAATAACATGATATCTATTAAATTTAGTAATCAAATTCTAAAAGTAAATATTAAAAATTTATTAAATATATAAAATATTTTAATTATATTTTTTATTAGAAGAACAACATCAAAAAGGTAGAACATATTTAAACTAATACAATTAAAGAGCAAATAGTTCTTAAGTACAAAATAAATACAGAATAAACCGAAATCAAGAAAATAACTTAAATTTAATTCAATAAAATAATTAAAGCTACATTAATAAACAATAGCAATAATAACCCAATTTTATAGGCAGCATAAGAAGTATCTCTCATTTTTCTGATTCTCCAGAAAAACAAATTTCATAAAAATAATCTAAAACTTATAATAACAATTTTATCAGTTTCGAATAAATTATGGGAAATGAAAGTTTTAAATTCAACTCTGATTAAAAAACTCAAAGAAACCATATATAAAATTAAATTCAAAATCAAAATCAATAATTAAACCAAATTAAAAATCAAAATTAAAATTCAAGTATAAATACTATCTATAATAATAAAATCAAAAATTAATAAGCCTAATTCCAAAATCTTTTCAACTACAATGTATAATTTGATGATTCGACAAAAGAATCGCCAATAAAATTGAGAAATACAGGTTAATAAAATTAATTAATAAAGCAAAAATATACTAATAATTATGAGGATCGATAATAAAATTCAAAAAGTGATTTTTTTATTTTAAATGAAAGTAAATCATAAATTCCAAAGATAAAGTTACAAAGTGATTCTATTTAAAAACATAGTAATACTTCCCCTAAAAAAAAACCTAGATAATATAACCATAAATCATTAATAACCCCCTCTTATAAGAACAATAAATTTATGGACCATAATTAAAGAATATAAGTAATATATATATAATTATTTATATATTTTTTTATAAAAAAATTAATATTTTTCATTTATATATTAAATTTAATTTTTAATTTTATAATCAGCTTATTGACAAAAATAAGAAAATTATCGCTCAATGCACAAATAATTTATATATAGACCCGTTATAAACAAAAAAAGATGAAAAATTAGCAAAAAAAATTAAAAACTTGAAAAATAAATAAAAACTTACGTCCACAAACTAAAGCAATTTTGACACACAATCATAAAAGGATAATTATTCCTTATCATAAATTAAAACAACATTAACCCAATCTAAAGCTTTCAAATCCAAAGAAAAAACTTCTCCATAAAAATTAAAATAAGTAAAAGTAAATATACATTATTTTAAATAAAATATTTAAAAAAATATCATATATAAAAATTCAAATTAAAAACATAAAGATATATATAAGTAAAAAATACTATGTATATAATAATTATAGTATATAACAACAATCTACAAAAATCATCTAACTTTATATATTATATATTATATTTTATAATTATAATTTTTCATATAGTCATTTATTTTACATTAAATTTACATATTATATAATAAATATTAAATAAAATATTAATATAGACAGAGTAAAAGTTAAAAGGACAGGAAGAAGAAGAAGAAATTGATGAAAAATAATTTTTTGATGGTTATGAGGGCCCCAAATCAGATGCATCTCCCGACTCAGACTGGGACCAAAGTGATGCTTAATCGTTGGATCAGTCTTTGGATTCCACAACTGGCTCTTCTAATAACGAATAATATACTAAATAATCTAATAATAATATTTAAATATTAAATAGTATATATGAAGGCAGACCGGGCACCGTTTTTATACAGTACCCGCCTTAATGTGGCTTAAAAAGAGACGAATAGCGAAATAAAAAAATTACCTAATTTGAAGAAAAGGCTTTTAATTTAAAATATAAGTAAATTGCCCTATATAAACCTTATAAGTAAAATAATTAATCATTTATTAATTTTAAATATTAAAATAAAATTACCTAAATTTATTTTATATATATATTATATTTAATTATTTGTGTTATTTTATATTAATTATTTTCCTATAGTTGTGTAAAAAGAGCTTTTGAAATGAATGGATTTCAAGAAACTGACGGAGGAGATTTTAATGTTTGTTGGGGATTCACTCAAAAAAGTATAAAAAGTTTTTGTAAATACCAAAAAGTTAATCATTTTCCAGGTTGTTGGAATTTGGGCAGAAAAGATTTACTTTGGAGAAATTTAGTAAAATATAAAAGAAAAGAGCCTAATGAATACAATTTTATACCTAATACTTTTATTTTATCTTCTGCTGGAGATTGGGATCGATTCTAAACATTAAAAGAAATGGGAGGAAAAAAGGATCTTTGGATCATGAAACCCGCTAATTAAGCTTGTGGAAGAGGTAAAAAATAATAAATAAATGAACTTTTAATTTATCATTATAATTAAAGTAGCAAAAATATTTTTTAATAGGTATCAAATTAATAAGCAGAAAAACAGTAGTAAAGAAAAAAAAAGATTATATAATTCAAGAATACTTAACTAATCCCCATTTAATAAACGGTTATAAGTATGATTTAAGACTTTACGTACTTGTTTCAAGCTATGATCCTTTAAGAATTTACCTTTTTCCTCAGGGTTTAGCTCGATTCGCTACTGAAAAATTCAATTTAAACCATAAAGATATTACAAAAAGGTACATCCATTTAACAAATTACAGTGTAAATAAGTGTTCCCAAAAATATGTAAAAAATTAAAACTAAGAACAAGAAGATTTTGGAAGTAAATGGTCTCTTTAAGCATTAATTTAAAAATACAAAGAAATGGGAATAAATACAGACGCGCTTTTCGGAAGAATTAAAGTAAACAAAAATATTTATTTAAATTATTTTTTTTTACATTATTTATTAAGTTTTTTAATATTTAAAAAATGTTTTTTAACTATTTTTTTTAATTAAAATATTTTAAACTTTTAAAATATTAGGATTTGCTTATTAAAACAATTATTGCGGCCGAGCCACATATGTTAGATCTTACTACTAAAAGCTAAGAACACAGAAATAATTGTTTTGAGTTATATGGATTCGATGTAATTATCGATAATAACTTAAAACCTTGGATTTTAGAAGTAAATGTTTCTCCTTCTTTAAGTTCCAGTTCTCCTTTGGATAAAAAAATAAAACATTGCTTATTAGCTGATACATTAAATTTAATAGGTATTAAAAACTTAATTTAAAAATTAAAAATTAATTCTTCTAAAATCTAATATTTTACATATAAGGTATAATACCGTACGATAAAAAACGAGTATCTGACGATAAAAAAAAAAAATCTTAGGGAGAATCTTTAGATGTATTAAAAAAAAAAGACATACAATCAAAAAATACAAAAGAATTAGATGATTTAAACATAAATAATTGCCTTTAAAAACTTAATGGATAGGATTATAACATACTTTTTGAAGTAGAAGAAGAATTTTATAGAAAGGGCTAGTTCGAAAGAATTTTCCCTATAAAAAATAAAACAAATAAATATTTCTAATTCTTTTAATATTAAAGATACAGTAACATCCTTGTCGATAAATGGCTTTCCATGCCAAAAAATATCTTAGAGTTTCTTCTCCCAAAAATCTCTAATTTATCTGTCTGAAATTATATAAAAATTTATCTAAAACATAAAAACTATTATATATCTTTTATAAATAATGTTAAAAATAATTTATTTTTATACTATTATTAAAGAATATAAATTCATTATTATTATTAAATTATATTATTTTATAAATATATTATACTTAATGAAAAAAATTGTTTATTTTATTTATATAAATATTACCTTTATATATCAAATAATATATTACTAATAATTATATTCAGATTTTAATATAATTATTAGATAATCTTAAATCTAATATTCTTATAATAAAATTCAAAATTATCATATTACCAACAAATTACATCGCGAATTAATTTTCTATTATAATACTTTCTATTTAATTTTAACCTTATATTCAATATATTTTATTACTTTTTATTTAAATTAATTATATTTTTTTTCCTTATTATTTTCAATTTATTAGAAAACAAACAAAAAATATATCAATCTTTTGTTTTAAGAAAAAAAAAAAAACTAATAAAAAATTAAATTTAAATAAAATAATTATAAACAAAAACAATTTTCTACAAAATTAGTGTAAAAATAAGTAAAATGGAGGACTAATCTAGTAGACAATCTTTAATTCCACACAATCAAGTAAAAACCCTTATTAAGAACAATTATCAAACGAATTTAAATAAAAAAATGCAGAATATTTAGTTTAAAATCTATAAATATAATTAATTTTAATTTTTTCTAATCATTATGAAAACAAAGTTACCTAAAATAAATGATATATTTATATATAAATAAATAAATCAATTCATTTTATTTTTATTTTCGCATTTTTTAGATTAAATAAAAAGGATGGATATATAAATTAGATATATTTGCTTTCCTTCCTGTTCCTAGAACTTCGCCCATCTCTACCAAAAGAAGGTAAATTATTGATAAATAAAAAATAAAATATATATATATATTTATAAATAAGATGTATATTAATATATATATTTTAAATAAATAACTATAATACACAAATAAAATAAAAATAGTAAATTATATAAAATTATTTAATGCTTATTTATTTTTTTAGTGTTTGTGGGTCATTTTCTCTGTTAGTAATATTTTTAGGGTATATTTTATATTCTCTTTTATCTTTTATATTGGCTAATTATCCCAAAATGAACGAATATTCAGTCCCTTTGGAAAATTAAGCAGTTCCAGTTCCCAAAATGGCTTTCGGCTTCGTAGAAGGAATTTAATTAGATCATACTAATTATGATCTCAGAAATTTTAGTTTCTAATTTAAAATGATGAGAAAATACTAAGATGGAACAGAAAAAAATAAAAATTATACATTATCAAATGAATATTGCGACGGACTAGATTGGTAATAAATGAATTTTAGTCATTTTCTTTTTTAAAAAAATTGTATTACCAATTTTTTAAAAAAAATTATTTTATCTAAAAAATATAAATAAACTGAAACATATTTAATATTGATTATAGTATAATTTATAATATATTTTTAAATTTATAATTATTTTTTCTAAATAAATAAATAAAATAAAATAAAGGATAGGAGAACCCTACAATAATACCTAGCATTTTACATTTTTATGTCCTGATTCTGCACATGACGGGGAATATATAATGCAAGGGCTGCTTCTTTCTTCTGCCATCTAAATTTATCCCAGGTACACTGTAAATTACTGTAACAATTAAACCTCTCTCTTATTTTGCAGAGAATATTAATAACTAAAAGAAGTAACTTCAGGGGGCAGAATTTATCTATTCACAAAATAAGAAAATTCCAGAAATTGGGCGACCGGGGAGGAAATCGCAGACAAATAAAATTTTAATTTAAATTATTATTTCTTAGTTCCAGGCGACTATAACAGAGCTGAATTAGTCATGGAATACAGTGTAACCACCACTAAACCAGATTATTTAACCTCTTTTTCCTAAAAAGAATACCCTGGACTAGATATCAACTCTTAAAATTTTTATATTTCTGACGTCACTTTCTTTGACCCTTTTGCCGCCTTCCAAATCTGGCTCAGACTCAGTGATGTAATAAAAAAAATTAAATTAAATAAAAAAAAAATATTCTCATTTATTTATAAAATTATCGTTATTTTAATTTAAATAAAATTAGATTAAAATATTAAACCAACCAAATAATTATTAATTAATTTATTAAATTACAGGAAGTCCCTCGAGTTGATGTAGTTTATGATACAATTATAGATAAAGTTTCTGAATGGGGAGCTTTGTGGGGAGTTTTGTTTGGTGCATTTGCCTTTTACTTTTTAGGATATAATACTAATAAATTTTACAAAAAAAACGAAGATTGGGCGGATTTCGACAAAGGATTATAAAAAGTAGATTAAGCTTTGTAAAGAAAATCTACTATTAATTAAGATCAACAATAAATAAAATAAGATAGTTAAAATTAATAATAATAACAAGAAATAGATATATGATCTATTATATTAGTTCATTATATTTATATTTAAAAAACCAGTTTAATATTGAATTTATTATTATATTTATATAAATTTGTAGCTGAATTTTTTATTTATTATTAAATTATTATAATAGTGTTTATAAGTATTTTATAATTATAATACATTAAGTTAAAATTATTATAAAAGTGAATTATAATATTTATTTGAAATAAATAATTCTATTTTTTTTTACCTATTCAAATTAAAATATTAATAAAATTTTAATTGAAAATTAACCATTCAAATAATCGCTTTAATTAATTTTTCTGCTTTATTTTTTTTTTCAGAATTTTATATTTTACAAGTAATTTAGTAATTATCTAATAAATATACTAATAAATCTCATTATATTTCAATAATTATAAAATACCAAAAAAAACCTAACAATAATAAAATGTCTTAGGCTTATTATTTCGTCAAAAATTTCAACTGGGCTGAAGTCAAAAACCTTTTATGTTATAGTACAAAACACCCAGAACTCTTATCAAACAATCAAAAAATTACCAGATTATACAGGTAAAAAACCTAACAAATATAAAAAAAAATTGTACAATAATACTTACCAAATTTCACATCCTACCACAAAATTTCAACTCAAATTTAAATTGAAAACCCTTAAAAAACGGAAAAAAACAATAATATATACAATAAAAACGCAAATTTTATAATAAATACAAAAAAAAATACGAATCCATACAAAATTAAGCTCAAATTTTACCAACTAAGTTATAAAAATAAATTTAAAAAATGCAATTAAAAAAACTAATTTAATAATCAAAATAATATCGAAAAATTTAATTTAATATATATGCAATTTTTTTTTTATTTATTTTATCTATATTTATTTAAAAATTATAGAGCCAGTTTGAGAAGAATGTTCGCTCACAAATTAGAAGGATATAAAACCGATTTCGGAGATTATAATGAATCAGTTAATGAAATTTATAGAGATTTCGATCACATGTTAACTTTAAAAGCTGAAAGTTAAGAATTATAAAATTTATTCTAAAAATACGAAAAATTATAAGAAGACTTATTTGATCCTAGTATGTTAATTGAAGATTGTAGACCCTACTCTCCTCCTTCTGCCAGATATTTCATTTGGGGAGATGAGGTAAATAATTTCTTTATATTATATTTTTGATCTAAAAATTAGTATATTTCTAAATATATTGTTAAATAAACCAATTAAAAATTATGGTATAATAATATTATGAAAGACTAAATACTAATGATAATATATTATATTTAGCGAAAAAAAATAAAATACATGTTTTTATAAATAATAATGAATTAAATTACAATTATTTTTAATTCAATTGCATTTAATAATTTTTTAAATTATAAATATTTTTAATATATAATTAATTCTTTTAAATTATTAAAATAGGCTTTAGAAAGAGATCCTTTTGGTTATTATAAACCCAGATTAATGTCTGACTCTAGACCTGACCCCAATTTGCCTTATTTTGAAGACTATCCTATGAATGATTCTCACTGGAATATTCACGAAACTTTTCCCGAAGGTAAAATATATATTAAAAAAATAAAATAAAAAAAATAAAATATAAATTTTATTTATTTATACTTTTAAAAAATTATATATTATTTTTTACACAACATAGACTTTGACGATCATGATTACGCTAAAGAAGAATTTTAAGAATAAAATGAAATAGCTTCTTACTAATAATAAAAATGAAATTGAAATATAAAATTGTAATTAAAAAATGCAATAATTGATGATAATTGATTTAATTTTATAATCCTACCATACAATATATTTTTAAAGATTTATCAATATAAATATGAAAAATAAAAAATACGATATTATATAATAAAAGAATGAAATAGTAATTTTAGAATCAAGAAAGTAAGTTAAATTTTTAAAATAGAATTTAATAAAATTACATATAAAAAAAATTTGTTTAAACTAAAACATTTCGATTTATTTTTTTAAATTAGATTAATAACACAATTCAGTTATATATTAATAAATAAATAAATTAAAATATTTTTATAAATCCATTCAACACATTATAAATTATAAAAATTATAATAAATTTTTAATTTTCATTTTAATTAATAAGACTCTCAATTATATTACTTATTAGTTTAATTTTAACTTTTCTTGAATGATAAACTCCTATAAAATTTTATATTTTAAATTATTTTTAATTTTAAAATTTAAATTTTATATTTTTAAATTTTTTTTTTTATATTTATTACTATCCTTCTGGGAAAAATGAAGTCCTTCCCTCTTACATACACTTGTAAATATATTTTTCAGTACCAGTATATGATTCTTTGTCCTTATAATATAATGAACCCATATATTTCAAATAAGTCCAAAAATTATGTTCATTCTAAAAAATTGAAAAATTTATTATATATTATTAAACCATATTATTTTTAATTCATTTATTTATAATTTACCCAAACATGTTTATCGAAACCAGGTAAGTACATTTTTTACACTTTATCTCTCTGCAAAGAACAAATCAAACAAATATTACTTAGATCATTTTATCTCTCTGTAGCTTTTTTCCTTAAAGCCCCATAAGATTCGATAATTAAAGCTGTGAAAATTATAATTTAAATAAATAAAAATAAAATAATTATCTAAATTTATATTTATTATATAAAAAATATATTATTAATATTAATTTCATACACGTAAACGTCCATGTCCAAATACAAGATACCACAACCAACATAAACATAAAGTCAAATACATCTTCAGAATCTAATACATAACTTCCATTTACAGATTTATACGCTTTTTTATAAAATTAATTCAAAAAATTATTGAAATAAAAATTTTACAAAACAATTAAAGAATTCATTATAATATTTTATTTATTTTAAATTTAATTAATTAATTTACTTTCTATCGTAGCAAATAATTTAGAAAGTCTTTATTTCTGTGCATTATCAAAAATAACCGAAAAACAAGTAAGCAAATTATCGCACAACCCGTCAAAATAACTAGAAAGCCAAATAAAAGCCACTATGGAAAAGAAATACATAAATATAAAATACAAAACGATATTATAAAAAAGTCTTTTTCTCGGATTCCAAAACGCTTTAAACACATTTTAAGTCTCAGGAAATCTAAAAAACACGTCCAGTAACAAAAATGGTATAAAAAATTCGTGTAGGTGAACTGACATTATCAAAACTGGCATATAAGTCACGAAATAAGCTACACTTGTATGGGAAAGCCAGTGTTTCAAAATAATTTTCAACTTTTTCAAAAATATTTGAGAAGTTAACTTTGAATTCTAAATAATTCCTATATAAAATTTATTAAATTAATAATACTTTTATAAAATATTTTAATTATCAAAAATAAAATAAAAATTATTAAATTTTTAAGATATAAATATTAATAAATTAAACTTTTATTTTATACCTTTTTGTTGTAATCTTCTTGCCTCTTCCTATTCCTAGTCTATTTTATTTTCTAATTATTTTGTGTCTTCTTGAATAACCCAGTTTAAGTATTTGTAATTTTAAATCAAAAAAAACAAGAAAAGTATAGAACAAACAAAAATTTATGCATATAACGTGTAAACCATAGAAGCTTAACTATAAATTCTCCTTTCAAATTTCAAGTCCTAATCCTCAATGTCATCTTTATATAGGTAAACTAATTAAATATTCTCGACGACAGATAAAAAAAAGTTAATAGCTAAAAATATAAAATTAAGTAAAATTTAAAAATAAATTATTATAAAATAAAAAATTATTAAATATTTTATTTTTTTACTTCTTAAATAACTTTATTTTTAACTAAGCCAAATAGTAAAAGCAAATAGCACTTTTCTATGTGCTTTATCGTGTAACCTTCTTTCACTCATCAATTTTTTATTAAAAGACTCAGCAAATTTAATAAGAGATTAATATTTTGACTATGTACTAGTTCTGTCAATTTTATATTCAAATTCGTCCATTATTTCCAAATTCAAACAGTTCATCTGAGGCAAAATCTAAAAATAAATTTCTTATAATTATCCCTCATCATTTATAATTTCTATCCACCCAGTATTTTTCTAATAAAATCTGTAAGCTTAATAAAAAGTAAACAAATCTTGCAAATATGTCTCATTCTAACCTTACCATTTCTCGTCTTTAAAATTAAATTAAGTGTCATTTTTAAACAAAAAATCTGCTTTTAACATTTTTTTATTAGTTTCATCTAACCCTCTTATCAAAAAAAATATCTAAAACCCATACTATATATCTTCCAACGCCTCCTAAGAGTAAAACTTATCATATTTCTTCTCAAAAATTCTGTATATAGATATAAAAGTTTAATATAAATTCTAAAAATTAAATATCCTAACTATCTATTTTCTCCTAATTGACTGTTAATCATTTTCAATCAAGTGTTCAATAACCTCAAAAAACAAATTCTTCAACTAAATAATCTGTTTATCCTCCAAAAATTTCATGTGAAAATCCTGTAAAAAAATACCCATAAAATCCAGCATCTTCAAATCCTGCTTCTGCTAAGTTAAATACTCTATTTTTTTCTTAGAATTAAAGTGGAAATCTGAAATCTACTGGTCTAACATAGACATCACAAAAGACAAAGAATCTAAAAAAGAACTCTAAATCAAAATTAACTTATTTTCATTTCTTATCCCTTAAATTAAAGTCAAAATTGTCTGTAATAATTCTTTCAATAATTTGTAATGATATTCATTCATTTTAGGCTTAAAAGCTGACATATTGTTCTCAGATATATAATCACTTTTATAAACATTTAATTGTCCTAATAAAAAAAAAAATATATATATTTATTAAAATAATTTTTATATTTTATATTATCCTATTTATTTTTTTATATTTAATTTTAAAATTAAACAATTTTAATACTTTAAATAATTAATAAAATATATAGGTAAAATTATTTAATTATATAATTTGATAAAATTTTCTCAAATTTTATTCTAAATTAAAATTTTATTTATTATCTTTTAATACCTTAAGTAGGTTTTATCAAAGTAATTCTAATTAGCCTGTCAAATAATCTAACCAATAATTCCATAATATCATATGAATTATTACAATGAGATTAAAGTCGCCATAATTTTTAAAATTAAGTATTTTGCCCAGAATTTAAAGCTTTAATTAAAGCTAAAATATGTAAAATTGTGTGCTAATCTTTATTATTATAAGAAAAATTCAGCTCATCAATCATCACAAATAACTAATTTTCTTTCATTTACAATGAGTCTAATTTTGTAAGTTCTTATTTTATAACTAAACAAATTTTTGCAAAAAAATGCTCAATTTTTGTGTGCATAGAAAAATCCTCATAAATTTTGCTAATAACCATAGTATTGTTATTCTAAACCAATTTTATTGTCAAATTTATCAAGCCTATTTTAAAAAAAAATATTTAATATAGTAAAAAATGTGTTTATATAATTTATAAATAAATAAAATTAGTTAATAAATAAATTTAATAATTTTAGTAAAATGTTTATATTTTTTTTATTTACTAACGAAAACATCATCATTATTTAAATAAGTGGCTGGATTTGTAAAGTTACTCATAATTATTCTTCTTAAAGAAAATTAGTTAAAAATTTAATCAATAACTTCATTTCTCCTTATTTAACTTTCAAAACTGCCAATATATTCAGTGATAAAATCCAAACATTAAGATAAAACGCCTAATAATTTTTAAAAATATAAAATAAATATAAATAAAATTATTTTTATTTTTATTTAAATTAATTATAAATTTAGTTTAATATCTTTGAAATTCAGTTTATTTTATTTATTTTTAAAATTTTCTATATAATTATTTTAATTTTCTTTACCTATTCTTTCTCCCATGTGATCTTACATAAAATCCAATCCTACTTCTAAAAATGCCAATAATTTTTCTATAAAAACATTTGTTTTTATTCTCTATTTTTTTATTTACTAGGTTTTTTAATCTTAAGAAATATTTTATTTAGTAATATTCAAATTATTCTTAAAATTAGATTAAAGCATGCCTTTATTGTTGTCAATTGCCGGGTGTTCATCTTTCTTTTTTTCTAAAATTATAATTTAAATTCACTTTTATATATATACTAATCCAAAAAATATATATATTTAATTTTAATAACATTAGGTATTGGAAAAAATTAAAAAATTGTTTATTTATTTAATTAAAATTTTCTTACCTTATCTTATCAAATGAAACATTTATTTATAATAACCTTTAAAAAATTAATCATTAGGCTTAACTTTTGTAACAATATATAATAATAAATTTCTCACAGAATCTCTAAAAATATCTCCTCTATTAATCGATAAAATATTCCTAATTTTAGGCACAAACATTCCAATTTGATCATTCTAAATTTTACCCAAACTATATTAATCTAAGCAAAATAAAAATTTCTGTAAATTTCAAATTTTAAACAAAAAAAATAACAAATTACCGATTTTATGCAAATTAAACTATTTCATATTTTACTGTTCTTTTTCTATATTATTCTCATCTTACATGTCAAAAATATCAGCAGGCTTATCTTGCTAAAATAAAGTCTTAAATTCTTAAATTTCCACATAAAATTTATTATAATAATATTTTTAGTCTTATATTTTTATTTTTTCCCAAAACTAAATAAAACTGTTAGCATATTTTTTAAATAATAATTCAGTTTCCTTTTATACTACCTATTATTATTTTTCTTATTTCGAGTTCTTATTTTCCTATTATATTTTTTTTAAAATAAGTTATTAATTACAATTAAAAATAAGTTGTTAATTTTTAAAAATTTAATATTTTTAAATTATATCATATATTACAGCATTTCCCGGATATTTAGCAGATTCAAAGTAATTTGTATCAAATTTTAATTCTTAACCATCATGTTCGTTAGAAACCTGTACTTCCTACTCTTCTTCATCAATAGTTTTATTAGCTTTATTAAGTTTTATAATTTACTATTAATAGTTTTCCGAATCAGTTTAAATCATGTAAAATTTTTTCAAATTTGCAAAAAATTTCAATTATTCTCTCAATAAAAACATAGTAAAATCCAATGGTTCAGGCTCGTGCTTTTAATACTCGTAATTTTCACATATAAATCGCATCGCATATTAAAATAAATTATCTTCACTTGACAAATTAATTAAATTATTTCCATAAGTTTATTATCCCTCTAATTCGCTTGAATTTTCGCTGCTAGAAATACTATAGGTATCCATATCATTTGAACTTTTATCTAAACTTGTATTTTAACCTATAAAATAAATAATGTAAAAATAAACCTTATTAATACTAATATCAAATTAATGATTATATTATATTACTTCTTTCAATAATTATTATTTATATATTCACTTTTATAAATTAATTGTTATTTTTTATATTTATAATCAAATAAAATCATAATTATATTTATTTAAATATTTATTTTTATTTTTATTAAATTTTATCCTATCATATTTCATTTTATTTTAAATAATAATTTTTAATTTTACTATTTTTGCCGTAAATTTCATCGTCCTCATCAACAATGCCAATAGTATTCTGTGATTTTTTTTAATTTTAAGGCTATATATTTTCTTAAGTGTCATTTAATTTTTAACTTTCATGAGATTTTGCATCTTTGTCATTTTAATCTTCTATATTTAATTAAAAAATTTCATTTTAACTATCTTATTTTTATTACTATTCGGGCTATATCTAAGGAGTTAAATTAATGCCAAATAATTAAGATTATGACTATTAAAAATTCTCATTAACATCTTAAACTAAAAATATAATTATAAATTAAAAAGATTGTAATAATTCAAATTTATTGTAATATTGTTTATACTTATTTTTTTTAAAATCTAAAATTTCAAATTTGATCTATTTTTATGCATTGCTTGGTTGTAAATATTTCTTTTCTTTTCTAAGTGATTCTTAATTCTGTGTAATTTCTAAGTATTCATACTCTACAATAAATCAATCTAACTCTATATATACCTATTCAAAAACTAATTATCAGTAAATTTCCAATTATTAAATTCGCTTTCCTGCCACTATAAAATAAATAAATTAAATATTTAAATTCCCAATTAATAAATAAATTATTAAACCTAAAAAATAAAATAGTATACCAACAAATTCAAAGTCTTTATAAACTCCACCTAAAACAAACTAAACAAAAAATTATTATCTGAAACCTAATCATACATATCATTTTTAGCTAAAAGCGAAAAAACGTAATGTGGGTGAAAAATCTGCTAAAACAAATAATGTAGCCTCCTTTTATCCGGAATAATCATAAAAATTTCTCTAAAATATTTCAAAGCATACGCCTAATAAACGAAAGGCAGCAAAGTTTTAGTAGAATACTCAAAATCAAAAATATAATACTGTTACTAATTTCCTTACTAAACCTAAGGTCCAAACTAAAACTGTCTCTAAGTTTTGCTCATTCCCAAAAACGCGTACACATTTTCAGTGTAAAAAATGTAGTCCAATAACAAATTCACAGTTTTTTCTTAAACCACTTCCGTTTAACTGAAATTGTTGTAAACCAAAATATTCTTAAAAAATTCCAATTATTTTGGGTCGCTTGACTCATATTTGTAACACCTTATTTTCGCCTGCTAAGCGAAATAAATTAAAAGTTCTTTCGTCAATTTATTCTAAGTTACATAGTCGTTTGTGTAAATATTTATTATTAACTACGTCTGACCCAATTCAATTGCGCTCAAATATTTTGTCAACAAAGGTAATCTCTCCAACAAAACCCTTATTTAATTATATTAGTATAATTTAATTTTTATAAAAAATTAATAACTTTTTTATATATTCCAAAAAATGATAATTTTAAACCATAAATATTTTTAAAATTTAATAACTTTCTTACAATTTATTTTCTTTATTATCTTCAATAAAGAGTTGTAAAACTTTAAAACATTTCTCGAAAATATCTTTAAACCTAAAAAATTACGCAGAAATCACGCTATTATTATCGTCAACCAAAAACTAATTTTCCTCCAAAAAATCCAGTAAAACTTCGTGAAATTTTAAAGAATTTAACATTTTTTGCACTGAATAAAGTGTGTCAGAATACAATTAATCTCCTTTTCCACTTGAACTGCTGTAATTAGTGGATTTTTTAGTTGAAGATTTTTTTATTTTCAAAGGATTTTAATTTTGTAATGATAATTTAACTGGATAAGAATTATCACCGTACTATTACTCAGGTTCCATTTTATTTTAAAAAGCATACTTAAACTCTTTATATTTCTCTAGTATATACTCTATTTGTTCCAAACAAAAAATAAAATTTTCCTTAATTTGATGCGACAACTCCTCCTTCCTGAATAAGAAATAATATAATAATTAAAGATATATTATAATTATTTATATATTAAAAAAACAATTAATTAATTATCACAAATTTTGCTTGCAAAATTTGTTTTACTTTACTTTTTATATTTTTTTATGCACATTACAAAAAAATCCTAAATTTAAAATTTAATTTTTTCTCAAATGTGATATTATTTCCGTATTCTACGTATATGATTTTATTTAAAAAAACTAAACAAAAATTTACAAATTCCCCTAATTTTTCATTTTGCTTTTATTACAAGATAAATTTGTAATATCATAATAAAAATCGAAATAAAATAACTGTATATATTACTAGAATATAATAAGATATAATATATAATTTAAATAAATATATAATATAACTTAAATATATTTTTTTAAAATATCTACATACCTTCAATGGGAAAAAAAATATCTAAAAAAATTTAATGCCACCTTTGTCCCCAACTTCCGTTCCAACTATCACACATTTTTATATAATATTTTAAAACTAGATAAAATTATACATCATAATATAAAATAAAAATATACCATCATCGACACTTTTTATTGACATTTTAAGAATTTAATTTTTTTAAAAAAAATTATTAAAATTCTTGTAAGATTCTATTATAAATAAATAACTAAAAAAATATAGTAGGCTGCCGTTAGGTAGCCTGATTTGTCTTTAAATTAATTTTATCTATTTTGTTAATTATTAAAATTCTTGTTAGATTTTTTATTATATATAATTAAAAAATTGAATTTGATCCAATTTTTATATTACGGCAAATGAATAAACTTAAGATAAAGCAGGCTGCCTACGGCAGCCTGCTTTATCTTTAAATAAATCTTATTTATTTTTGTTAAGTATAAAAATTCTTGATAGATTTATTATATAAAGCTTAACAAATGAAATCAAAATTAATTTGATCCAATTTTTTACATAAAGGTAACTGAATATTTTAATTTTTTAAACAATTCTTTATTTATTAAAATATCTATGTATTAACATAATTTAAAATATAAAAATATTGGAGTTATGCAATAATTAAAGGAAAGAAGGATACTATTTAGTTTTAATAACAATATACTTAAATCTATTTATTTTTAATACATTTCTATTGAAATTTTTTTTTATATTTGTATGCAAGCAAAATTTGTCACCACTGATTTTAATCAGCCTCTAGTATTTATTATGTTAAAAAACCTAAAAATTACATTTCAAAATTATTGGCAATCCAAGCATCAGATCTCTCCTAAAACCCTTTCAAACAAGCAATATACCTTGAAATTTCATCAAAAATATTTACCATATCGATACTGTGAATATATTAATTTTCACATAATTTTTTTATTTATAATTTATTTATCCGAGTTATATTAAATGTCAAATTTAAAATCTATGAATTCAAATAAAAATCATTGCTTTCTTAAAATAATAACAACATTTTTTTAATTAATTTCTTCCCTAATAATTCTCCCATTAAGACCCCTCCTTTTCCTTGCACTTTTGTTTACATTGGGTCTTTAATCATACTATAAATATTTCTTTCAAATGATTTAAAATATTTAATAATTAATAAATTAAATTTAGTAAATTATTCGTATAATAAATTTAATAATTAAATTAATAATTATTTTATCTTACTTTTTCATGAAATAACTTAATTAATTCTCATAAACTTTTGTATCTATGCTAAATTCCAAACTTTTTTAAGAAATATCCTGCATTTTTTATAATAATTCTTACTTTTTCATAGAACTCTTATATTTTTTATTAGTAAACATCATTTAATTATTTATTTTATTATTATTTTATTCTTCCTATAAAATTTAAGAATTGTCATTCTTATATGCCCAAAAACTAGTAAGTTCTTCCCTTTTATTTACTATAACTCTCATTAATTTATCATTCATTTAATCATACAAAGATTATAATTAATCATCCAAAATGTCGAAAATTTCATTTTTAATCATCAAAATAATCTAAAAAAAAAATTTGTTTATTTATTTTATTTATCAACTAATCTTATTAAATTTTTAATTCAAAATTACATCAGCTTCTTTAAAATTTTAATAATTTTCCAGTTCATGAATCAAATTATTTTTCAAAATTGGTTTGGTTTAATTTTATCTAAATCCCTTTTTAATTGCTTTTTATCTCAAAGTCTGCTAAGTCTGTAAAGTTTCACTTCTATCTGTAATAAAATTTAACATCCAATCAAACAATTCTTAAGCATCTTAATCATTCTGTTATTTTATATTTATAACTCCAAATTTAATTAGCACTCTAAAAGTCTTAATTATTGACAGCACCAAAATATGTCTATAAAAAATAAATGTAACAAAAAAATATAAAAAAAAATTAATATTAAAAAATTATAAATAAATAAAATAATATATAATATAATATTTGTTTATATTTTATTTATTACGAAACCATTTAAAATTTAGTAACTTTATGTTTATTCCAAAGTCCCTTAACAATCCTAAGCAATGACTAAACCCAATCATTAGGTTTATACTCTTATTTTACAAAAATATTTTACATTGTGCCTGCTTAGGTTTTCGATTTCCTCTAATAAATCTTATGAATATCTTTTAAAATTCTTTTCGGATCTTAATCTTATTAATCTTATTTTAAAAATTATTAATTATATTCTTCTTCTCTCTCAGAACTACTCTACATGCTCTCATTTTCACTATTATAATTATTATTCAAAGGCACCTGTAAATTATTACTATTATTATTACTTTATTAAGTGTAATTATAGTTATTATTGTTATTAATAAAATTCATGTTCTCATTATTCGAATCCATTGCATTCATTTCCCCCATACTACTGGTAAAATATTCATTATTATTATTATAATTATTTATATTCAAATTATTATTTTGCAAAATCTAACTCAAATTTTTATTTATGCTTAAACTTGAATTCTTATTCTTATTTTAATTTTATTAATTAGAATTTTTATTTTAATTAGGGAAAGTTCCCTAAGATATAAATGTTTTTTAAACTACAGATTTATCTACTTCAGTTTCCATTTATTTTGTCTTTAAATTTGACTCTGACTCATATTCAGAACCATTGTATTCAGGCTCTAATTAATTATTTGTATCATTTTTTTAACTGCTTATAGTTTACTAATTATTTGTATCAGATAATTAATTAATATTATCGTTTGTTCTTCTGTTAAAATGTAACTAATTACTAATTTACATATATTATTTATAATTTATTGGTGTCTACTAATTTAAACTCCTATTATTTAAATTAACTAAACCTTTTTAAAACTGACTTTAATGGTAAAATTCATTTTATTAGTTCAAAGCATTTTAATTTAAATCTATCATTGTATGAATCTTTTTGCTACCAGCTTCTTATTATTATTAATTTTAATTTTATTTCTTATTTTAATTTTTAAGTTGAGCCGTATATTATTAGGGCAGGAATTATTAATTATTCATACTACTAAATTCAGGTGGACCATTTTTACTAATAGTATTTACATTACTTGTATTAAAATTTATTTATTAATTATTTGCAGCATTAATAAATTGTAATTAATTTTCATTTTCATCTAATTAATTTAAAGCTTAGTCTAATTCATTTTCGCTACTCTATCTTGAAAAAAATGCTGCTTATTTTTGCCTCAAAAATTATTTCTAATTTATTAAATCTTTATGGAATGATGAGGTATCACCATTTGATTGATTCATTAAACTTAAATTCATAAATTAATTCCCTGCTTTAATAAATATACTTTTCTCTCTTTAAATTTATTTTATATCATTAGCTTCACCGTCAAAAGAAATATCAGACCCAAAATCTTCTTCCTATTCAAAGTCCATATCTTTGCTATTCCCAACTTCCTCTAAAAAAATAAATTTATTAAACATTTTATAAAACCAAATTAAATTATTTTTAAAACTTTTTCCTAATATATCAAATTTATTTTAAAAACTTTTTCTTATAATATCAAATTTATTTAAAAAAAAAAGTAATAAAAAAATAATTTAAAATACTCTCAATATTTTTTTACCTTCTTTTACCAAAGTCTTTTCAATGTCCAAAGTAATATCATAAATAAAATTAGTTTCTTCTAAATTTTCCATTTAATTTTTCATTTGCTTTAACCTCTATTCTTTCATATGCTATCTCTATTCTTCTGCTCTCAAACTTGTCAAAAAATGGTTGGGATTTTTCTCGTAATTAGGCAATTAAGATACCATCGACTCTTATTTTATTCCTTTTAAACTAGATGGTAAAATATCTCCATTTCTATTTTTTCTTATCACCTATACCTCCTAGTACTTTTACATAAATTTTAATTTTTAAAAAAATAAATATTTTTTTGTCTGTTTTAATAATTTATTTAGTTTTTTTTACGTGACTTTGGTCTAATTATATTTTTGTTTTCCCAGAATAAACTTCAGAAAAATGACTTACATCTATATATAAAACTGTATATAATTCTATAAATGAACTAATAATCCAAGCAGTTAATTATTTTCGGTAGGGAAAATTGCAATTTATAATTTCCAAAAGTAAATAATATGGGAAATAATTTCTTAACAAACAAATATTATTATAATTTCTTTTCTTGCAAATCAAAATATAAAGCCTAATTTAAAGATAAAATATTTCCTACAAATTCTTAAAATAGGTCAAGTGCTTCTACTATTTATAAGGTTTTTCACAAATCCTTTAAATTTGTAATTTAATAATACTTTAAAAATACATGTTTCATTTATATAATTAAAAATTAGTATTTAAAATATATATTATTTTTTTAATTTACTCAACAAACTTATCAAAAGTAAAAAACTTATTCTTAACTTTAATCATAAAAATCTTCCTATAATTTTCTTTATTCAATTAAAATTTAAATGGAATAAAAATCTATTCATAATAAGAAGAGTTAAAATAATATCTGTCAAATATAATTTTCCCTACAAAAGTCTAGTTAGAAGACAAAGTTTAAGAACCATCCACACACAAATGTGCTAACATTAATAACATTCTCTTATCAACTATTTTATTCATCATATAATAATCATTATAAGTGTAAAATATCAAATGTAATAAAGTTATATAATCTCTGCTTGCAAATATTTTATACTTCCTTAAATTAAAATTGTATAAAATATCTCTTTTTATAGGCAAACTTATCCTTTAAACTTTCTTCATAAACATAGATAAACAGTTCCAAGCGTCCAACCCATGTCCAACCTAAAATTAATAAAAAAAATAAATAATTTATTTTATTTTCATATATATTATATATATTAATTTCATTAAATGTCGTAATTTTTAAAGTTAAATTGGGTTTTTTTATAATAAATTATTTTTAATATTTATTTATATTCAAAATTAGATGTAAAAATAATTTAATTACTTATTTTATAAAACTAAAAGTATATTTTTATATCAATTCCTTTGGAAAAGTCGGCTACTGTACCATCACAGATAAAATTTTATAACTTTAGTTGGCAATCGATATAAAAATCTTACAAATATCATTTTTATTCAAGTTGTTTCCATAAACTTTATTTATTTTTAAATTTTTTAAATGTGTTTTATTCAAAGTATTTAACATACTTGACTACATTCTCTATTTCCTTCTTTTAAAAAACTCCAGATTTTTAACAGTACTAATAATCTAATAATAATAAAAATGTTAAATAATTAATAATTATTATAAAATTTATTTAAATTAATTATCTATATTTATTAAAAAAGATATAAAAATTTGACATTAACTTTTTTTAAAGTAATTTTTTATTTTTTTATTTTTTTAAATATTTTTTTATTTACATTTTTGGCTCTTCTTATATATTAATTGATTTCTTTCAAAACACTGTCATTTAACATGGTATTCAAAAGCCTAAAAATAGCAGAATGAATAAAAGACTATATTAATAACTTAATTCTTTTCTCATTTGGATTAGGAGAGGCAAAAAGGACGCCCGTAAAAAAATTCTCACAGTGTAAAAAAATATAACTGTATTTTAAAGCATTATCTAATTTTTCTAAAGTTTATTAAGTATTAATCGTGGGATTCCAGTTTTTAGACCCTATTAATTTCTTTATTTCTTCAGTTCCGTCCATAATTATCCTTTCACAGTCTTTTATGAATCTTAATTCCCAAGTTAAAAGCTAATTCAATTTTATAAATTTAAAACTTTCTACAGTTTAATTATTTTCACAAATTTTAGGCAAATACTGACAAACTGAACTTTCGAAATCTATACCAATTACTTTTGGATATTTCTCTTCTTTTTCAAACTTGTCTAGAATTATTTAATAGTTTTAATAAAAAAATATTAAAATAATTATAAATAATTTAAATTAATTTTTTTTTACCATTATTACTCTTCGCGATTGAAAATGTCATACTGTAATCAATTTGATATTTTGCATTTTATTAATAGCCTTTTTCATCCAATAAATAAAATTAAGTTTAAACTTATAAACTTGAACTAGTTTCTAGCCCCTGAACTGATTATTCTTCATCCGTATTTCTCTCGCAAAAAGATAAATATTATCCAGTACTTATTTTAAATAAATTGATAAAAATTAAAATAAATATAAATATAGTTGTTTTATTTTATTTAAATTTTTTTTATCTTACTGTAAATTTTTTATTCTAAATGGCTCCTAAATATTTATCAATCCACCGATATCTTAATTATATTAAATTAAATTAAATATAATTAATAAATAATACAATAATATACCTATTAAAAATAATTATCTATATTACCTTATTATTATTTTTCAGCAGTCCAATAATTACCAGTGTGAGATAACATTTACAAAGGTTAAAAATAAACTTTATCGTTTTAGTTTTTAAAACTATTCCAATTTTAAAATAAATTATTATCAATTTCTTATTAATTTGCCAAAAATTTTAAACTTTAATGTCTATTTATATTAAATGTATTGTTATTTTCATTTGGCTGCTATTTAAATGATATGCTGGGTCTAATCTAAATATTTTATTAATTTTTTATTCTTTCTAATCTAGTTTACTAAAAAATTTTTTTCTAAAAATTTTTTTCCATTTCTTCAACTTTCTTTTCAAAACAATTTATCGTCATTGTAGTCTAAGTTTACAAGTGACTTATCATAAACATATCCCCAGCTTTTATAGAATTTTTATTTTAACTTTTACAGTCTTCGTATTTTTTAAATCTTAGTAATAAAGTTAATCGTTTATAAATAAATTTTTTAATAAATCATTTTATTATATTAATTTAAACTTACATTAAAGCCGTATATTTATTCTAATTTGGCGTGAAATTAATATCTTCCGACTCCAATACATTTTTACTCTTCAAATTCGTGATAGTAATCTAATTAATGAAAAAATTATAATCAGTATACCTATCCTAATCTAAAGTAGCGCTAAATAAAAACTTTTCACCATATTATATATAATTTTCTTTCTATGATCTATATTTAAAAAACTAATTCATTGAAAATGCAAAATCAATATCAGGAGCTTATTTCAACTGTAAAGTATAAAAAACCTCCTACTTTTAAGCAGAATTTTAACAGTTTTACTAACATTTTTGGCTTTGATTTTAAGAATTATTTTATGAGTTATTTTATTACTTGTATTAATTATTTTGATCAATATTCACCTATTTTAAACATAGAATTTTTCTTGAAACTATGTGCTCCAACAAAAAATACTGCCTTATTGCCAACGGATTCTAAAATTATTATAATTTTACTCTTTTTTATTCATTTAATTCCTCTGCCAAATCCTCCAATTTAGAGGAAATCTTATGCTAACTGTAGTTTTATTTATTATCAATATCAGCATTCTATATTTAAATTTAAAAATATTAAATGATATATTAAAAAAATTTATTTAAATCAACTAAATATTTATATTTTTTTCAATTATAATTTTATAAATTACTATATTATTAAAACCAATTATTCTAACTAATATTAAAATAAAATAATAAAAAAACTACCGAATATTTAAGACAATCTTTCATAACATCAAAAGTTAAAGGTGGCAAGACCCTAAATAAGCATTCAGAAATATCTTCATTTTCCATTGCCTATATACAAAAACTCAATTTTTATTCAATTATTTATTTTTTTTAAAAATTATAAAATTCTAATATTTTCAATAAAATCAAAAATATGACTCATTTAATTATTAAAAATAATAAAATAATTTAAATATAATTTTCATACCTTTATATTTTTTATATAAATATCCTAGTTGATAAAACCAGGAGAACATAAAAAAAATTGTTCTGCATAATCTAATTATATTGTTATAATATCCCCAAATTTTATTAAATTTGTATCACTTGTTGAATTTTTCATTTTTTTCTTAGTTTGTTTATAATTATAATAAAGGCTTATAATTATTTATTATATTATTCTTTTTTTTTTTAATTAAAATTCAATAATATTTTAATGATTTTAATTATTATTCACTCATTTTTATGTTTTATAATAAGTAATTATTAATTTTATTAAATAGCTTTATGCTAAATTTAAATAATATTTATATGATATTATATTTCAAAAATAACAACAAATGATAAATCGAGAATAACAAAAATTTTGTAATATAAATATTTAAATATTTAATTATGTTATATTATTAATAATTTCTGTAACCTAAAAAAAATGCCGAATAAAAAATATGGTCTTACTTAATTTTAATAATGATAAATATAATTTTACGTGGAATTTATAATAATTGAATTAGTCCTTAAATATATATTAAATATTAATTTCTAATAATTAAAATAAACTTTAATCGAATAAATAAATAAATAACTAAATTTAGTATTAAATAGTATGTTTTTAAATTACTGCATTTTTTTAAAATTATGATTTCATTTTTAGTTCTATAATAAGATTATTTTAAAAAATCAATTAATTTTCAATTTAAAATAATGGAATACAATTAAAATAATAAATCAAAATCTATAATTTAACTTAACGCAAGTTTTTTGTAATTTAAAATTTTAACATTCAAAAAGTTTTTATAAATAAAATTAAATAATTAGACTAATAATATTTCATTAAATTTCATTGTAAGTAATTTTATATAAAACTTTCATTTTAATATTTAAAATTACCACAATATAAAAATATTTATTTTAAATGAAAAGTATTTATTTACTTAAAATTCGTATAATGCAAAATATAAAAAGTTAAATATATTACATTAAGTAAAATATGGAAATAAATATTTTTTTCTTCTTATATTTTTAAAAAAATTTTTTTTTTAATATTTATAATAATTAATCATATCTCTTTTAATATCTTAAAAAATAGGATAAGTAATACGTTTAATTGGAAATTAAATAGAATAAAATAAATATAAAGTAAAATTTTACTGAAAAGGTAAATAATTCACTTAATTTAGTGTTTATTCTGCTTATAAATATCTATTATTTAATATAAATTTATAATATTAATATAAATAGCAACATATATTAGAATTTATATTTCATAAATCTGATAATTTCTATATGTCCAGAGTTTTATTTTTAATATCTTATTATTATTATTTTTAAATTGATTTTTAATTTTGGAACTATTAATTTTATACTTCTATTTCGAATTCTTCTTCATATAATTTCTCTTATAATTTCAAAATTTCATTTAACTAAGATTTCAAGTTATCAGACAATTAATTTTTATTTTTCTCAAAAAAATGTTTATTATCCTTATTTATCTCACCCAACTCTTTTTTTCGATTTTATAAGGTTTTTTAATTATTTTCAAACAGATTTCCTGATTCAATATAACAATACTTACTATCAAATTCCAATACCTCTTTCAATTCATCTAAAAATTTTTAATGTATATTCCTAGAAGTATTAAACATAGAAATCATCGAAATTATTAAGGGTTATTACTATATAACATCTTTACTAATAATTTTTCTTTCTTAATCATATTTATATTTAACTTTCTAAAATAAAAAGCCAACTGTCGAACTATATATAACTTCATTTTAAGTGACTTCGCTAATAATTTCCACATCTATTCCTATTTAATAATTATAATTTCTTAATAATTATTAAATATTCTATATAATTTTCAAAAGTTGAAATAAAATAAAGTTCTTTTAAATTTATATTTAAAAATAATTTAATACCTAAAAAATGATGAATTAATTTCATTCCTTTTTCAGGACTCCCCTATTCTATTGTATAGCCTTATGATTTATAGTGAAGTGTTTATCTTAATTTTTCCCTTGTTAAATGATGCAAAAAACATTCTCGGACATCTTCGAATTAAATATCATCATTTTATATTTGTACTTCTACACTATAAATATACTTTTATTTATAAAACATTATAAATGCTACAAAAACTAAAAATAATACTGATATAATTTTCCCCAAACTCATACTATTTTATAGCTTTTTCTATAGTTATTCCAATTTAATTGATATTTCTATTTACAAATTTTTATTATAATAAATAATTAAAATTCTAATTATTTTTTTTGATTTTTTATGATTAATAAATTAAATTGATTTATATCTGTATTTTATAATAAACTTCTAATAAAGTAATTTTTATAAATTTATATTAAAAAAATTGATAAAACCTTATTATAGTTTACATTAACTAATAAAATAATATAAATATAATTTTTATATATTAACAAATTTACAAAGTAATTATAATTATAAGATTTTTTATTTAAAATATAAATATATAAGTTTTAAATTATTATCATCTAAAGTTTGGTTAATTATTTTTTTTTGTGGACGAAGCTATATCAGAGACCTAATCTCCTCCAAAATATTTTCCCTCTAGCCATTGCCCTCTTTTAATAGTACCATCTTTTAAAGTCATCACCCCATATCCATGTTATTTTCTAGAAATTATTTTATTTTATATAAAAATTAAAATTTTTAATATTTATATTTATATTTACCCATTTTCCCAAGACCCTTCATAAACCTTTCCGTCAGGCCAGATAAATTTACCCTATCCTTATTTTTTATCTTAAAAATATTCGCCTTCATATCTAATATATTTTTAAAATTATGGTATATCAAAATTCATATCAATATTATTAATTATAATTATTAAATTGTTGTAAATAAATTTTGCTAAAAATTTTATATATATATACTTTCTTCCATCTGGCCACCTAAATATACCAAACCCACTCATTTAATTATTTTTCCACTCACCTTCATATTCTCTTTAAATAGTGTAATTAATAGAAATTTCATATATTTTTTTTAATTTTTAAAATTTTTAATTTTACCTTTCATCTCCCCATTTATAATGACCCTATCCTTAAATTATATTATCTTGAAATTCTCCTTCCTATTTTATAGAAAAATAATTATAATTAAACTTTAATAATTTAATTAAAATATAATAATAGATTTAATATATTGGCTTTTTAAAATAATTATCTAGGCAATATATGAATAAAAAGGTAAAACTTAATTTTACATAAGATGAATTATCAGGCCACTAGAATTTGCCTTATCCATGTTTTTTACCCATAAAATAACTTCCTTCATACTTAGTACCATCAGTCCAAGTCTCTTCTCCGTAACCATGCTATATAATAAATATAATAATTATAAAATATTAATGCTAATTTACATAATTTTTATTATATTATTTTTTTAATATTACTTATAAATCCTCATACCACTCACCTTTATACTATGCCCCATCTGAGTGTAAATAAATTCCCTATCCGTGTGCCTAAAATTTTTTTTATATAATTTAAGAGATTTTATTCACCATTTTAGTTAACTAAATTATTAAATAATATTTACTTTATCCATTTACCATTCACCAAAATAAATATCTCCATCCGAATGAATTAATCTACCTTTACCTGTTGCTTAATCATTTAAAAAATACCCCTAAATCATATATAAAAAAATTAAAAAATGATTTTTAAAATATAAAATGGACTAAATTTAACTGTATTTATTTACTTCATATAAACTACCATCTGCCCATAATTATTTTCCTTTCCCTTATTTTATATTATCTTAAAATTACCCAAAATATATAGATCCATTCTCATAAATAATAGGTGATTTTAAAACAGGTATGTCAGAAAATTCTTAATCATCACCATAATCAAAATCACCCAATTTAGCCAAAATATCTAAAAAAAATAAATAATTTTCATTAAAATAAAAATATATTAAATAAATTTATGATATTAAAGTATTAATAGTGTTAATAATATTATCCTCTATTTTTTAATATTATATAATTATATATATAAATTAAACATATATATGTAAATTTATATATTAATAAGTTGCCTTGTTAATTATTTTAAATATTTACTTTCAACTGTAGGATGTAATTCAGTAGGAAACTCCTAAATAAATGTGTATTATGAATCTTCTGTTGTATTTTAATATGTTTCATAATTTTGCTATTTTGACTAATAATTCGTTTTATTATATTCCTAATCCTCAGTTAACTCGTTTGCCATAGTATAATTATTATTATTATCCTAATACTAACTAGGGTCAAAATTTTCTTAATTATCTTTATAAATATTTTAAAATTTTCTTTTAAAATGCTATTTTATCGGACTCTTTTTTAAATTACCATTCATTGGCTAAGGTTTTTTTTTCCCCTATTTTTAAAATTATTTATTATTATTATTTTGACTATCATATTCATTTTCATCACCTCCTGTCTCTATTGTACCAGTATTTTCTTCTTTTTAACAATGACATGCTGTTTAACAAGCTCCCATTTCAAATATTTATATTTTCTATATATATTGAATTATCTTTATATTGTTTAACTTAAATTTAAAATTTATGGTATTTATTTTGGCTCTTATTTTATTTAATTATGATAATTATTTTTTATTTTATTAGAAGGAACTTAATTTTATAAATTGTTTTCCAATGCAGTAGTTAATTACCGTTTATTATTGGTAATAGTATGTTTTATTAATTTAATTTTAAAACACGACCAATTAATTAAATAGAAATATTTTACTTTATTTTTTAAAGACCATTCTATATTTAAATATTTGTTTCATTTATCTGTATTTTATTCCTAACATATATAATATTTTTATAAAATAATGAATTTATTTTTTTATAAAAACGAAATATAAAAATAAAATAAAAAAAAAATTAAAATTTTATACACAAAATGATATTAATATATAATAAATTTTATTACAATAAATTTAATATAAAATAATATTTAATTTTTGTTATCATACTATTAATTTAGTATTATTATATTTATAATTTTAAATTTTTAAAATTTTTTTTTTTCTCAGATTTATTAATTACTATTCCTTTATATATTACTATATTTTTCCAAATCATAACTATTTTTTGTACTCTTATGTTCATTACTTACACTATAATCCTCGTCACTAAAATCGCTATCACTTTAATTTTCTGAATAACTTGATAAATCACAAATTTCTTACAAACTGTTAATTTAATTCAACTTTTTATTATTATTATTTTATTAAATCTTATTATTCTCATCTTAATTTCTATAAATATTATTATAACTCTTGTAATTTTATAAATTATTGATATTATAAAACTCTGAATTTTAAGATATTAAATTAAGACTTTAATTTTTGCCATTTTTATATTTTTAATTGCTACAAAAATTAGGGATTTTTTATAAACTATTCTAATTTGTATTTCTTTCAATATCATATTTATTACTATCATACTAAATACCTGTAATTTCTTCGCTAATTTTTAAATTGTTTTTTTTACTTAAATCATTAAAATAGTGATAATTTATAGGATTTTAATTTTCTTTTTATTTAGCATTCTTTTAAAGATTTTTGTCCTTAATCAATAAATTATTTTATTTTTTAGAACTTTATTATTCAAAATTGTTATTCACCTCAAAATTTTTAATTTTCTGGATTTCAGGCTTATTGAATTGATTTTCACCTACACTTTCGCTAGAACTAATTTCGCTCACACTATATATAATATTTTCATTTTTATTATCTTTTTTATCAATTTAAATTTTAAATCGACCTATTTCTTACTTATTTTTTTATTATTCTAACCTTTCAAGAATCTTTTCTGCTAACAATCTAGGCTATTCAAACACAATTTAATGATTAGAATCCTAAATTAAAGTGTATGTGCTTTAAACTATTTGATTTTTATATATTAATTCGGCGCCTTTCTAATCCATCCTAAATGTATAAATTTTAAATAATTTTATTAATCAAAAATTTTATTTTAATTTTCTATATACAAAATCATATATAACATATTTGAATTATAATTTTTTACCAATCTTTTTAACCAAACATAAAATGAACTGGTACGTTATGTTATTTTAGCTTTGGCAACTCATCAATTAAAGGATAGTATGCTGAAAATCTAGGAAAAGTAAATAAATTAAAAAATCCCTTTTCAGTAGATTCAGGAAATTTAAATTAATAACTAATTAACTTTTTCCAAAGCTTAATCTCATCTTTCAACATATAATCTCGTTTTTTAAAATAACTTAGAGATAAAATAAATTAATTAAATGAAAAATTATAAAAAATGAAATTTAATAAATTTATATATATAATATTACTTTTTTAAAACAAAATTAGAAGGAACAAAAACACTATTTAACCATTTAGTTGGACCTCTTCGATCATTATAGGAATTTTTCATAATTCCATATACTAATTTTTCCATAAAATTTTTATTTTATTATAAATTTTTATCATATTATTTAATTTCTTAATCAGAATACTTATAACATCCAACAGGGCTAATTAAAACTAGTCCATTTAAAAATTATGGATATTTTGAACTATACATTCCACTTATATACCCTCCATAACTGTGCCCGCATAAAACAAATTTTTTTTCAGGAATAACTTTTTTTCTCCAAACTTCCACAGAATCTAACATAAACTAAATAATTTCCCTAATATTGTAAAATTTTAAAATTAATACTATAATATATTACAATGCTTTTGATTTTTTTATATAAATAATAAACAAGCGATAGTTTATATAAAAACAAAGTAATACAATAATGGTGATTATTTTTTTTTTGGGTTTGATTACAATAAAAATTTGGTTAAAAAAACCAAAGGATTTTAACTATAATTTCTAATAATTTTTGCCCAAATTTAAAATCTAAACTTCCATATTAATAAACTCTAAAAACACAAAAACAAAATCTTCATATCAAAAATCAAAAAGATTATTTAAAAATCTTTAATAAAATATATTAAATTTATCTTAATTTTCTGCATATTAAATTATTAAGTTTTTTAAATAACTTTATTAAAAGTTTTTTCAATAAACAATAAGCCATTACATAGTATTGTAAAAAATTTTTTTTATTTTTTTTATTTGTTTACTTTGTTTCAGTTAGTTCAAAATTAGGTCTCGAGCTCAATCCAAAGCCAATAAAATCAATAGCAAAAACATGATATTTTTTGGCCAATTATTTAAAACATCTAAGATAATTCAAAGCACATCCAGCATAGCCATGTGTTAATACCATAATTTCTTCGTTTTCAAACCCCATTTCCAAAGTGTGAATCCACTAATAACTTTCATCTTTTATCTAAATTTCCACATTATAAATTTTTACTTTGTCTTTCCATTTATCTTCGATTTAAACATTATTTTTTATCTCATTACCATCTTTTTTATGTAATTCTAATTAGTTATTGTTATCTAAAAGCCCAGAAAATTTTTCTATAGCTTGCCATTCTAATGATTAAGTTTTTTTGAATAATTTTGTCTATTATTTTTCTTTTAATCTATTTTTTTCTTTTTCCTTATGTTAAGTTTAATTATTTATTATATTAAAATTAAATATATTCATATTTAAAAAACAAGTCATCATATTTTTTTATATTAAAACCTCAAATAAAAAAAAAAAAAAAGAAAAAAAAAAAAAAAAGTAATTTTATATAAATTTGTAAAAAATAACAAAAACAGACGATAAAAACTAGTAATTTTTTTATAAAGTTAAATTTTTTATATATAATTTATAATTTATATTAATTTTACTTATTTTAATTCATAAACATTTTCTGGATATACTTTTTTACGATTTATCGGCATTATTGACTCCTTTTTATCTTTTTACTTAAATATATGCATAATTCTATTATTTTTTAAAAACTAAAATTGTATAATAATTTATTTTTTTATTTTAAAATACTGTTTGGCTTTTTTATTTCAGATTTATAATAAATATATTTATTTATCAATTATTTTTTTAATTTTATTTTTATTTTTCTGATTTCTCTATCTTATTATTTTTTTAAGTTTACAATTTAAAAACATAAAAATATAATAAAGTAATGTCTATTTAATTAAAATCTATAAAATTAAAATCATAAAAAGAGTAAAAAAATTTGGGAAAAAATTACTTAATTTTTTCAAAAAATCGCTATAAAATAGTAAAAATACTTTTAAACTTTGATTTTAGTAATTAAAATTATTAAATAAATCAATATTTTTATAAATAATATATACTTAATAAATAAATATTATAGCCAAGTAATTAAAAGTAAAATTATGATTTTACTATTTAGTCATAATAGGATAGATTTTAATTATTAATATTTTTTATTTAATCAACGTAAATATTATATAAAAAAAAATTATTCAGATCAAATATATCAGTATTCATAATTTTATTATTCTTTAAAATTAAGTTAGGTAAAATAAATAAAACATCTCTTAATTAAGTAAAATACTAATAAAAATAATTAATTAAAAATATTTTAGAGGGTTATTTTACATGTAACCAAATAAATATAATTTTGATTATTCTTAATATTTTCAATAATTTTCATTTAAAATCGAAAAACCAATTTTAAAATTATAGTCAAACCAATAATAAATTAATATATTATTTTGATATTTAATATTTAATAAAAGGTAGTATTTAAATTTTTTATATAAATAAATATGTACATATATAAATATATAAATATAGCTAAACGATGTAAATTTTTAAAATTTTGTTAAAATTGTAAAATCTGTTTAATTTATTTAAATTTTTGAATAACTTAATCATTCCTATTCCTTTACATATTTCGCAAGAGCCAAATTCATATCATTATTTTTTATATTTTTTTTAACATTTTTATTTAATAATTCCTTTTCTTTTATATCATTTATTTCCTAATTACTATTTTATTATGGAAACTGTATTTAAATTAATTTCTAAGCCATTATTTCAGGCTATTCAAAAACAATTTAATGTCCTGCACCTTCTATTATTGAATAAGTACATTCTATTTTTTAATCTTTATATATTTATTTTGCTCCCTTTTAATCCATCCTAAAAATTATTTATATTTAATTTTTTTTACTTATTTATAAATATAAAAAAATATGGTTTTACCAATCATATTATCCATACATAAAATGGACTGGTAATTTTTAATCTTTTAATTTTAGCAGTTCTTTGCACAAAGGAAACTTAGCAGCTAAAACAGGGAACAAAAATAAATCGAAAAATCCTTTTTCAGTTGATTCATTGAATTTAAACTATTGTCTCATAAATTTTTACCATAAATCAACTTCTTCTTTGGGCAAGCCAAGTCTTTTCGAAAAATATCTAAGTTGATAAAAAAAATTATTATTTTTTTCAAAAAAATAAAAATAAATTGTTAAAAATATATAACAATATAAATTTTTTAATATTAAAATTACCTGCCAATTATATAATTGGTAGGCATATAAAATTTATTTAGCCATCTAGTTGGGCCAGTTCTTTCGGAATAAGACGATTTTATTTTACTAAATAATATTTTTTTAGTAAAACCGAAATTTTAAAGCATTTATTTTTCTCTTTCCTAAACTTATTCTTAAGAATACTCAGTAGTTCCTATAGGACTTAATAAAATTAAATTTTTCAAGTGTTATGCGTATTTAATCCCATACATTGCGCTTATATAACCGCCATAACTATGCCCGCATAAATTAAATTTTTTATCAGGAATCATCTTTAACCTCCATTTCTCTATACTTTCTACCATATATTCAATAATTTTCCTTTTATAATAAAAAATTTAAAACCCTATTAATTTAAACAAAATAAAAAAATCATAAATAATAAAAAAATAAATAATTTTTTTAGTCTTTATAATTATTTATATTCTAAAGTTTTTTATCAAATTTATACTTGTTAATTATTTTTTTTATATTTTAATTTTTACAACGGATCAGTTATATTGAAACTTGGCCTGGAACTCATTCCAAAACCTAGCATATCAATTGCAAAAACATGGTATTTTCCAGCTAATTATTTTAATCCCCTAACATAAGTCATAGCACAACCTGCATAACCATGTAATAAAACAATAATTTCTTCATTTTAAAATCCACATTCATAAGTGTGTATCCATTAATAACTATTATCATTTAACTCAATAATAGGGTCTAAAATTTTTATTTCATCTTCTTCTTTTTCTTCTTCTTTTTTATTTTATTCTTAATTCTATTCTTTTTATTGTATATCATTTTTATCATTATTTTTTTATTTTTTATCTTTATTATTTTTCTCACATTTTTTCACAGGTTTTGTGTGCTTAGAATTCACAAAAAAACCCGTAAATTTTTCTATACATCTCCATTCATAAACCTCAGTTTCTTTGAAAAGTTTTGAGTTCAATTCTAATTTTAGTTTTTCTAATTATTTTTCCTATAATAATTAAAAATATAAATAAATAAATAAAAATGAGTCTAAAAATTTTAGATTATATATTTACTTAGAGTAATTTTTATCTTTCTTTTTAATAAGTTTCATTTTCCTCTTTGGTTAGAATTTCTGGTTAATTTTTTGTGTCTTATTATAAACAATTCATTTAAACTGTAATGGGTTTTTTATATTATAATTTTTTTTATTATTACTTTTTATATTTTTATTCTAATCAAAATATTAATATAAATTCTCGTTATTATATGGAGTTCTCAAATTGTTAATACCATATTTTATCATATTAAAAATCAGTAATCTAATTAAAAATGTGATAATAAATATTTAAAACCCAAGATCGATAAATTAGACTGTATAATAAATTCTGGTATTTATAGCTTTTAAGAAAGTAATAATTATGCAAAAAAAAAAATTTATTAATAAAATAATTAAATAATGCATAGAATGATATTTTTATTTATAATACGTGTAATTTTAAAATAATGTTTTTTAGTTAATTTTTATATATATAAATGAATTAAAATTAATTTTTACCAAAAGTTAAAATTTATATTTATAAAAAATTATTATTTTCTATCAAATACATTTATGAAATTATATAAATTTTTAATATATAAGTATATAATAAAATTAGTAAATATTAAAAACTTATTATTGTATATTTAAATATATATTTATGTATAAACAAATCAATTTGTTTTGCTTAAATTTATTAATATCTTTTATCTTAAAATTTTAACTCAATTCAATTCGAATTTATATTTATCTTTCACAAACTCATCAAATTCCTTTTCCAATTTATAAACTTTTGGATTAATAACAGCCCTACAATATCTATTCTCTAAATTATCATTATAAAAATTTTAGTGATCCTTTTCAGCAGTATAAAATTCTTCATATTTCTCAACCTATATAACAAAATAATTAAAATTATAAAATATTAATATAGAAAGTTATAAAAAATTAAATTTTATATTTTTATTTATTTACAAATGTCACTATTTTATTTTTATAAATATTTTATTTATTCACAAAATCGATAACATCTAAAGCTTCTTTTTTTTAATCTTAATCATGATAAAATATTATTGATCTATACATAGGTCCAGAATCATAACCTTATTAATTTAAAGTTGTAGGGTCATGAGTTCTTAAGCTAAAAAAAATATTAAATACTAAATAAGATAAATAAATTTTAATTTATTTATTATATTAATAGTTATTTTAATAATTAAATTAGAAATTTATAAATTTAAATATTTATTACAATATATTTATTAGGTCTTTATAAGAAATCTGGCTCTCATCATAATTGAATTATATTACTTCAGCATGTCCAGTTTTTCCACTACAAACTTCTCTGTAAGTAGGGTTTTTAACAGTACCTCCTGAATATCCAGATTTAACATTCTATAAAATATAAAATTTTTATTAAAAAAATTTAATGATTTATTGATTTAAAAATTAATACATGTTCTTCAAATATTTTATGTAATTTTTATATTTATTATAATTTAATTATAATAAAATAAAGAAGGAGGTTATATTTTGATACAATAAATCACACATTTTTTTATTAATAATATAATTTATAAAATAAATTTCATATTTACTGAAACCCCTTTCAATCTTTAAATAACTGCTTCTACACACCAAAAGCAACCTCCCCCTAATGTAGCTGTTTTTTACATATTCATTTTTTAATATTAATGTACTTTACTTAATATGTAATATTTTATAATTTATATTATTTATTTTTTATTTATTTTTATTATTAATATATAATAATTTTTTATAATCTTAGTTTTTAATATGTTTTATTTCGATTAAATATTTGTGGTTAATAAATTAAAAAATATTAACCATATTCTTTTCTTAAAAAAATTAAAAAATCAACACCCTGTATTTTAATATACGAAACTATCACTAAAAATTGTTAAAATCAATATTTTATAATTAGTCACAATATAAATTGATTCATAAATTTTAACAAGTAATAATACAAATATTTCTATGAAAATTTTATATAAAATCATTTTAATTTCAATAAAAAACTATTAATTTGTAATCATTTTTTAAATTTTATGTTATAAAAACCTATAATAAATTCAAACCTTAAATTCTAAATGAGAAGAATAATTTTATAAAGCTTTTTAAATATATAAAACTTATATAATTAATTCTTTTATAATTTTAATTTGTTTTAAAATATTTTCGATAAACAAATAATAAATACCCTTTTTTAAGTGAAAGATATTAATATATCTTTATTGTATAATATAAATACATAAACAAATTGATATTAAAAATAATTTATTTAATTAATACTACTAAATAAAATATAAAGAATAAAAAATTGAAATTTTGATCACTTTTTTTAATATTATTTATCTATAATATTATTAATTGCTCCCTTCATTACTTTATGTTCAGTTTCTAATGTATCTAGCAGTTTTTCAGAAAGATCTATTTTATCAACCTTTGATTTCAAACCATATAAAGGTTATATCTAATAATAATAACATTTTTTAATTATATAAAATTTAAAATTTTAAAAGTTTTAATTATAATTTTTTAATAGAATGAAAAATAATAATATTAATATTACTTTGTCTAAATTTAAATATTTTATAGTTTCTGATTATTATTCTTTATTTGGCTTAATTATTTCCTTAGATTGATAAAACTCAGATTTTACTAAATTGTTTAAAAAACTCATTAATTCATCAAATTTCATTTTTAAAATTGTCTCTTCATAAAACTAAAATATTACAATAATAATTTTAAACATTCCTTTCCATCTTTAACTTAAATAAATATCCCAAATTTCGTAAATTATCTCTCCATACCCCTACATATATAATTATTTTAATAAATAAAATACAAAAAAGTTAATTCATGTTTTATAATAAATATATTTTTACCCTAGAGCTAAAACAATTGCTTGTAAATATTGTTAAGAACCATCTAAAATATAAAAATAATTTGTTTAATTTTTAAAAATAAAAAAATATTTTATAAAAATAATTAAAATTAATTAATTTATTTATAAATAATAAAAATTATAAAATTACGGTGTAGAAAAATGGCCAGCCTCTATTTTCAGTTATTTTAAATGTTCTGCTACCTCTGGCACATAAATTTATAATAGTCTATTCAATTTATAAAATAAAACGTTTATATAAGTTATATTATTCTCCAAAATTTTCTGTAGTGTTTAATCAATAATCTATGCAAAAATATTGATACTTGTTTCTTCATCTTTAAAATAAATTAAAATAAATCCCATCAAAAAATTCATCCCCTTATAAAAATAAAATAAATTTTTATGTAATTTAAAAATATTATTTTTAACAATTTTTAATAAAAGTTTATAATTAAATAATTTTTTTTATTTTATTTAATTCTAATTTTTACCTGACAATATTATATCTTCTAATTATATATCGAATAAACATTTAATAATTTTGTTAAAACTTTATGATCAATTAAACCTTCATCGCTATTTTAAAAGGATCTCAAAACATCTAATCTAATTAATTCTTCCACCTAATTTTAGTTCTATACAGTTAATTTTTTCCTATTAATAAAAAATTTATAAATTTTTTCTAATTTATTTTTGTATAATTTTTTATTTAAATAAAATTTTTATTAAATTATAATATTTAGCTTAGATTTTTAAATAAAACTTACTCTTCATATTCTTCCTCTAATTTCTTAAAATCAAAATCTTAAGGAGGGCTGTTTAACATCGATTTCCAAATTGCCTTTCTTCTATCTTAATTTTCTGCCAATTTTATATCTATTAATGAATATTTTCTAATTTTATCATGTAAATTTTTATTTACTGATTTATTTATCAAAAATAATTTCATAAAATCTTTTTAAGGGTCCAAATAAGGTAAACTTAGCAGAACACAGTATAACCACTTTTACTAGTCATATTTATCCAATTTTTTTTAAATTTTCATTTATTTTCTTTAAGATCTACTAATTTTTACATCTGATTATTCCAAAAATTTTCTATTTTCCTATATTTCAAGTAAAGGTATAATATCATTAATTCTAATCTTGAATCTTAAATATAGTATTTAAATAAATATTTATTTAATATTTAATTAAATATTTCAAAAATCGTAATTACTCTTTTGATAAATATATTAATATTTCCTAGCTAACCTAAACTTTCAAATTTATTTTTACTAATACATTAGACACCTCATCTAAAATATTCAAATTATTATTATACTCGAAAATATTTTGCCTTTTATTTTTACTCACACTGCTATTTGTATTACTTTTTTCTTTTTCCTTTAATTTATCTTTTTCATCTTCACTTTTTTGCAGTAGCTATCCCAAATTCTTTTTAAAAAAGCTCTTAAATCCTCCTTTTTTCTTTTTCTCAGTTTCTTTGAATAAATTAAATTTTAAAATTGATTAAAAATAATTACTAATAATATAAAAATTTAAATTTTTTTACTTTATGGAGACAATAACTAATCTTTCTAATCCCTAATATACAAAAGTAACTTCTTCCAAATCTCTCTATCATAAAATAAAGCTACATCATTACTTACTTCCCTTCCCAAATAAATAATAATATTTTTTTAAGGATATGGATCCTTTGTATACAAAACTAAATTATTTAATATTATGGAAAAATCATGAATAGTAAAATTTTCTCTATCATTATCTGTTGCTAAATAAAAATAATATCATTTAATTTTTTAATTTCATATATATATTATTTATATTAATATTTTTTTAATATAAATTTTTATAAATTCAATCTTATTTCAATACCTTATGCCAAATTGTAAAAAACTTCAGTCACATATTAAAAATCTTATTTATTCAATTATATGTACTTTTAATTTTTCCTTATGCTCAAATAATTTTTTCCCTATTCTTCTATAAATTATTTTCTAATTTTTTAATCTTTAAAAAGTAACTACAAATCACATTCCTACAACTTTTTTTTTATTTTACTTAAATCTTTATTTTCTTTTTTATAATTCATATTTTTAATTATTAATTTTTATTTGATAAAATTTTAAAAAAAAGAAATATAATTTTACCTTTTTCCTATGCCAAAGCTTTTAGATAATCATTAATTTATTCTAAGTATTCTTTATTATTTTTTTTAATTTTATACTAAGATAATTCTTCAGAATTGATCTTACTTTTAACTTCTTTAGCTTCTCTAGCCCCTAGCCAGTCTTCAAAACTAATAAAGTGCTCTTTTTTATCAATTTAAAAAATATTAATTTTTCTACTTCTTAAAATATTATTCAAAAATTAGCCCTTTTAAAACTACTTTTAGCTATCAAAAATCTTCACTTTATCAAAATATTTCTATATTAAAAATTTATTAAAATAAACAATAACTCTTATAAATATTTTTGGATGTAATTTATTTTATTTAAATAAAAAAATTTACCTCTTTATGCTAGTTATTAGTTTCTTCTTAATAAGAACCAAAATAAAGATCTAAATTTTTCAATAATTAAGCTACAGTCGATTTCGTAAAATTTATTCTACTTTCTTCATTTAAATCAAATTAAAAGAAAAAATTTTTAAATTATTCGTCAAACCTCTGCCATTCCCTATTAACATCTACCTTAATTGAAAAAAAAATAAAAAAAAAACTTAAAATATTAGTAAAAAAATAAAAAAATAATAAAATTTTTACTAAAGAATTTTTATATTCTATATATTTATCATCAACTAATTCTTTTAAATAAGCTTATTTGCCCATTTTTTCAGCCAAGTCGTGCGAATATTATTCTTTTTCTGAACTATTTTTTTTAAAACTTTCCAAATCTTTCTCATGCTTATACAATTTATACTTACATTTCAAATAATTTTCATGTATTTCACCCATTTCATTTCTTTTTCTTTCTACTTCATTTATATACTTGAAAATATATATATTTTAAATGTCATAGAAAAATAAAAATAATATCATTAAATTAGTAAAAGTATATTACATTTAAGGCTGATTAATTTATTTATTTATTTGTTTCTTCAAAATTTTAAATAAATTGTAATAATGGGTCAATCGCCTCTTCTTAAATATCTTATTATACTTCATTTAATTTATAAGCTGTATTCAAAATAAAGTTGCTCATAAAATTACAGTGGAAAATATTCTGCTCATCTTCATTTGGATTTTCTGCTATTTTCATCTAAAAAGTTTATTATTAATTGTTATAAATGCATTAATAATAATATTTAAAACTACAATTATTTTATTTAAATGCTTAAATACATAAAATTCTTCTGCATTTTTCTTCAAATTCTATGCAAACTACTCCTATTTTTAATTTATAAAATTTTAAGATAAAATGAAAAATATTTTCTTTAAAAAGTTTTTTACACATGCCTACTAAGTTTATTCCACAAAATTATTCAAATTTTTTATCTTTTTACAAAATAAAATGGTTAATAAAAACTAAATATTTTATTATTTTTATCAATTAAAATATTTCTAGTATATTTAATTAAAATATCTTTTTTTACATATAGTTCGGAGCTATTCATCTTGTGCTTTAATTCCTAATAAAATACCCATACTTCTTCAATAACTGTATTCATTATAATAATTCTATAATTCTATATCAAATTTATTTATTTATTTTTATTAATTTATTTTATAAAACTCTTATAAATATATAATTTTTATATAATTTTTTAATCAAAATTTATCGTATAAAAATGATAATAATAAATACTATAAATTCTTAATTGATTAACGCAAAACTTACAATATATTGTAAATTTTTAACATATTATAAAGCTTAAAATTTTAACCATATTATAGTATAAGTAATAAAATTTTGCACAAATTGAGTCTAAATTATTAATAACCAAATTTATAAACTATTCTTAAAGTTGTCCTTAAATTTATTATAATAAATAATTTCAAGCTAATATATTAAAATATTTTTATATTAAAAAATTAAAATTATCAAAATAATTATTACCAAATTTCTTATTTAAGTTTTATGTATTTTTTAATATTTTTTGGTTTTTGACTTTGTGATAAGGTTTATTATTTTATAATAAAACCCTAAAAATTAAAAAAAAAATATCTAGGGAACATGAGTTTGTAAAAAAATATTGATTGTATCATTAATTAGAATTTTAAAAAATTTAACTATTTTTTACGAATTTTTAAATATTTTTTCACAGTGACGTTTATTTACATAAAATGCCAAATTTTATTAATAAATTAAATGTAGCAGTTTTATTTAAATTTATAAAGTAATAATGGAATGCTTTTATCAATAAAAATTATCATTTAATTTTTATATGTCGGTGATATAAAAATAATATTTTTTATTTAAATTATTAATCTTTAAATTGGTTATATTAACTAATTAAAGGGTGTTGCGTTTAAAATTGGACAGTCAATATTTTTAAAACTATTTTAATTCATATAAAAATTATTAAATATAATATAAAGACATTCATATCATATTTATATTCTTTGGCCTTCCTTATTCCTAAGCTTCTCTACGTTGGGGTATACGGCATCAAGACATTTTTCAATTAAATTTTCACATTCATCTGAATCCCAATAAATTTATGCATATTTCCATACATCCTTGTT
>LDAU01000165.1:0-44145 GCA_001447515.1 Pseudocohnilembus persalinus
AAATATATTTTTGAAAATATTTAAGATACATTATTGTTAATGAATTTTTAATTATTTTTATTAAATTATAATAATATTTTTTTCTTATAAAGAGATTTAACTAAATAATCTGTATATAATTATAAATTATCTACTAAACATTAATAATAATTTTTTTTTTTATATAATTTTCATTTAAATTTATATTATCAAGTTTTTCCAAATTTTTAAATTACTTTAAAGTATATTTATTAAAAATCAAAACCTGCATTTTGATAAAGAACTACAAATATGTATATTTTTCTGATAAAATTAACTACAATTACTAAACAATAAATTAAATAAAAAAATAAAAATAATTAAAAACAAAAAAATATACTATAAAACAATAACCTAAATATCAATGTTTTCCAGGCAAGAAAAAAAAAATATTGCACTTTTATTTTCCATGTATTTAATATAAGGGATGCTGATAGCCCTTCCGTATAAAGCATTAACTATTTTATTAATAAATCAAGGTGTAGAAATCAGTAGCTTATCACTTCTAGTAAAAAAAAATAATAAAAATTATTATCGAAAAAAACTAAAAATTAAAATATTACTTAAAATATTTTAATAATTTTTAACATAATTAAACTTATTTATATTTTCATTTATTTCATTTTTAATATAGGTTTCTTCAACCTTGCCCTTTTCTTTCAAAATTATATGGGCTCCATTTTTAGATGTCTTTTACTTTAAAAATTATGGAAAAAGAAAAACATATATAGTCCCAATTTACCTATCTTTATTTTTACTTTATTTATTTTTGTATTTCAATATTATCTAACTTATGGAAAAATAAGCTATTTTAATAATTTCAATTTGCTCAATAATAAGTTCCCTATTAGCCTCAATATAAGATGTAGCTATTGACGGATGGGTTTCTAATTTATTCGAAAATGAAGAAAATAGGGGTTTTGCTTCCTCCTGTTAATCTGTAAGTTTATTGTTAATTAAATAAAATAAAATTATATTAAAATATTTATACTAGTATTTAGTATTTTTAATTAGTTTCTTAATATTTTTCAAAAATTATTTTCACTATTATATAAAAATATACCTAACTTTGTTTATCAAATTTTACTAATACATAAATATAATTTGCAATTTAAATAACGAATAAAAGTTTTAAATTTTTTAATTTTTTCTTATTATATAAAGTATATTTATAAGAATAGTATATATTTATAAATTTTTTATTATACTAAAAGATAGGATAAAATATAGGATGGTTTTTCTCTGAATTTTTATTTATTTGGTTAAATAGTTTTAATATAATAGAGATAGATACATATATACTCATAATAGGGTTTTTTATGTTAGCAATAATGATATACATACACTTTTTTAAAAATGAGGATATTTAATAATAAAATTACAATAACGAAATAATATAAGGCCCTCAAGAATTATAATTAAAGCTGATAGACCCAGAACAAATAAAAGCTTTTGATTAGTAAATGATTAATTAAAGCAAAAAAAGTAGTATATTTTACAATGATGAATATAAAAAATATGAGTAAACTTATAACTAAATTCCTAGTTAAAAAACATCATTTTAATTAAAAGAATAAAAGGCAATTGATGAGTTCAAAGATTTGTTAAAAAATTTCAAAAATTTTTATTCCAATTAATACTTATTTGTTCTTTGTTTATTTTTACTAACATTTAGATTTGGATTTGCTCCTTTAGGTAAAAAAAAAATTAAAATTATACAATCACTTAATGCATATATACATTATATATGAAATTTTTTAAATAAATTTGAAAATAAATTATTTTAAAACAAAGATATAAATAAAAATATATATGTGTTTTTTTAGTAATTTAAATTTTAATTTATATTTATTTTTATATTTATTTCAATATTTATTTTTATATTTATTGTTATATTTATTTTTATATTTATATATATTTATTATATTTACATTAAGATGTCGGAGGCTACCTAATTCTGATTCAAAAGGGATTTCCTAAAAAAGACTGGGCATTTTTCGGGGTAATTTTCTTCCCAGTGTAAATTTTGGTGCCTTTTTTAACTGGAAAATTAATATTAGGGCTAAATAAAGAAATGAAGTTCATTTTATTAGGCTTATTGGTAAAAATAGCAGATACATTGATTTTTTCAATAGCCATTTAATATTATGAAGGGCCTGGAGATGGAGGATTATTATACTACGTTTTTGGATTTAATTTGTTCATATAGTAGGCCGTAAATGCCTATATTTTTGTTCTTTGTGGGGCATTTATTTTCAAAATTTAAGATGAAAGTGTCGGGGGAACTTAAGTTACTATGCTATTTAGTTTATTTAATTTCGGAAAATATTTTATAGAGCCAATCACATTGTGGCTTTTGGGTTTTATTCAATTTTTTTGGCTAGTGGTTATGGGAATATTTTATTAAATTGTATATTTGTAAATAGTGGAAAAAAGGATATTATAATTGGATTTTGTTCATCCTAGTAATTTTAATTTATTAAAAAAAAGTACTGACGAGCCAGTGCTTAATGATGTTGAATTTTGTTGAATATTTTTATGTATGTATATTTTATATAAAATTTTATATAAAAATGAAAAAATAAATATTAACAAATTTTATAATGAATTATATATTTTATAGTATAGAATTTTTATGGAATCAATATTCTATTTTTAAATTGAAGACATTCATATAAAAAGAATTTATAATTAAAATTTTATTGAAACCTGAAAATCTACTTAGGTTTTCATATACCACAATTTTATATAAAAAACAATAGAAATTAATTTGAATAAATTCTCAAATAAAATAAAAAATAAAAAATTTAAATATAAATAAAAATTAAAAAATTTATAAAACAATTAGATATATTTTTATCAAAAAATAAAAACAAATTAATGAGTGATTAACCTTGCCCCAGATTCTAAGTTAATATATTAGTATCAGATAGAGTAGTTTGCAAAAATTGTTAACTTCCCAAATCGGAACACAATAAAGTAGAAAACAATAATGTTAGTAATTTAAATACTACCACAGACTAATAAAAAAATCTATTAGCTTAAAAATACTAACATGGAATAAAATAAAGTAATTATATTAAAAAATTATTTATTTAAAATTTATTTAGAAAATATAAAACAACTTAACATATAAAATTTTTGAACATATTTTATTTTTTTCTTATATTTACGTTTAAAAAAGATTAGAATTAAGCTTAATAACCTAATACTCAATAAGATAAACATATTCAATAATCTGATCCTAGTAAAAAAACAAATTTTAATATAATATTTTAATTTTATATATTAATTATACATATTAATACATATTAAATTTTAACATTTAATTTTATGAAATTAAAATATTAATATTTAAAGAATAAAAAATTGAGTAGCTCGAAAAATAAAATATCGAAACAAATAATCAAAATAATGAAGAAAAACCATCCTTAAGTTTAAAGGAAAGAATGAAACTATACGAACAAGGAAATAGCAAACGTAAAAAATAATAAAATATATTTAAATACAATTTATCATTCTAATTAATTTAAAATTAAGTATATATTTAATTTATTTATATTATTTTAATTTTCCGCAATTTATAAAAAGAAGAATAAGTTTCAAAATTAAATCCCTAGGAAGAACTTAAAAAATTTAGGGAATAATAACCCCAATAATAAGAAAAACAAGAAACACAGTAGCCAGATAAAAAAATTTAAAAAACAAATTCTCCCCCAAAATTATCAGTTTAAGAAAGAATTAAGCTCCTATAAAAGCAAGAACCAGTTAGTACTAACATTTTTTTAATTTTTTTACTTTTAATTATTAAATTTTTAACTTTTATTAAAAAAATATACAGATTAGCCAAAAAAAGTAAATCCCTTAGAAGAAGTGAAAAAAATAAGATAAACTTTACCCTAAAGTAATTTAAAAGAAGAAATGGAGACAAAAGGATAAATAAATAAAATAAATCCTTAAGATGAAGTAAGAAAACTCAGGTAAAATAAACCTTAATAAGATGATAACGAAAATTCATAAAATTAAAAAAAATTTACAAAAATAAACCCAAAAGATGAAATTTAAAAAGTTAAATAAGAAACACCTGTTATAGAAGTAGAAAATTTAGGAGTAAAAGAAGAAAAAAGTTAAAATACCTTATAAGATGAGTTAAAAAATAAAGAATAATAATAATTATCATAACAGTAATAAAATTTAGGGTAAAATTAATAAAACAATAGTTTAAGTAATAATAAAGATGATGATGATGATGATAAAAATTATGATAATTAAGAAGTTATAGATTAATAATAATAAAATAAAGTTGAAGAATAATAAGTATAAGATTAAGTATAATAAGAATAAGATTAAGTATAATAAGAATAAGATTAAATATAATAAGTATAAGAATTAAACTAACCTGAAGTTTAACCAGATTTGGACGTTTAAGAAAATTAAAGTTAAAATAAAAAATAAGATTAAATTGATAATTAATAACTACATTAAATAATAATTTAATAAGAAAATCCATTAGATTAATAAAGTAAAAAAATATTAATTCAAACTTATTTCTTATCTATCATCATACTTTTTATATAATTATTTATTTATAATTCTAAAATTAAAAAACCTATTTTTTAATTATTAAATACATTAGTAATTTCAAGTTGCTACCGTAAGCTATATTATAAACTTTTTTGTTATATAATTATTTAATTATCGAATTGATTCCTATAGCAAAATAATAAATATTTAAATTCAATTAATTAATTAGGTTTTTATTTTAATTTTTAATAAAAGATCTAAACCATGATTAGGATGAATAAGATTAAAATACTTTGGTAAATCTTTGAATTCTTAAATAATTTATTAAATACTTTAATAAATATGATTTATTTAACAACTTTATTTTATTTTAGATAGCTTTTGCTGATAGACCTAAAATAACTTCTACTAGAAAAAGTTAATAACCATAGAAATTAGATTTTTTAGATTGTAGTGACGATGAAAAAGGTGATTTTTATTAAAAATGATTCATTAGTATTTTCATTAAATATAAATATTATTATAATTTTATAAATTTTTAGTTAATTTATAATTAAAAAAACTCAATATTTAAAAACATAAATTAAAAATATATTAAGCATTTATAATGTATTTTTTTTTCCATTAAATTTAAATATATTTTATTTATAATAGTATAATGTAATGCCAACAAAATTTCTTTTTGATAAAATTATATTTCTTAATAAATTATTAAATGTTAGAACAGTTATTATTATTTTTATAATATAAAATATAAAAATTAATAAAAAAAATAAAGCTAAAATGAATTAAAATACATCATCTCCTCTTTGTGAAAAACCTGAACATGACTAATAGGAATTTATTTATTTCCAGTATAATAAAAATATAGATAAAATGCTACTTTGTGAAAATTGTATGCTCGATGAAGATATAAATACTAATTAAAAAAAATTATTAATCAAATAAATAAAAAATTATGCGAAAAATTAAGAATAAAAATTAAAAAACTGGCCTTTTTTTTCTAATGATTCCAATTTAACAAATAAAGTTAAATTATTTAAAAAGGAAGACTTAGAATAGAAAAAAAATAATGATATATTATTAATAAAACAGGAATACGAAGAAAAATTATAAAAAATTGATCAAATGTTACAATAACAACTAAAAGATTCAATAACTAAAATAGATTAGTTCTATTCGAATTTGTCTCAATACTAAGAAAAAATTTAACAAAATTTACTAAAATTAAACCCTTTACAACTAAGTCATGCCCTAATTAATTTCTCAGAAAATAAAATTAATTTAGAATAATTTTATGAAGTATAATTAAAAGACCTTTCCAAAATATAATAAAGTCAAAAAGAATTAAATACTAATTTTAATCATTTCTAAAATATACACAATAAAATTATTAATGAAAAAATAAACGTTGCATAATTGACAGTTGAAATCCGAAACCCAAATTAAGTAAGAAATTAATTAGTTTAATAAAATCATTTTAATTCTTTTTCATCATCTTCTTCGAATTATAGTAGCTCTTCTTAAGAGACAGGTTAAATAAGAGATATTGATTAACCTTGATATCATTTATTTTTAGAAATATTATTATATATATATAAAAGTTATTATATTTAAAACTATTCTATTATTATACTATAATAATTTTTTTTAAAACTTATTACTAATTTATAAAAAATAATTATTTTTATTTACTTTAATATATGATAAAATAATAATATAAAATAATAAACTCAATTAATCTTAGTATAGCTTTTTTGTTATAATTTGAAATCCACTTTTACTTCAGTTTATTTTGAAATATTGCAATAAATTCCTAACCTATTTTCATTTTTTTTAGTACTGTGTATAGTTTATTAAGTCATTATTCTACCATCATCGTCTTGAGCGATAAATTAGCTTTTTTAATAATCAATTATTATTATAATTTTAGTCTTATTCATTACCAAATTTTTTTTACATTGGTTTTAACCAAATAAATTATTAACTTAATTAGTACTATTTAATATGTCAATATCTATCAGTGATTTGTCTTATTATAAGAAAAAATAATTTTGCCATTCAAATATTTTAGAATATACATATTTATTATTCTTTGATTCGTCATCTAATAATGTGAAACCTAAAAGAAAATCATTAAAATGACCTGCTTCATACCAAATTGTTATTTCAAACTTGTAAATTTTATCATTTTTAATAATGTCAGAATAAACTTGTCTAACATTTTAATCAAGGTCATTTAAATTATTTTAAATTTCAATATTCATTATAAGTTAATTTATTTTATCCACACTTTTATTTTCCATTAATTTTTTTTAATTGTTCAAAATATAATTTGTAGACTAGAAATCATTTTGGATTGATCTTGTTTTTCTATTTTTCTCTTTTTCTTTCGGTGAATGGCTTAAATTTTTATCTTTTTATTATACAGAATTATTATTTTGTGAAAATAAACCTGAAGATTGTCTTTCTTCTTTTTAATTTTAATCAATTTAAGAAATTTACTAGTTATTTTAAATATTCTTTTAAAACAAATTTTATTATGGCTCTTATTAAAATAATCCTGTATTCTACTATTAATTATTGATTGGTCCTTTTTAGAATAAGCATTATTTCTATTATTAATTATTTGCAAAAAGTTAAGGTTGACCTTAATTTTAATTGCAATTTTGGTTTTACTATTGCTAATTATTACCAAAAAGTGATATATTTTTTTAACCTTAGCCTTGTATATTTAAGTTATTTTCTACTTTGTTAAAGTACTTAAATATAATGGACTTTGTAGGACTAATAATACCATGATTGAATGTGATAAAATTTTCTTATTAACCATTTATATTATTAAAATTTGCCACTGTAAAATTTATATTTTTGTCATGGTAAACATACTATTTAGTATTAAATTTCAGTTTTTTTAAAGGTTCGAAAATTTAATTCAATTTTTTATTTATTTCTTTATAAATATCTTCTATAAACTGCAACTTTTCTTATATTAATTTAAATCGAATATAAATATTACCTGAACCGTATATTTCACTAAAAAATTTATTTAAAAAATTTAATAAATTATCTTTAGAATCTTCATTTTTATCAAAGTACTCTTTAAGATTTTTCCTCAAATCAGAGATTTTAAGCAACTCTTTAAATTCTTCTATTTTCATTTCTTTGTATATTTTTTTTATTTTTTTTGTTATTTTTTGTATGCTTTAGTCTTAAATAGTGTCCAAATTTCCATCAAAAACTTCATAAAATTCATCAAAATAATCTTAAATTTTCTTTTCATATTTTTCTATTAGCTCACTTTCAAATTAACCCTTTTCAATTTATTAAATCAATAACTTCATTTAATTTTATTAATCTCTATTATTAGTTACAGGCCAATTTTGAATTTAAAAAATTGGTAAATTCTCGTCTTCAATTTAAGATATCAATAATTTTTTATAATTTTCAGAAGCATCATCTTATAAATTACAAATTGAACATTAAAAAATGTCATCATTATGATAAAAAAAATCACACTTTATGTATATAATTGGTTAGTTTTAATGGCCCTGCTTTTAGCATTAATCGTTTAAATTCTGTCTCTCCATAGAAATATACTTTTTTATTTATTTATTATTTATTTTATTTTTATTTTAAATTAATATTTTTATTTTTTGTCAATTTTTTTTACTATTTTTAATTTAAATATAAGAAATCATAAAAGTATTAATTTTTTAAATAAACATATTTTATAATTTATCCAAATATTTATTTGATAATTTGGGTAATTAAGTATCAATTACCGTATTTCTTTTATTAATATTTAATATATAAAATTCAAAATATTATTATATTAACTAATACAAGATAAATAAAATATTTATTATCACATAATATCAATAAATAAGATTTTCATCTTAATATCATATTGAACTTACTAATATGCTTTTATCCACAAAATCCAATTTTATATATTGTTTTTTCTTAATTAAATTTCGCAATAACATTTTTTTTCATCATCAAATAATTTTAAATAACCCTATTTTATATTTATTGCCAAATTTAAAATTGTTTTATTATCTTAAAAAAATTCATAAAAATGTTATCCTTCATGTTAAAAATTTTTTGATCCCAAAATATGTTAATCTTCTCTAAATGCCTTTATTTTATTATCCCTATCTAAATCTTTATCTTTATGTATTTCATCTGTTAATCCAAAAGTTAAATATTGAGATTAACACTGACCATAAAAATTTATCATCATTTTTATTAAATATGTTTTATCTTCCAATAATTTTTCTGAAAATACTTATTTATTCGTTTAATAAAGAGAATTGTTAAAAATAATTAGGTTCTTTATATCTTATTATTATTATAATTATTCACTTATTTATTTTAGACTTTCTTAATTACCAATTTAAAAAGAATTTTATATGTTTAAGTAGTTTGACTGAAAAAAATCTAGTTTATAATCTGGCACTTCTAATTTAAAATCTTAAAATACCTTCAAAGAATCATTAGTTTTTACCTTTATTTATTCAAAATATTCAAAAATTTAATTTATATTCCCTGAAAATTATTTTGCTTTATTTTATAAATCCTTATTTTAAAAAAATTAAGTATCATATTATTATACATATTAAAAAAGTTAATCTAAATCAGTATTTTCATCTAAAAATTTTTTAATTTATTTTTTAAATATTGTTAAATCCAAATCATACAATCTTTTATCCATTTTCTCAAAATCCAATATCAAATTTTATTTATCAACTAAATTTTCCAGTTGAATTTTTGTTTACTTTTTTATCTATTTTAATTTCTCCATGAATTATTTTTCTTTCTCCAAAAAATACCTCTCAAGTTCTTGGTTACAATAATTTTTTAAATAATTGTTAATGCTACCACCTTTTTCCCTTTATTAAATCAAATTCTTTAAATTTTTTTTGAATTCTTAATCTTAAATTGGAGGCCAGTTCACTAAATTTTAGTTTTAATATTAGCCCTCTAATAATTAAGATATCAGAATTTAATCATTCAATTAAACATTTTATTCCAAAATACAAACTTGACACAATAAAATTGATTTTTCATTCCCAAACCAATTTAAATACTAATACTATTGATTTTTATGATTTTGGCAAATACTTTTTTTTATATTATATTATTGCATTTAAAAAGTTTATATATTTTATTGGTTTCTTTTTTTTATATATTTTTATTAATAAAATTTAATTATATTATATATAGGCTGAATAATATAAGAATTAAACAAATGATAATAAAAAATAGATAAATAATAATAATAAGAAATAATACAAATAATAAGAAATAATAAGAATAAATTAAACTATTTTGTTTATTTGTTTTAATTTCATTTTTTTTCAAAAGATATATAAAAATATCTAATTAATTACATTGTTAAAAATTAAATTTAATTATATAATTAAATAGCTTCATTTTTAATAAGGTTTTTATAAAAAATTTAATTCAAATTTTATATTTGTTTTATAAATAACATAAAGTTATTTTTTTTGTGAATATGGTTTTGAAATATTTTACTATATATTTATTAAAATATGTTTTTTGTATATGTTTTTTGTGTTTTTTTTAAATATTTATATATAGAGACAAAGTAATAATTTATTATTATATTTTTAAATTTTATTTATTTAAATGTTTAATGAAAAAGGGAAAAGAATTTTTTATTTTAATAGCAAATTAAATATTTTTATTGATCAATATTATATTTTTTATTGAATATATTTAAAATATCCTAAATCTAATGATTATGCTTGTTTATTTTAATATAATATTGATAGGTGTTTTTTAAAAACTTAGAGAAATTATTTAATTTGTTTCTGTTTTAAGGAATATATTATTCCAACTTTTTTAAATATTTTTTATATTTGTTAATTTATTATTATTTTTGAATTTAATAAATTCAAATAAATTAAAATAACATAATAAAATATTTTTTAATCATTTGATTATTAATTGTAGGATATATTAATAAAATTTAAAATTAAAAAACTTTGATATATAATAAATAAATTCCCTTGTAAATTCCCAAATTATAATATTATATTTTTAAAAATTAAATAAAAAGTAAAATCTATAATTATATATATTATAATTTATTTCTAAAGCAAATACTCAAATATGAACTTTTTTTTAAGGATTTTCTCCATAATCTCCTCCCTCTTCTTATTATTAATCATTATTAGCTCCATAATCTTCTCCTCCATCTTTTTAGTCTCCTTCATTTCCTTATTCTTCTTCTTCCTCGTATTCTTCTTCTTCATCATCTTCCTAAACAAATAAATAAAAAATATATTAAATTTTTATATAATTGAATAAATTTTAATAAAATTAGCAAATAATTAAACTGCATTTAATTTAAAATAATATAAAAAAATTAAACAATTGTATAAATTATTTCTATATATAAATATGTTTTATTTACCTAATCAGTAGTGTCTCCGTATGCAATTTCTTGTCCTTTTTAGTCTTAATTATCTAAAATTCCTAATTAAGGGAATTCTTTAAATATAGTTTCTCTATAATTTTCAATGTTATTAATTTCATTATTTAATAAGTCCAATTAGAATAAGTTAGGTAAATCTCTAATAAAGGCTAAATCGTCAACTTATTTAATATTGTTTCCTCCTAATGATAAAGATTGTAAAGATTTATATTCTTTTAATTCTTATAAACTGTTTCCTCCTAATTTATTGTCGATTAACTCCAATCTCATTAACCTGTCCAACTTTTTTAAAAATAGGTAAATTAAGTTTAAATTATTTACAACTTCATATATATTATTATAATATCTATATTAAATTATTAATTTAACACTTTTAAATTTATTTTTCGTATTTGCTGAATAAAATATCTAAAATAAATACAAATAGATAAATTAAAATTTCTTTTATGTTGAATAATCTAATAATTTTAGGGAATTATATCCATCAAAAAAATATATTTTATTAAATACTTAAAAAAGATATAAAAATGCAAATTTAATATTATTTTTTAAATATATATGTAATAAATAAGTGTGAATTTTTTTTATATAGTTGGTTAAAGAAAGAAATTATAAAAATTTAATTTTTTATAAAAAAAGAAAGATCCATTAAAAATAAAATAATATTGATTTTACAAATTTTAATAATTTATTATATTTTACCTTAGGGAAATTTTCCAAAGATCTTAATTAACATCCTGTCAAAGATAATGATTCTAAATTAGAATACTCCTCTATTTTTTATTTTAATTCTTATGATACAACTCCAATATTAACTAAATCTAAAGAAAGTTGTTCAACTTAAGAAGGATCATCATTTCCTTCAAGTTATTAATTAATCATATCACAAATAATTTTAAAGGCTTCTTAACTACTCATTTTTATTTTTATTTTGAATTTATTATTGTTTTATTTATTTATAAAATATTGTTATTTTTTTTTCTTCTTTGTTTTTCTATGTTATATGTATTTTTTTATTTTTGTAAATTATTATATTAGATGTTTATTTAATATTTAGATTATTATTTTTACTATTTTTATAAATAAAATTTTGAATTATTTATTAATCTAAAATCTCTGCTTGCAATTGATTATTGATTGATAGACTTTTGCGCAAAATTAAAAATATAGCTGGATATTACAATATTTTTATTATATATAATTCATTTAAAAAATATTTAAAAGATTAATTTCTGAACATAATTTTAAATTAAAAAATAATTCAAAGCTAATTTTTTTAATTTTTTTTTTAATTTTATCCTACATAATATAATAAATAAAATCATAAGGTATATTAACTATTGAATTCTAGTTAAAAATATAAAAAGTTCGATAAGATAAAAAATAAAAATTTCATAATAAAAATAATAAAAACAGAGCGATACTTGAATAATTAGATATTTTTGGGATATAAAAATATGTCTTTAGGTATATAAATATAATATAATTAATAGAAATTTTATAATTTAATTTTCAAAATTGATTTTATATAATTATTTTTTATATTATAACTCATTATTTTATAGCATATTTTTCAAATAAATTAATAAAATCTTCTGGTTCTTAAGTACCAGGGACTTAATCTGCTTCATTAAATGTAAAATGAGGTACAGTTTCGGCATCGGTTAACTTTTTATTTTAATTAAAAACTTACACCATTTATTCTCTTGTTGGTATATTATTATCATCTTATAAAAATAAAAAAGCTGCATTTTAATCTATTCCTGTATCGGCAGCTAAATTCAATAGAACTTTTTTATTCTTTATTTTAAAAATAAAAATTAGTTAAACCAGATAATTTTATATTTTAAATTTATACTAAGGTAAATATGATAAATTTAAAATGATATTTTTAAATTAATTAATTCAAAAATAATTTTACAGATATATCTAATTTATGCTCAAACACTGCCCTTTAAATATTATTAAATAATTTCGTTTATATTTCATGTCCAAAATTTTTTAAGGTCCAAGCAACCAGTCGCCAGGCATCAATGGAATTATACTTTCTATCACACTCACTTGGTAGCGCAAACTTTACAGGGTGAATTTATTTATTAGCATCCTTTAAATAAAAAAACTTAACAAAAAAAAAAAAAAATTATTAAAATTTTCATTAATACACCAATTACGGTGCTTTAGCAATATAATTATATTTTAATATTTTTACCTATTATAAATCTGCTAACAATTTGGCCATTTTTTCAACATCCATATCTTTTCCTTTCTTTTTATAAAAATCTTTAAAATTAAGGCCCTCCTAAGGAATATCAGGATTTAATAAATAGGTCCTAAAATATACAATAAACTTATATTTATCTTTAGATTAATATATGGCAGTTCTTAATTTCTCATATCCAACTAAACAAAAAGGACAACTCTATATTTAAATAAAATTTTTATAATTTAATTTTAATACAAAAATAAGAAATTTAAATTTTAATTAAAATAAAAAAACAAAACAAATTTAAAAATACAACTTAAATTTATATATTATTATTTAATATTCTATAAATTATTTACAGGATCTGCCGTAACGGCTATTTATACTAAAGGTTTTTCAGACATGTTTGTTTTTTTATCTTAAATATATTTAATTTAATTTACTTTAGTTTAATTTAATTTTTTTTTTTTTTTTATTTTTATTTTCTTTAATTAATCTAATGATAGTATATTATTTTACTTTATTTATACATCTCAGCAGTAAACTAGTATTTTTTACGAGTAATTATTTAAGTTTTATTATAATAATTTAGAATAAATAATAAATGGATAGTATCAATTGTTCTCATTTAATAAATTACTCTATTTTTATTTTTATGTTTATTGGAAATTAAAATATAAACTTTAAATTTATAATAATCATTACTAAAATTTATGATATTATTACTTAAATAAATAATATGAATAATAATTTTTTTTCTATTTATTTTAAGTTTATACAGTAAAATTTATAATAACTATTGAGTTTATTTTAGAAAAAATAAATATTATAACCGAAAGTAATTAATTAAATATATTGATAAATTAAGAAAAATTATGATTATATAAAATTAATTATATTTTATTTTAATATGTATTACTTTAAATATTAATCATATTTTATTTTATTTTATGAACTTTTTAGTTCAATATATTTAATATTTAATAAATTAAAATAATTTAATAAAATATAAAATAAATTTAATTAGCCATATTTAAAATAAACATAAAAATTTTAATAGGAAATTTTTAATTAAATTTTATTTTTCATAATTTCCCGAGTAGTATAACGGTTAGAATATTTGCCTTTCACGCAAGAGATCGGGGTTCGATTCCCCGCTCGGGAGGTGCTACTTTTTTTAAAATTTTTATAATTTAATTATACCACCCAAAAAAGGAAAACGAAAAAATAACTTATATTTACAAAAAAAAGGCAGATACGATTATTATTTTATTTTTAAAAATTATTTTATAATTATTTAATAGACTAAGATTTATGCATCGAATCTTAATAAAAAATTATATATATATTTTAATATTTTATATTTCATACATTAATTTAATTTTATTATATTAAAAATAAATATAGTAATTTTAATCATTATGAAAAAATGAACTTCAATATATATTATAGTTATAGGATACTCTTCATTTTAAATATACTTAATAAATTGAATTTAATAATAATAACTCAGATTTGAAGGTATTTTAATAATAATATTATCAAACTTATTATTATTTTCAATCTTAGGTAAAATTAAAATATACTTCTAAATTAAATTACAATATAGTATATATCCACTAAAAGTTAAACTTAGATTAATTAGATATTTTAGAAAATATATTAATTATATTTATTAAAAATACTAACATTTTTATATTAATATAAATATATAAAATATATAAGACTATCAAAGGTGTTCTTTTATTTATAAACTAGACTTTTTTTAGATAGTTTCAAAGATATTCATAAATACTTCAGGATCTTAACCACCTGATACTGCAGTTACACCATTAAAAACAAAAAAGGGTACACCATTTCCTCCAGTTTGTTAGTAAACTTCATCAGCCAATTTAAAGATTTCTTATTTTGTTGGTTGAGCATTTTGGTCTTCTAAAAATTATTTAACTTCATTTTTATCTAATCCAACTTCAGAAGCTGTTTCTGCTAAAACTTCAATACTCTGTTATAATTTATAATTAAATAAAATATAAAAAAAAAACTTAAAATAAAAATATTATATATATTAATAATGTAATAAAAATATAAACAAAATTTTAGACTATAGATATTTACAGAAATATCTAAGGATTACTCAAAGTTTTTTCTTAAAATTTTTGTGTAAAGGGCCACTTGTTTTTCAGCACCGTATTTTTTCAAGCACCATTCACTTAATCTATGAGAATTAGCAGTATTATAACATTTAGAATCATCAGTAGGACCTGCAAATTAAACTTTATTTTCTAAAGTTTCACCAATCTTTATAAAAATAATTTAATTTAGTTAAAATAATTAAATTTTATAGTAATAATTTTTTAAATCTAAAATTTCGATATTCTATACCATTTGTATTCTAGAATACATTTATTTGTACTTATTCAAATCTAAAATCATTCCTTTTTTTGCAAAGTAGTCTTTGAAATTTAATCCTGATTCTGGAGTATCTCTACTCAAAAAAAATGGCCTAAAATACACTTTAAAATCATAATTATTTCCACTTTTTTCCATAGCGGTTCTTAATTTTTCGTATCCGATAATACACCAAGGACAAATCTTTTTAAAAATTAATCAATATATAAATAGAATAAAAATAATGCATATATTAACATGAATAAAAGCATCCAATCTTAAATTTATATTAATAAATTTTTCCATATTTTATAAAAATATAATAAGTATTAAACAAGTAAAAAACCATTAAGTTATGAAATAATTGTAATAAATAATTATTTAACTATATATTTTTTTGAATATAATTACTGTATCAGATGTTATTTAAATAGTAATCAAAGTTTTTTATAGACTCATTGGTATGAATTTTTTTTTTTATATTTTTTTTTATTTTATTTTATTTTATTTTATATATTTTTTTATTGAATTTTTTTTAGTAATTATTCTATGATGAATTTCAAAAATTCTTGCTTTTTTAACTCTAATTTACAGAATATCCTCTTTATTAATATTTTCGATTTTATTGATTAAGGTTAATAGTAAATAATAATAAGCATATAAAAAATTAAAAATATAAATAAATTTTTTATATAAAATATGAATAACAAATAGAAATAATGACGAATTTATAAATAAGATATTATATAATAATTATGATAAAATTAAATATTTATTATCTTAGTCAATTCTTGATAAAATTATAATTTGACGATTAAATTTTTTTATATTAAATTATATATAAAATTTACTAACTATTATTATGGTTTATAAATATATTTTTAGGATAAATGAACTTTTTATGATCTTTCAAAAAATTAATTCTTTTAAGTTTTTTTAGTTATATAATAAAATTTATTAAGTTTTAAATTTAATAAAATTTATTAAGTTTTAAATTTAATAAAATTTATTAGTTTTAAATTTAATAAAATTTATTTATTAAGTTTTAAATTTAATAAAATTTGTTAATAAATAATTATAAAATAAATTTAGATACAAAAATTAATTTTTGCTTTATAGTTAGAGCTTTCATCAAATATTAAAATTTTAAATATAATAAAAAAATAATGATTTATATAGCATAATTTTAAAATATTTTTAAATTTTAAATTATTCAACATTAAATATATTAATAATTATATTTATATAAAGAAAAACTCTAAATTAAGTATGGTATGAATTATTTTACATAATTAAATCATTATTGTATAGCCTAATAATTTTAATAAATTTGAAAACACTACTCAAATTTTAGTTTATAATAATAAAAAGTATAAATTTATTTTCATTTTATTATTTTTTTATTAACTTAATAAATTTTCGGATAGTTTTTATTTATACTAATTAAATTAACAAGCCTTAAGTTAATGAATGAATTGGAATAACAATTAATAAAATATACTAAAAATGTAACAGAAAATTAAAAATTTTGAAACATATCTCAAAATTATGTAAAAATAAACAATTTACAAAATATTTATTTTTTTCATTTTTTTGCAATTTATTTCTTATTCTGCCCTATTAATACTAAAGCATATGGTTAAATAAGATAAACTTATAGCTCAATAATTCATATTTATTTAAAAATTACTTTTTAAAATTTAATTCATTTATTTTAAAAAAAATATATATTTACATATTATTAGAAAGTGAATAAAAAATATAATTTATATCTTAGACAAATTAAATTTTTAAGTTAAATAAAAAGGATAATTAAAAATTTTTTATATTGATACAAATTTGAAGATTATTTTAACTTTCCTAAATTTAAGAATAAAATCAATAAGTGAAAAATTTAATGTAGATAATTATATAATAATTGATTTTTCATTTAAAAATAAACTAAATTCTTCAGAAAAAAATGTTTTCATTAAAAAATAAAACTACTAAGATGATTATATATATAAAAACAGTATTTTTTAATGTATATAATTCATTTATGTTTTATAACAGTTGTTTTAATTAATATTATAAAATCATATTAAATATACTTAATATAAAAGAGTAAACTATAATTTGCTATAAAATTAATGAATTGTTTTAATTGGTTATTAAATTTCATTAAATTAAGTAAATCAGTTTTATTTTCTTAATCAATTAGTATTTAAATTTTTGAAATTAATTAATAATAAGTATTCAAATTTTTATTTTTAAACTATAAAAAGATGATAATTAATTTCGTAAATAACTATATAATAGCTAAAAACTATAATGAGTAATTACTTACTTTTGCATCTTAAAAAAATAGATTTCTACATTTAAAATATAACAATAAATATAATATAGTATAAGTTTGCATATATGTGATTTTAAATATATTTTTTATACCAATAATATAATTTAATAATGATTAAATAATGTAAAAACTGTTAATATAATATAATATAATATAGTATAATTTAATGTAATAATAAACATTTTATTTTTTTTTACATTTAATATTTAATATAGTAAAATCTGACTTCTATTAGTTTTTATTTTTTAATCTAGTTATTTTCCTTAAACAAACAAAATTAAAAACAAAAATCTTATAAAAGAAATTTCTAAAACATTAATCATTCATGGGCAGTTGAATAAGCAGATGCAAAATTAAATTCATCGCTATCACTATCCTATGCAAATTCAAAAAGCTCATTTTAATTCACAACGTTATGTTACCCTTCTTCGAATTACTCTTATTCAAAGCTTTCTTAATCAAATTATTATTACTATTATTAATATTAATATCCTTAATCTTATAGTTAATTATTTGGACATGTGACTTAGCCATCTGAATTTATTATTATAGCGTTCTTTCTTTTATTAGTTCTTCCTTTAAAATTACTGTTTCTTTCGACTGGTTAGGAGACCCCTTGTTCTGATTACTCTTATTAATTTTATTGGCTTGTTTTTATTAATTATGTTTAATTATTATTATTATCATCATTATTATTATTTTATTAATCAGCATTTTCTTATTTAAATTATTCTATTTCAAATAATTGTTCTACATTATTTTACTAACTATCTTATGATTCAGAATCTTTGCTTGTTGATGGAATTATGTACCCATTTTTTCTTTTTTTAGTTCGTTAAGTAAATTAAACCATTTCAATTTATTTATTTTTTATTTATTTTTTTTAATTTTTATTTTTATTAATATTTTTTTATTTTATTTTAAGAAATAATTATATGAAGTATAGTGCAGAAATAAATGTAAAATTGTTAGATGCTATAAAATTTTTCAGAGTAGTAAATAAAATTACATAGCTAATTCGGTATATATAAAAAAAGCAATAAATATACTTCAACACATAACAAATAAATTATAAATATATAATTAATAATATTAACAATTTCATATAAATAAAATAAAAATACTACGCAGTGTTAAAAATATAGATTTTAATTTATAAAATATAATGTCATAGCCTTTTAAAACATAATAATTAAAAAATATTATATTTACTAAATACTTTTAACATTTTTTCTTAATAGCTCTAATAAAAAAATAAATTAAACCGAACTTTATTTCTTAAGAAAATGGGAAATTAACTATAACTATTTTAATAATTCTGATTAAAGCTTAATAGTATATTTATATTTAATTTGTAATAAATTAATAAAAATTTTTCAATTTTATGTTTTAAAAAAATAACTAATTATAATATTCATAATAAACTATATCTTGAACCAATTATTAAATAATAAAATAAATAAACTAAATAAATAGTAAACGTATATTTAAATTTATTTTTTATTTTAATTAGTAGTGATAATATAATCATTTTATTATAAAAATGTACATAAATAAATTTATTACGCTAAGCAAATATTTATCATATATTTTCCAAAATTATTATCATATAAAATTTATAAAATTTACAAAACTAAAAAATATATATAAAAAAAATACAATTATATTTTATTTTTATATAATTTAGTTTTAAATCATAAAAAGTAGATTAAAAATTTATATGTAAAAGGTTATAAATTTTAAATTTTTTAAAATTAAAATTTATTTTTCAAATATTATACTTTATATTCTAATTCTTTGTTAATTTAAATATTTAAAAAATAATTCAATTATTAAAAATATCACAAAAAATATTAAATTTTCTATTATTAATTATTTTTCTACTAAAATTATAAAGCAAAATTAAAAGGTTACTTGATTATAAAATAGATAAAATTTATTTTACTAGTTTTGTATTTCATAGGCTTACATTTTTAAAATTAAAAAAATATCACAATATTTTAAAAATCTGATATATTATTATAAATTATTCTCATAAAATAAAGTTTTTTGTAATTTATTAATTTCAAATTTAAACTTCATAATTTTTAATATATCTACTATGAAAAATATATTAAATTAAAAAGTATAAAATAAATGTTTATATATTTTTTTACTTCACTTTAATTATAATTTTATTAAAATCCAATATTAATGAATTTAAAGTAAAAATTTTGATTAAATAATTACATTTTCTTGACAATCATTTTAATTTTACTTTATCAAATTTATTTTATATATATAAATATCAAAATATGTTAAATTAAAATAGAAAAATAATTAGGAATACAAATTTAATCTTAAAATTAGAATGAGGTTAATTTAAACCTAAAAACCACATTTAAATAAATTAATAATTTTAACTTACTGTATCTTTAGATATTGTAAACTTTTGAAATAAATATAAATTTAAATTATATATTTATTTTATAATAATAATGTAAAACAAATGTTATATACATAGATAAATTAAAAATTGATTATATTTTTTTAATATTAATATTAATTTATTTATTTTATTCAAAAAAATTCGTTAGATTCTTATTCATTTTAAATTCTAAAGGTTATGTCAACAACATTTTAACCATTAATGGTTAGACAATTATTGCTATTATTTGTATTATTATTATATATGTCAATAGCCTTTTCTACATCATTTTCATCAGAAAATTAGTATAAATTAATATTATCTTTATTTTAATTTAAAATTATAGCAAAATGTCTTTTATTTTTTCTACTTTTAAAATTGTTATTTCTTTAAATTTCTTAATTTGATTCCGTTTCTTCAACTGAATTGTTATCAATTTATTAGTTTTTCATGTGTTTATTTTCTTCAAAAAAGTTTTCCAAAGAATCTTATGATTTGCCAGTGTGTGCCAAAATAAAACAATTTTTTCTTTTACTAGTTCTTCTTTCAAATTGTACCATTTTTTTTATTTTTCTTTATTTAGTCTTTATTATTTATTTTCTTAAATTAAATTTTAATTTTAATTTTTTATTTATTTCATTGATTTTTTTTTTTTTTTAACATTAATAACTTTTTATTAAGTGGTATAGTAACATCTTTTAAATCAGAATTAATTCTGTTTATTTTATTATTGGTATAATTATATTGTTAATTTAACAATAGTTTAATTATTAAATCACGACCATTGTGATAATTTACGATTTTCCAAGTAATTTAAGAATACAACAGTAATTTTATATAGGAATCTTTATATTGAAATAAAAGTCGTTTAAATATATATAAAAAAGTACAGAAAAATATTTTAATTTTTCTATGGACAAAAATACTCTAAAATTTTTTATATTAATTCATAAGAAATTAAACTTATTATTTTAAATGATATGGTTATAATAAATTATATTCTACTTTCATAAAATATTAAATTTATTTTATTTCATATATATGATAAATTTAATAAATTAAGCCATTGTAATAAAAATAGTTTTTTATTTTAATATTTATAACGTATAAATAAAATAATTTCTTATGTTTACTTAATATATTTTTTCTGAAAATATCACAAAAATAATATTAATAAAAAATATGATAAATTAACAATTTTATTTATTTTTTATGATACAACAAATAAAATTATTATATTTAAATTTTAATAATAAAAACGAAATTTATATAAAAAAAAAATATCATCATATAACCAATATTTTTCTTAAAAGTTTTAAAATTAAATTTATAAAATAAATTTTTAAGAAAAAAAATTTAAAATTATAAAATTAAATATATTTATTTAAATATAATACAAATATTGTATCTTATTATTTTCATTGTCTAAATATTTTTATACATATATTTTTAGAACAAATTATTATATTATTATAAATTTTAATAAACTGAGAATTTAAATATATGAATATTAATAAATGCTCAATTGTCACTTTTTCCAAACAATCTAAGAGTATATAAAAATATATTTATGATATCTATATACATTTATAAAGCTGCAATGATATAATCATCATAGGTAAATGAGTGTTTGTGTCCTCCAACTATCATTTGTGTATCATATATTAAATATATTCCAAACAAAAAAATAAAACCTACATTGAGCATTAAATTTACAAATGATGATTATATAAACATATTCAAAAAAAGTCCTCCTGATAAAGTTATTAAACCCATAAATAAGGACCCGCCTTTTATGGTAAAGTCTTCTTTAGTCCATAATGCATAAGTTGTTATTCCTAAAAACATGAAAAATGTTATTCCTCCTGCTAATAAAACCTAATGATTAATTTAAAAATTGATACAAAAATAAAAATAAAAATTATAAATTATTAGTTTAATAAGGACATTTATTGTTTTAATTTTAAAATGTGTAAAATATTATTTTATAATTTAATTTTTGTAACTGAATATATTTTTACAGATTATACGTCATATTATAATACAGTTGCTGCTAATAAATACGACTGACTAAAAGTAAATATGAATAATAATATGTAATTAGTAGGAACTTTTCTGCATAATGACTAGTAGCAAGATAACGCATAACATGTCTAAATAAATAAATAAAAAAATTAATATAAGGTTTTTATTTATTATTGTTATAAATAGCGGGTTAGTTAAAAATATCTTTTTATTAAAATACAAAAATAAATATAAACATTATCTTACAGCTGTTAACGCAATCAAGGATAGCACTGTTACGAATGGATTTCTAATAATAAAATATTTGAATCCTCTACTTTCTTTAGCTTAAATTACAAAAAGGCAACTAATTGCAATTTGAGTTAATAATATTAAATAAACTTTTCTAATGAATTTTATTTATTATCCTTTAGATAAGCTCCCAATATCTTCTTATCCATACATTTAACTAATATCGCTATCTTCTCCTTTATAATCCTAGTCATGAAAATAATTATGATTATTATGATTTCCTATTTAATTTTCAGTATCGTGCCCATAATTATGCATAAATTATTATTTAGTTCCCAAATTCAATCCTTATTAAAAATTATCCGCAAACCCAACTACATTATTATTTGGTTGTTATTATTAATAATAATTTTAATTTTAAGGGTAAATAATTTGTGCGGCTTACATTTACGGCTAGTTAAATCCAGGATAGTAATTGTTTGGCCCAAAATTTTGCTAAGGATTTTAATTTTGATTAACCTAGTGAGATTAATTAAATACGGGAGCTGTGGGTTATTATACAGAAACTTAATTATTTTCTTCTTCTAAATTAGGATAATTATATTGCATATTTATTTTACAGTTTTTAGTTTTAGTTAAATTGTAATTAAATTTTTAATTTCTGTTTTTAACTTTTAATATCTTATCTTTTTTCTTTTCTTATTTTTAATTTCTAATTTTATTTATGTTTATTTTCTTGAATATTGAAGTTTATAATTTTTGAACTATATAAGTAAATAAAAAATTAATTTTTCGAATAATACTATAAATAAAATATTCTCGCCAAACATTTAAGCTAATATATAAATTAAACTTACACAAAAATATAAAAAAAAATAAAAATATTAAGACTTAAAATAACAATCAAATAAATATAAATGTGGATAAATATTATAGAGCTTATTTTTTCTAAAAAATAATTTTTTAAATTCTTTTGAAATTTATAATTTTATTAGCCTTTATAATATTATAATTAAATTTTTTTTACTCCATAATTAATATATTGTATAAATCACTTAATTATATGAAATATATTTTTTTCTATATTTAAAAATGGATTTTATTTCCTAATATTAAAATGGCTATATATTATATGAAAAATAATTGATCTTTATCTAATAGAAGGTATTAGAAAGATATATTGAAATATTAATAAGTCTATAATATACTTAACCCTATTATATAATTTTGTAAAATAAATATTTAAAAAATACAAAATGACTTATTAATAATTATAAAGATTTGTAAAGAAATTTTAAATTTCAACTTATAGATGAATTTAATAATAAATTATTTGAATTTATAACTTTTTTTTTTTTTTAAATTTTATTATATCTAAAAATTTTTATTAACCTTCTAATATAAATTAATCATATGTAAAATTAATTTTTATATACCTGTAAAATTATTTTTTAGAATGTTATTTTTGAATTTTCATACGTATATATTAAATAAAATAGGGCTTATTTTTTATTCTACTATTTTAAAAATAACTTTTTTAGCATATTTCATATCTTTTATGTAAATATAAATATTATATAAGTAATAATTTTAAGAAAATTATGATTCTTTTCTAAGAATCACCTCAACATTAATAATTTTAACATTTTTTTAAATATACAGAGGTGTTTTTCTCTAATTTAAATATTAAAAACTCTTCTAATAATATCAAACCTAATGTAAATTAAAAGATGATAATAAATCCAAAAACTTTGAATTTTAAAATTTAAATATAGCACAAAATAAAAATACTATATACCTTTAAAATACTTTAATGCTTTATCTTATTATATAATTTTTTATTTAACATTTCTGAATTTAAAAGAGATATTCTCTCCAATAATAAATTTTAGCAAATTTCTATTAACCTTTTTTGTAGAAAAATTGAAGAATAAAAACCACATTGATATTAAAAAAAAATTACACATATCCTAAAATAGCTTTATTTTTTATATATCACACATTATAAAATACAAATTTTACAACTAATTAAATAATTATAATCAAATTATAAATCAGATAATTTCAGTATAAATAAAAAAAAAAAAAAACAAATAAAAATAGGAAAAAAAATAATAATAAAAAAAAAATGTGTATAAATTCAAACTAAGGTTGCAACTCTATATTTTGCGAGCCAACAAGTAGTATATCTACCGATGCGCATTCTTATAATAGTTGTAAAAATAATAAAAATGATGATTTTAAATAATTAAATGAGACTAGCTAAGTCTCTATTTCAGATGATAAATAAAAAAACAATAATAATGATACTAAAAAATTATGTTAAAGAAAAGTTCCAAGTACATGCGAAATTTGTAATAAGACTTTTAAAAATAAGTATATTAAATATTGTCATTAAAAATAAATTCATGGCTTAAATCCAGTTAAATGTAAATTTTGTGATTTAACTTTTATAAATATAAAATAAATGAGAGAACATATTGAGGTTGACCACTACAATTATTAAAAAACTGCTTCATTAGATAATTTATTTTCTAATATTGAAAGACTTTCAAAAATAAATAATGAATAATAAAAAGATAAAAAGTAAGATAAAAGTAATTAAAAATAATAAGAATAAACTACAAAAATGACAAGCCTTTTCTAGGAAATTTAAGAATAATTAACTAATAATTAAAACTAAGATAATTCAATTACTAAAAATAATGATTAGTAATCATAGTAAATTAATTAATTTAGCGTCAATTAAAATACCGATTTTGTTGATTAATTAAATTAAAAAAATAATAATTAAGAAAATTAACCAAATTCATAAAAATAGTTATCTACTATTATAACAAAAAATGATGGTTTAAAAAATAAAAATAATTTATAAAGCAGAGAAAACATAGAAAAGTTATAAGATAATGAAAATGTTGAAAATATAAGATAAAAACACATTTAATAAAGAAAAGATAGCTAAGAAAATTTAAATTTATAAAAAAAAATTAAAATTATTTAATCTCCCCCCACCACGAACTTAGCTTAATTAACTTATGATCAACAAAAATTAACACCAATAATTTCATAATAAAAAAATAACATAATAAATTAAAAATTAATATAAGAAAATTAAGAAAATTACAATATAAATCAGAATCAAAATTAATAATAATTTTAAAATACTAGTATTTAATAATAATTTAATACCGATTGTAAATAATTGTTTAAATAAGATTAGGATTTTTCCAACAATTTTTTATAATTAAAATAATTCATAATGCAATAATAATAAATGCAATATGAAATTTAATCTTAAATTATTCAATAAAAAATATAAGAATGCTATTAAAGAATGTAAAGTAAATAAAATCCTTAAAATATCGCTTAGGAATAAGTAAATTTCTAATAATATGGCTAAAACTAGTTGGAATTATTTAAAAATATGAATATCTTAAATAATGGCTATTAACTTTAATACTTGAGCCTACAATGATCATAAATATTTAAATTATTTTATATTATATTTATATTATGTTTATTATTTTTTAATTATTATAAAAATATGTAAATACTCAAATTCAAATTATCATTCATTTATATTTATTAATATATATAAGACTAATAAAAATAGATATTAAAATTTATTAATTTGTATAAGTGTTGTTTATAATTAAAACATTAAATGCCCAACTAATACATTTTCTTTGAAACTTAAATATTTCTACTAATTTAAGAAGAAGAATATTTTTTTATGATTCTTAGTTTACTTAAGATTATTAACACATTAGAAATCTTTAAAAAATTAAAATTACATAATAAAAAGCAAAAATAAAATAAACTTATACTAAAATATTTTTTTTATAAAAAATTTAATAGAGTAAATAATATGGGTAAAGATAAAAAGGATTTTTAGAGAGGTAGGTTTAAATATTGTATTACTATAAATTTCAAAATTAAAATCTATTTTTTATACAGATGCTACTATAGCTTATGAAAAAAAAGTCTAATTATATTAGGAAACAAATATTCAAAATTTGACAAAAAAATATATTACATTGCTATCAAAATTTGATAATTTAAGTGAAGAAGAATTGTAAAATACTTATTATTATAACATTTTCGTCACTTTTAATATGTTAAAAATAAAAATCTATTCATTGAAATAATGTTTTTCTAATAATTATTTAGCGAAAAAATGCTTTTAGATGTTAAAGGTGAGATAGAAAACTATGAGTTTTAAATGTTCAAAGCAAAATTATAAATTTATTCATTTTAAAAAGACCATATGTATAATTAATAATAACAAGCAAGCATAGGTAATAGCATTTGCATTTTTATTTCATTTATTATAAAATATTTATAATTTATACAAATCTAAATTATTTTACACAAATAGAAAAAGATTGTTAATAAAGAATAGAAGAGATTAAATAATATAAAGAAGAATTAAAGGCAGAAGAAACCAGGAGATAGGCAAAATAAGAAATTAATTTAATTACTCCTAGAATTTTAGCATATTAAAAATCAGAAATCATAGAAAAAGAAATATAAAATATCGACAATGAAATCAAAAACATAAAAGAAAATCATTAGCAATAATTGCTCAAAATAGACAATAAAAGAGTTTAATTTAATAATATGGTACCTATCAAATTATTATGTTAATATAGTTCATTAATTTTTTTTTTTTATAAAATGAAATTCATAACTCAAACATATTTTATTTATGATTTTATGTTTAAAAAAAATTAATTTAATTTTTTTAACTTTTTAGCTTGATAACATATAATCAATTTTGGAACCAATTCATGTAGAAGATCTTAAAAAAAATAAATGAAAACAAACATATTTACTTATTCCAAGTTTTTATTATTTTTATTTATATTTCAATAATTAAATATAAAAAGTAGACTAATATAAAAATAATAATATATCAAAGTTTATAAATTCTATTCTAATATAATTTTTAATTTTAATTTGAAAAAAATAATATATATTATATGTATTTTTAATATTAAGATTAGGATTGTAAATATAATTTATAAATGTTATTTTTCTACAGCTAAAATCTAGTTCATAAAAAATCCTAAGGATATAAGTTTTAAGAATAGTTTTTTTAGATATTTTTAAATTTTCTTTAACATCCATTACTATTTTTATCAATTTAATCATGTTAAATTTAAAATTTAATTAAATTTCTTTTTTTATTTTTTATCAAATTATGCTAAAAACTACCGTTTATATTATTAGCATATCTCATAAAACTAGATATAGTGTCTTTTTTATCTCTTTTATAATTTTTAAATTATTTATTCAAAATATAAAGTAAATAAATATAGAATAATTTTACATTTTAAAACTTTATAGATTGTCTTATTTTTAATATTACTAATAAAAACACTCATTACTGTTTCCATTTTTCAATTCATTTATATTTTTACTTTTTTAACTATACTATAATTGGTGATCAGAAAAAAAAAATTCTTTTTACTTTTAATTATCAATATTATTATCATCAATAGTATTCAAATTATTATTAATATTTAAATTTTCATCTATATTATTATAGTTATTATTAATTTAACCACAATTTTCTATAACTTTCGTGGAATTTACTATATCAAACCTCTAGCCATCAATATTTTCTTCTATCATAATTCCTTCATCACTTTCTTAACAACACTCTGAAAATTAATTCATGTTTTAACTGCTATAAGTATTAGACATTTCAATTTCATTCAAAGAATTTATTGTGTTTCTTGTTTGTTAGTTATAATTTTAATTATTATTAAAAACTACATTATTATTATTATTTAACTCGTTTAATGTATCCTGGTAATTATTATTTGAAAATTATTTCTGACATTATATTTATTCTATAAATAAATCAGATCCCTTTTAGGTCTACAAATAATTAATTTATCCATTAGTATTTTTATTATTGTTTTATACTAAATTATGTGATAATTTTTAATTATTTTCAGCTAAAATATTATTTTACATTTATTTTTTTTATTCTTAATTATAATTTGTCAAATCAAATTTTATTCCCTTTACTTATATTTTTGGATTTATTTAAAATTATATTTTCGAATCTTATTAGTAGTTAATATACAATGTTTATTACTATACTGTTTTTACATTAATAATATCATTATTATTATTAAAATACATACTCTCTTAAGTCTTAATTTTTTTTAATATTATTTATTTTCTTTTTCTTTTTTATAAATTATTATAAAATATTAATTTCTAAATTAAAGTATATTAATGTAAATATTGGATCATTTTATCATAAAATTATAATTAGAATATAGATAGTTGCAAAACAACTTGAAACATAAATAATACCAATTTTTAATACATTTTAAAATGCAGTATAAATCATTATAAATATAATATGTATAAATGCCCTTATTATATAAGTAATTTTTTACAATTATTCTATAAATTTTAAAAAAATCATTAAATAATTTCAATAACTTTGATATTTATTTACTTTCTTTAAAAATATAATTTAATTTTAAAACAACATAATTTAATTATTTTTAATGAATAATTTAAAAATTTTATGAAATTATTCAATTTATGATTAAATATAGTTGTATTGAATTTTATATATATAATAAAATTAAGCTTAAAAATGTATTTTTTTTACATTTAAATATAAAAGTATACATAAATATTTATTAAATTTTTATTACAATTTAAATTAATTTAAACACTGTTTGATAAAATTATAAAAAACTACTATATAAGTCTATATTTTCAAAATATAATTGTAAAAATAGGAATTTTAAAAATTAAGTAAATATTCATTATATTATCTACCCCATATTATTTTAAATAAATATTTATTTAATTTACAAAAAAAAATAATATCCCAAATTTTATTAAATTCAAAATTCATAAAAATTCAAAATCGATACTAGTAATTACAATAAAACAAGTAGAAAACCAAACAATAAAAAATAAAAATAATAAACTTGATAAAAAATAATGATAAAATCACAAAGTTTCCACAATTATTCTACTAATAAAAATAATATTTAGTAATTTAGTTTGGCATCAAATTAAAAAGACATTTCATAATCTTATAAATATTTATAATTTTAGCAACACATACACAATCATGATTAAAAATAATTAAATATTTAAAAATCATAAACATTTATTTAAACTAACTAATCTCATATAAAAAAATAAAATCCTCCAAATTATGAAATTTAAACCCAATCAGTAGAGTCTTAAAAAATCGTAAATCCTGGTTCATTTCTATTCATTTCTCAAAATAAGTCGACTTAAAAAAAATAATAAACAGAAAGCCATTAAAAAAACTCTTGCTATTATTAATAATCGGAATCAAATTAAACAAAAGAAAATTAAAATCAGAATGAAAATTCCATATTTAATGAATCAAATTAAAATAATTAATAAAAATAAAATACAAATTCTAAAAAACTTTAAGGATCTGTCTAATAGATATATCTCAAAAACAATGTCACAAATTTTAACCCATTATCTGTAAGAAAATAGCTTTTATTTAAAAGTGGTGAAAATAGTAATCAGAATACTGAGAGGAAATAAAATTTTTTAACTTAAAATAAATCTTTAAATTCGAATAGTAATTATAATCTTTATTAGAATGATAAGGTTAATATAGGGACTAATAATAAAATTTAAAATTAACATGGATTCAATCAAAATAATAATAATTTTTAATAAATAAAAGATAAAATAAATAATTTTAATGAATAATTCTATGCTTTTAATGAAAATTTCTCTTAAAAAATAGAAAAATCTAATCAATCTATAGCTTAGTAGAATGAATAATTTTAAAACTAGTTATAAAAAAATAATTCTATTTCTAAAAATGAAAGTCTTATAAATTTTAGTCAAAGTAATATCGATAGTCGATTTAATTCTTAAAATTAATCCTATTCCAATGTGACAAATAATAAAAATAGCTAATATTCTATAGAGAAAGATGTATTTTAAAATAATTAAAATAAAAATTTTAATTCTTATTATCAAAATAGTAGCCAAGGTGTTTAAAAATAAAATTTTTATTAATAAAATAATGGAATAAATATTTTGTCTTTACAGTAATAAACATATTAAAAATAAAATAAAATTACTAAGAACTTTCATAGCTTTTCTTTAAATAACTTAACAAATCCTGGTTAAAATTCAATTTAACATAAAACTATTTAATAGTAAATAAATAATTTTAATTTATATATTATTAGTATCTTATTTAATATATAATATTATTATATTATTATATTAAAATGATAAAATTTACAATATATAGAATTACAAAAAGAAGAAAAAAGCCAAGTATTTTTGGAGAAGGTGACTAAAAAAAAGATGGAATTACTAAATTGAGGTCTTAAAGCTCATAATAATTTGATAGAAATTCTGAACCTAATCATAATAAATCTTTTAATTAATAAATATTTAAAGATAGTTGTATTAATAATAAAAGCACATTTTCGCACAAAAACTTTGTCAATTATAATAATAAAATAAATAAAGGCGATTCAAAACCATAATAAAGTTTAATTAAATAATAATAAAATTATTTATCTAAAAATAATAATTAAAATATAAAGATATCTGAGTTTTTAAGTGAAAAATCTGATTAAAATATAAAGAATATTTAAACAAATGATTTATGTACTAATTTAAATAAAATTTAGCCTGCTAAGGGAATTACTCTATATAAAGACCTTAAAATGGTTTTCTAATAAAAATGTAAAGATAATTTATAAAGTGATGAAAATGAATTTTTTACAAAAAAAAATAATGATCCATATTTATAAAATGAAATGACAAAATAAAGAAAATGTTAATCAATGCCAAATTTTAAGAAGTAAAGAACATATTAATTAAATAATTTTATTTAAAGAGACAGCAATAATTTTTAAAATAAATAATTACCAAATAATTAAGATAAAATTAATGATCAAGAATTTTAACAACCAAATTCAAATTAAATTTAAGTAAAAAATTATCTTAAACCCTAATTTAAAAATCATTAAAGTACTTTGGTCACAAAATTTGATAATTTATTTAAATAGTAAAAAAATAGGTTGAGGTTTATAAAATCTAGCTTATTTTAAAATAAAAAATAAACTTTATTCAAAAATTTGTAAATGAATATTTACATTTAATTTGAAAAATCTTAATTGCTTAATGATAAGTTAATTATATTCATACATACTAATTTTTCTCGTTTATAAAATAATTAGTATATAAAAAATCTTAAATATACTTTCAAATAAAATGATCTCAATTTTAATAATCTTTACTAAATCAGCTTCTAAGAAACAAAAATAAATAATGTAATAAATATTTATTTATTTTTATTTAAAATAATTTAAAAATTTATTAAAACTTGAAATTATAATTTTATTTATAAAAAGGATTAGGAAATTAATTAATAATCAAATCAACAAGTTTAGATTAAAGATGATATTTTTAAAAATTACGATATTATGTAAAAAATTGAAATGAAGCTTAACAATTCCTTTTTTAATCATCTAAGCTAATAATAAATTTAAAATATTTTTAACGACAAAATAAAGGAAATTTTATAAATTCAATACTTAATTGTCACAAAAGAAAATTCTGATCAAAATATTAAATAAAAATAATAAAATTAGGAGAATTATATACTAATACATGAAAATATATAGCTTCCTTTAAATATACTAAATTTTACCGAATATAACAACAATATTATTAAAAAATAGTAAAATCAATAACTTGACTTTTTAAAAACATGGCATTCAAATGTGTCTATAACTGAACGACATAAAATTATTAGCAGTGGCGTTTTTAATTTAAAAAAAGAGATTTTTAATAATATAAATGATATTTATTAAATTTTTCCTAACTTTAATGAAATAATGTAAAGATATTTTTTTTATAATTTGAATTAAAAAAAAATATATAATTAAATATTTTTAAATTATTTATAATTTATAATTTTTTATAGAATAGATAGTAATTAGCAAGATCAACTGATTATTGGCGGTTAAATATAAATTAACTATGATAAAAAGTAGGTAAATTTTCTTGTAAAGTTAAAAATTAACTAGGACTTTACTTTTTAAATAAACTGTTTGCATGTTTAAGAAAAAAATGGAGTTAATTCAATTATTTTTTAAATTAATGATATATATTAATAGCTAATTTAAACTTATATTAGTACACTGACTAAATTTTTATCATACTGAATTTATTCGAACTTTAAAATTATCAATAACATGAAAATTAAGCTAATTAAAAATATAAAAATTACTAAAATATAAAATAATTTATTTTAATGGATATTTAAATATATATATACTTTATTAATATATATTTTAAATTAAAATGTACAAATTCCTAATATTTACTTTTTCTTAAAATATATACATTAAATATAAATAATAATTTTAATAACAAACAAAAAATAAAATGAAAATATTATATTTTTATAAATACTAAATACCAAAATTATTCCTATGCGTTAATTACTTTTAAAATAAAGCAATATACAAATTAATAATTAGCATATATTCTTATAGTATAAAAATTATCTTCACTATATTTATATGTATCATAAAAATTAAGTAATTAAAAATTAAATTTTCATTTTCATTTTCATTTTCATTTTTCTTATAAAATATTTGATAATAATCATGAACTTAACTCATTTATTTTGTAACTAAACTTAATTTAATCTACTGGTTTTTAAATATAAATATAATTACGCAATATTACGGTATAATCTTAGAAATCTAAATTTAATATTTTTATCATATAAATTATTACGCCAATAAGATTGAAGAGAACAAATTAAATATATAAGGTTATAAAAAATAAAGAAAACACAATGTATTACCAGAAAGAAATTTTAAGTTTATTTAAAATATCTTTTAATCTAAAAAATAAAAAAAATTTAAAAGTACATTTATAAAATAATTAAGAAGATTGATATGAGATAGCAAATAAAAATTAAATTTTATCTAATTTTTGTTTCAATTTACTTCTTTTTAATGTCAAGTAATTTTATAGAGGGATTAAAATTAGAATTTATTGTTAATTTTATTTATTTATAATTTAAAATTTTCATATATTATTTATAACAAATTATAGAAATTGAATTTTAAATTATAATTTAATTTTAAATTTTTTATTGAAAATAAATTTTAAACATACTTAACTTTAACTATTTCATTATTAAAGTAAAATATTTATAATATTATTACTATCATCCCTATAATATTATTAAAGTAGTCCACAATTATTTTTGCTTTAAAATTATTAATTTAATAATATGATAAAATAAGAAATATTATGAATTTAATTAATTCTTTCTTTAATTTAAATAAATCAAAGAAAAAAAAAATATAAAAGGTAAAAATATAATAAAAAAAAATATAATTTGTTTCTTCCATATTATTATCAAAAAATTGATTTATTAATATTGTTAAAAAAAAAAATTAATCTAATTCAAACAAAAGAATAAATTATTAAATAAATAAAAACAAAAAATAATACATAAAAGGCCAATAAAAAAGATGAATTTTCTAAACAACTTGCTTTCAGGAACTTAGTGTAAAATTAATTTTCAACTTTCTATATAGAATTTATTTAAATAAGCAGTATTTTTAAGTTTTTTATGATATTATAAATACAATATATACAATTACATCATAGAAAATAAAACATCTCTATTAGATAATGTTTTTATTTTTAATGAAATATACGTTTCTTTTAATTCCCAATTTTAAAATTAAAATTAACCTATTTTTTATTTTTATAGTTATGATGTTTAGCAATCAAAATAAACTAACCTCTCAAGGTTTATCAGCCATGCTAACTCCTAATGTATCTCACGGACTTATTGGATAAAAATAGTAACCTTCAGAATAATTATTATAGTCCACTAATTAATAATATTAATAATAATTTTCTTAAAATCAAAATAAAATTCCATAACAAGGTAATTTAAAAAAATAATATAAAAAATTTTAAATAATATATTTGGTTATTTATAATAATATAATAATAAATATTATAAATTTTTCATAATTTTATAAATAAAACGGTTTTACTTAGAATTAAATTATAAATGATATTATTGTTATACTTTATTTATAAAAAATTTATATTTTTAAGGAAATTTTGAATAAGAAAACAATAATCAAAGTTTATTAATGGCCCTTTAAAAATAATAGTAATAATAATAACAAAATGATACTCTAAATGAAGATGAGGCAGCCACACAGTCTATGTTGCTTAGTTAATTGGTAAAAAAAAATATAAAAACTTAAAAAATATACTCTTTCATTATAAAAAATTAGAATAAATAAATTTCTAACTTTTTGTTTTTGTTTTTTCTTGTTTTTGTTTTTTTTTTCCTATCGAGAAAAAACTCTTAATTAAAAAGGAATTTTTCTACATAAAATTTTTATTTAATTAATAATATTATATTCATTAATAATATATTGGTGAAATCTTTCAATATTATTTTTTATTTTATTATATATTAATGAGAATCAATGCTAAGCCTTTAATACTTCTTTTAATAGCATAAAATATATTCAAATTATATCTAAATTTATTTAAATTTAATACTATATTTAAAAAACTATTACTTAAAAACATGGTCATAATTATTTAATTAATATTAAGATAATAGCACACCAATAGAATCTTATAACTTAATTACTTAAATAAAATAAGTAACAAGAATAGAGTAAATAATAATAGGTTTAATCTGTAGGTACGAACAATAATTAAATAAATAATGATTTGATACAATAAAACGTATAATTGCACTAATAATTAATGCAATTATAATAACAGTAGTCATATCTTAATTAATAAAAACCTTAAATTAATTAATTAGAATAATAAAACAGCTTTTAAAATATTTAAAACCAATCTAACCAATAATAACAAAGCTAAGGTCAATTATAATAATTATTATAGAAATTGAATAACAATAATCAAGCTCAACAATTAAATTTATCTACTTTATCTTAAAGCCATTTATAAGAAAATAACAATAATATTAGTGATATTTAATCATAATTATTAAAAATTTAAAATTAAAATTAAGGGCAGAATATATTAAATAATCAAGGAGTTAATTATTACGCTAACCAAAATTAACAATAATAAAAGTAGTTATAATAACAAAATAATTAGTAATAACTTTTGCAACTTTTATAACAGTAATAAATGTAAAAATAACAATAATAGTTATAATTATCTAATTAATCTTCTTTAGTGTAATAATCTTCTAGCTTATCATAGATATAAAAACAATTAAAATAAAGTATGTAATAATAAGAAGAACTTGATGATGACGAAGATGATGAAGCTTAGCAAAAAAGAATTTCTTTAAAAAAAAGAATGTATTAATATTATTTATACTAATATATATATATATTGATTTCCTTGAATTTTATTATTAATTTATTTTTTTAATATTTTTAAAGAAAAAAATTAAACTTTAATTGTGGTCACTAAGAAAGAGAACACTACGCAAAAGGAATGTGCTCAAACTGTTATCATAGAAATGGAAGAACTAAAAAACCTTGGAAATGCAACCATAAAAAACTTTATGCATAAGGATATTGTTAAAACTGTTATATTAACATTTATAATCACGTAATAAATTATAATAATAATTTTTTTTTTTAATATATTAGTTTAAATATTTTATAAATTATTGTTTTTTCTTAAATTTAGAAAAAAAGAACTGAGGTATAAGGTAATAAAGATAACATGACAAAAATTAATGGTGAAGAAATGGAAACTGAATTTGAAGAACATTAATAGGAATATGAAAATAATACTAATAATAATTCTAACCCAACTACATAATCAAATAATAATACCAATGAAAATTTAAACAATTCTAATAATTAAGGATCTTAATTAAATTTAAAAAATTAAGAGTCTAGCTAAACTAATGAATAAACTTAAGAATAAGAATAATAAAATAATTAATTAAATATTTTAAATTAAAATGATAATAAGGCTCTGAAATAAGAAAGTGAGTAGTTATGAGTTAAAAAATATTATTCTAATAATTAATTTACCTATTATATATATATAATAATATTCAATATAACAAAATTTTCATGCATTATTTTATAAAATAATCGCTTTTTAATACATATATGAATGTTATTAATATAAAAATTAAAATATTTAATATTAATATAATTATATATATTTTTTATATGTAAACAAATTAATTAAAATATTAAATTATAAAGTTGCAATATAATAGTTAGTTTATTGTTTATAAATATTAATTTTATTTTTAATGATAATTATATTATTATTTTTGCAAAATACATTTAAGACAATTTAAAATTAAAATACTATTAAAAAAAATAGTTAAAGAATTTTTTAAAAAAAAGCATATAAATTTACTAAAGCTATATCAAAAATAATAAAAAAAATATGTTTTAAAATTAGTATTTAAAAATAATATCCATTAATTATACTAATAAATAAACGAAAAAAATATTTAACAATAATATCATCATAATTATATATGAGTAACAGGAACCATCCTAGCCTATTGCTCTTTTTTCTATTATTCCTTATCTTATAGTTACTGTTATTCTTAATCATTACCTTCATTTTCCTCATAATTATCTTCTTATTTAAATTATTTTTGTTATTATTATTAATTATATCTTCCAAAATTACTCTAATTATTTAATTGTTAATAAATATCTTGGTTTACTTAACTCATAGGAGTAGTATCTTATTATGTAGTTTACCTACTTCCTGTTCCTAAAACCCGTATATTATAATTACTGTTAATAATATTATTATTACTGTTTTAATTATTGGATTAACTGTTCATAAATTAGGAATCATTTACCATACTGGTTTGTTAATCTTAATCTAACTCCGATATTTTAATGTTTTTATTTTAAGATTAATTACAGTTTTCACTTTTTTAGGGGTCTTCTACAGAATTGTTTTCTTATTATTAATATAGTTGTTATTTAAATTATTCTTCGTTTTAACTTTATTACATTTATTATTACTACTGTTATTGTTATTAAATTTCAGAAGCAGAATAAAACTTAGAAAAGGAATTTTAGCTGTTTATATTTTAATTTTTTTTTCCGCCAATAGTTTTATAAGAAGACCCTTATTTTTTAATACTTTTTTATTATAATTGCTACTATTATAAAAGCTCTTCTTAAATTTTTTCTGCTTATTTCTATGATTCAATTTCCTTTCTTAATCTTTCTTCATCAATTTTTTTACTTATCTCTTTATAAGTTTTATCTTAGTGTTCTAAAATAGCATTCTATTCTTATAATTTTTTTATTTTTTATTTTACTCCAATCAAGTCATTTTAAAGCTTTATTTCTAAATCTTCTAAGTTCTATTTCAATAAAACAAAAATTAAAAAATATAATAATTTAATTATATTTTTAATTTTCAAATTTAAATTATTTATTTACCGTTTTAACATCCTAGTCTCTGTAAGTGAGATATTTTAAATGTTATTTTTTCATTTCATTATCTTAGGCAACCTTATAGATTTCTTAATCAAAGTCTCCCGATTCAATTTTTTTTATAAGTTCTTCTTAATAAATTTCTTTTCTTTTTAGTCCTTTTATTTTATCAATTAGTTATTTATTTTCTTATTCTAAAGTTAAGACATGAATAGCCTATTTTGTTAATTATCTTCCTGATTTTTCCTAAATATGATATAAAATAATAAATACTTAAATTGGATATGATTTTACATTTTCCCATTATTTATATATATACTTGAAAAATATTTATTTAGTTAAAAAATAAAAATAAAATAATAGGAACAAAAATAAGCAATGTAAGAAAAATAATATAAAAAAATAAAATATGGTGTTTTTATAAAAATATATATTTACACTTGATTTAACAGTGTCGTCTAATTTTTATTTCAAAAAATCGTTGTCCCCAACTAATTTTTGATTTAGCTGTTTCATCTATTATATTTAATTTAACAAAACTTCTTCTTTTTAATTTAACTCTTACTGACTTTATTGGAAATCAAATGAATTCATGACTTTATATTTACTAGGGCCTATATATTTATATTTATATTTGTATTAATTTTTATTAATTTAAATAAATTTTTAAATTTATTATTTTTTACTATATGATATAAATTTTTTTATTATTATTTTAAATATTATTTATTTAAATTTACTCTACTTGACGGATAAAAATACATTAGAACCATATCTTATAGAGGAATTGGCTAAAGAATTTCCTTAATTCTGGTTTTTGTTTCCACTCCAATTGGTACCAAGATATTACGAATTCATATTTTAAATTTTTTTTATATTTATGATGTGTGGTAGAAAATTATTTTATTATTGAAGAATATTTTTTATTTAGTATTTTAAATAATATTAATAAATTACAATTTAATTATAATGGTGATATACATTTTAATTAATGATTGAAATAAATTTTATTATTTTTCAATAAAAAAAAACAAATTATGAGAACAAAAACTCATTATTAAATAATTTTAATATTTTATAATTAATTATATAAGAAATTAAAATAAGATAAATTTTATGATAAATTTTATTTTTAAAATATATGTATAGATTAAAATTATTTTAAAAATTTAAGATATTATAAATTTTTAATATAAAAAATTAATATTTATAAATTACTTTCGATATATATTCAATTCATAATTTCGGCTTTTAAAATCTGTACATATCTATAAGTAATGATATTCCAAATTAAAATAAATAATAAGATGGAACTACAAACCCAGCCCAACCCAAATACTAATTTAATTTTTCATTCTTAGTTTAAACTGGATCAGTGTATTTTTTTCCAATTTCATTCAACCAATTCAAGTGTATACTTTTTATTAATTTAGCTTCGAACTGGTACATTTTATAAATAATAAAAAAATGTTATAAATATAAAATAAATAAAATTCTATAATCCTTATTTTAATAAAAGTATTTTCATTTAGTTAATTTATTTTACCTTATTCATACTCTCTTAAAATTCTAAAGAGTTATTTTATGATTTTAATTTTTTTAAAACCTTATTATAAGTAGATTAAACCTCCATTTATTATTGACTTTTTCTTAATGCAGTATTTTTATAGTACAACTTTTTATAAATTGTTACTTAAAACATCGAAAATATATATGTAAGAGCTATCATAGTTATCCCCCATATTTTTACTTACTCACTTAAAATTAACCCTGCAGATGTAAAAGATTTATAATATTTTTAGCCTATATCTTATAAATGAGTGGGCAACACTTATTTAGTTTAAAAAAACTAGTCATTTTTATGAAATATTACATCTTTTTCGGTCAGCATTCTTATTTGATTTAAAGGAACATAAGTAAAGTCTACGATATCCTTCTCTTGATAATCAATCCTTATTTATATAAAAAATAAAAAATATGAAATATGAATTAGAATTGAAATAAAATCATACATATATATATTAAAATTTTTATTAAATTTTTTTTATACTTGAATTGTTTATCTTAATCTTTTTGTATAAATATATGAATAGAATATAACACTTTATTATTTTTTGAATCTTTTCCAAAATAAAACTCTTTATATACCTTGCCTAAATATATACATTCCCTATATAAATCTAAGTTCATTTTTTATTTTACTTGAAATTAAAGCCCATTTAGTTCATCTTCGATATGTATATTATTACTGTTTAGATTCCAGTTCATAAATTATTATTATTAAAATTATTCATTTTATTACTAATTTTATTATTATAAATCTAACAATTCATTTTATTTTATTTACTATTATAATCTTTATTAATTATTTTAAAAATTATTTAATAATTCTTATTGTTTCTACATTTATTAAATCTCTTTTTATTAATTTATAATTTTTTTTTTAGATACTTTTTTATCATTAGTAAATACTTCGGCCATAGGATATTCCCACTATAAAACATAAAATTATTTTTTTTTATTTTAAAATTTATTCTGCAGCTCATCATTTATATATTCAATTTCCTATTTATTATCATTGTTATAAAATTAAAATTTATTTTTTTGTTTTTACTACTAATTTATTGTATTTTTATTTTTTTCTTAATTATTCAAATTTTCTTCTTTTTACTATGTTTATACAAATCCATAATTTTAAGCTTCAAATTAAACTTTTTTATGTCTCTAAATCATTAAAATTTAAAAACTTATTTCATTATCTGCATTTATTTATTTCAAAACTTTTTTGAATTATTAAGAACTGGGATTGTGAGGTAATGTTTATAATAACTACTTTGGGCTTATTTAATTTTTTTAATCATCTTAATTTTATACTGTTGATTTTTTATTAATTTTAGGTAAAATAATTAAAGCTAGAGGTATTTTTTTTGCATCTTTTATGTTTTTAAATTCATTTTATGGTATAATTTTAAGTTACTTTTATAATCCAGTTATTAATTATAAATCCGTTATTTATTTTGACATAATTAAAAAAAAAAATATTAATATCAATTTTATTTTATTTTGTTTTATAATTTTTTATTTTTGGAAAATAATTATTTAATTTTGTAATAATTAACACTTATCCTAAAATAAGATGATCTATTTATAAATTAGTTTTTATTTAATATTATTAATTTTGAACATAAATTTTATAAATTTCGTAATTTTACTTATATTACGCAGTAAGCTAGAAGTATATATTCAATTGAAATAAATATAATTATTAGAAGAATAATATAAGTTAAAATTAATAATTATTTAGAATATTTTTCATTTTACATTAGTAGTTTTAATCCTTATAATTTAAAATTTAATTCAATATTTTATATTTTAGCAATATTAATTTTGAATAAGTATTACATTTTAATTTATATACATGATTGTGATATAGTAGTATTACTTATAATAGTTATATACAATCTAAATTATAACTCATTGAATATTATTATTATGAAGATTTATTATTCCAAATATTCTTTCTTAGAATTACTTACTATAAAAATTAAAAGCATTATTAATTAAATAATGTTAAAAATATTTATTACTTATACTAATTTCTTAGTTCAAATAGAGTGGCATCATTAAAATTTGTGAACTTTATATCTTTTATTATAACGGGTTAAAACTGTTCAAAACTAATTTCTTAGCCATCTTTATTAAAAATTACCTTATTTTAACTATACCTTACAATTTCCCTATTTTTCTTTCTTATCTTGTTAATAATCCCATCATAATCTATATTTTCATCATTATATGATTTATTGTAGGACATGAATGAATAAATTGTAATTTCATCTTAATCTTATAAACTCTTTTATTTATACTAATTTTGTATTTATGTAAATTTAATAAAGTTATCAGATTAATTTATATGTGAATAAATTGTAATTGCTTCATTATAGTTTGGGTTGCTTAAATAAGAATTTTTCTTCTCAAATTTATCTTATTATTATGTAAATTTTTAATTATTGGCATAAAATTAATTTTCTATTTATGTCAATGTATTACCATTATTTTATGTTTCATTAATTTTAATCTTTTTCTTCTACCTTTTTAATAAAAATAAAATAAAAATAATAATAAACTCTTTTAAAATTATATTTAATACAACTACTACTCAGTGCTTTACTCGTCTAAAGAATCTATATCTATTATACGCTTTTCATTATTTCTCTTTAAGTTATTCATTTTTAGACCTTCTAAAATTTAATAAATAAATTTAAATTAATTATTACTATAAATATTAATAAAAAATTTAAATTTATAGATAGTACTATATTTAAAATCCTTACTTTTATTATTACTATCACATTAACTTAAAGATTTATCCACTATTTTCCATTTTAATTTTGAAAGTAAATAATCAATTATCATATCTTTACCCCCTTAATATTTTCTTAGCTATGAAACGGGAATTTATTAAATGTAATATTTTTATTTTTCCTCCTATTGATTTTTGTCTTTATTAATTAATTTTTCCTTTTTAGAAGATTAAAAATAACATTTAATGCTAAAAACAGCTTCTCCAGTTTTATCACTAGGATAACAGCTCAAAATTTCAGAGTTTTTTTTACAAATTTAGTTATTTTTTATTTTTTTTAAATTCTCTAATTATAAATAATTTATATAAAATTAAGAATTACTATCTTATAATAATAAATTAATAAATAATTTTTATTCTATTATTATTTCTATTATATAAGAAAAATTATTATATTTACATAATGAATTTTCTAATTTTTTTCTATTTGAATAGTTTTATTATTATTAAAAAGTAATATCTTAACTTTATGAACTTTATTCTTCGCTCAGATCTACCAAAACTATATTATTTTTTTGTAACTTTATTTTTGTATTTTTAAAGTCGTATTTTTAATAAAGATTTCTTGGAACTGCTAAAGAAATTCTAAGATTTGAAATTTTATAAATTGAAATATTTACTTTATATGTAAGAATAAATAAATTATCCGAATAAAATAAAATATTATTTAATTACATTCCTTAATTTTGTTATTTTAAAAGAAACTAACTTTATGAAAAGCTTTAGGAGTCTTTTGATTATAAAAAAAATAAAAATTATTTATAGGACAATTTTTAAAAATAATTAAAAAATATAATTACAACTTATAATAAAATAAAATATTATACTTTTACTTTTCTTAGATTCTATATTCTCCAAAATATGCTCCTGTTATTTTCTAATTTTTTCTAATGATTCCATAATCATTATTTCACCACTATAATTTTATTTTATATATTTTTGTTGAATTACTTTTTTTATTGTCAAAAATATTTATATTTATTTTTATTTTATTAAAAATAAAATAATATTTAATTCTATAATACTTATCAATAAAAAAATATCAAATTTAATCATATAATTCGAATTTTTTTATGGCACCTTAATTTTTTTAGTCAGATTTACTTATATTTGTCAATAACTAATACTAATATTTAATTATAAAGTTTAAATTAAATATATTTAAAATTATAATATAAAAATTAAAATTTCCTCATACTGTTTTATTAATTATAAATATTTGCTTAATATAAATATAAAATTATGTAGAGCCAAAATAAATTTAATAATTAAATTTATAAGACCCTTAATTGAGTATTATAACAGTTAATTTTCTTTTTTTTATTAAAATTGTTAATATATTTTTTTATTTTTTTTATACCAAAATAGTATAAATTCATTTTTTCTAGTAAAATTTTTGATGCATACTTAATTATAATTATAATATAAAATTTTATTTAAAATGTTTCAATGGCTATAATCCTAATAATTCTATAAAAATAAAATGAATTAAATGTAATTAATAAGAAATTTATTTTAATATTTGTAAATGATTATTTATATAATATTACTAAGAGCCTTTGCTAAATTAAACTTCATTTAAAATTTATAAAGATTTTTTATTATATGCAAATGGAATCTTTATTGAGCCAATAAATATTTATATATTAGGAATTTTATTTATAATTATAAAATTATCCGCAAATATCGGGGTTGGGGTTGGGGTT
>LDAU01000104.1:0-57984 GCA_001447515.1 Pseudocohnilembus persalinus
CAGATTTTAAAATCTGGGGAAAATTTTAATAATTGTTATAAATTATATAAATCTAATTATTACATTGCGATATTATTAAATAAATATTTATTTTTTTATAAAAATGCAATAAATCTTATAATTTTGATAAATTAATATATTTAAATAAACTTATAATATTTGTACTTTTAAAATATTTATTTAAAGTTAAATAATATAAGAGTGCATCTATATATAATTATATTTTTAATTTTAACGAATTTCATATACATTTTAATTTAATTTTTTAAAAGGCTAAATGCGAAGTTTTAATCATTATTTTTTTTGTATTCATATTATTATTTTGTCATTATATTATTAATTTCTAGTTTGTTAATCTTATTCTATCATATATATATATTAACATTTAAAATGTCCTGTAATTTTTTATAATATATCTCATAGAACATTATAAAGTATATTTTTCCTATCAAATTTAAAGATATTTTTTCTACTATTTTTGTATATTATTATTCTTTAAGTTTTGTTTATAATATTTTGGTATATTAAAATTTAACGCCATTAAAATTTTAAATGGAAAATATAACTTTTTTTAAAAATATAAAATATGCTATGTATGCGCTTATTTCTTAATTAAGATTAAAAATAGCCATTTTAATCTTGTAAGTTCAAATATTTTATTACATAACTTTCTTAAATTCTAAAAAAAAATTACATTAGCTCCAAATATTTTAAATATTTATAAAAAATATACATTTATAATGAATTCAATAATATGAAAATATTTTATAAATTATATATATATGTATGTAATTTATTTACTTTCTTATGTTAGATTTAATAAAAATGTGATATTTATAAATAATAATATTGCATTTAATTCTTAAAATTAATTAAATTTTAAATTTTCAAATTTAATTTGACTTTAATTTTATAGTACACCCTTTGGATATAAAGTGTCAAAATAAATATAGATTAATAAAATATTATATTTTTTAAAAACATGTATAATTTATTTTGTGATTTTATTTTGTTTTTAAAATTAAGTCTAAATAAAAAATATGTTTCCTAAGTTTTTATAACCATTAAATTTATGGTATAATTATTTATTATCATCTTCACTTATGTATCGATTAATATTATATAGTACATTATTAATTTCAATTTTTAATAATGCTTTAATCCATGATATATCGTTTTATATTAAATTTAAGAAATCAATATTCATTATATTATTATATATTTAAATTAAATCATTGTATTAAATGGAGTTAATTTTATAATAGTTCTATAAATTATGCTCTGCTCTAAATTGAGAGTTCTTCTTCATATTGATTTAAATCAAAGTTATGTTTAGATTTAATATCATCATATCTTAAAACTGACAAAATATGAACTATAGCCTATTAAATTTTCAATTTTTTTTATTCATTTTATTCGTTTTATTCAAGTTTCTTAAAAATAAAAATAATATTTTTTGTTAAATTTTAATTATAATTAATAAATTATCATTTTTCTATAAAGTAAAATTATAATTATAAACTTACACTGAATTTATCGGTAATTATATTATTGGTTCTAAGTTTTATCATTTTTTCAGATTCTTGATTAAATTATTCCTTATTTATTTCTTATTATAATTATTTATCATTTTTAAATTAATTTTCAACTTATAGATCTTATAATATTGAGAATAATTAAATTTAACCAAATTATTATATTTCTTCTAATAAACCTTTAATTTTTATTAACTAATTATTGTTATAAAGTATATTTTTCTGTTCGAATTTAAACATATTTTTTTCTAGTTAAATATCTTACAAAATATTTTCACATTCATTTATAATTTTTTTTGTGGTTAAATAGCAAAAGTCATCCAAATAAATACCAAATTAATAACTTTCTCTCTAAAAAACAAATTAAGTGAATAAATATATACAATAAAATTTATATTAAATACAATCCTTTTGTTTTTTAAACCAAATTTTTATTATAATTAAATCCAAAAAAAAAAATAATCACCAATATTGTTTTACTTTGTTTTTATATAAACTATCGCTTAATTATTATTTAATCAAACCCATATATATTATTTGGGTTTGATTTAAAAAAAAATTATATAAAAAATCAAAAGGGTTGTAAGTTAAAATTTACAGTTAAATAAAACAAATTTTTGCATAGAATTCTGATACAATTTAAGTGATGCATATAATTTTATTGAATAAATTTATTTGCTAGTTAACTTTATTGCTCTATCTAACTTAATATCTCTTAAGTCTTCTAATCCTATTCTAAATTTTATTATTTTTACTCTTCTTGTATAATTTCTAATTCTGTCTTCTATTCTATTTTTTATAAATTGACGTCTTCATAAATATTTATGGCTTTATTTTTATCTAAACCCAAGTTATAAATTTATCCTTATTAATTTGAAACTTTTCCTTTAAATATATCATCATTATCAATATTCAATGCAGGGTGATTCCAAACACCAATAAAATTTATTCTTTGATTTGGATCAAATATAAGCATTTTTGTTATAAGATCTTATAAATTATTAGAAATTTTAACTCCAGCATAATTGAAATTAATAGGAAAATTTTTAATTTTCTAATTTATATCAGTTTTCAGTTAGTTAATTTATAATATATTGAAAGGGGTGATACCATAAACTAACTAATATAGTATTACTCCTAAACTATAGACATCACATTAAATATTATACTTATTATTCCTTACAATTTCGGGAGCCATTGTCTATAAAATATATAAAATAAATTATTTAAAATATTAAAAACAAAATTAAAAAATAATTAAGTTAAATGTTTATTAATTAAAAAGTTTAATATGATAAATTTTTGTTTTTTTAAATAATTAAATTATGATTTTATTTTTAAATATTTTAATTTTATTTTTTTTACTACTATTGTTCCTGCGAAAGTTTCAGTTTTTTGAGTTTCAGACTCTAATTATTTTGCTATACCAAAATCTGCAATTTTAACTTACCAATTTGACATAAGAATATTTTATAACTTTAAACTATAAAAAAAAAAAATATAAAATTTTTAAAATTTTTTTCCAATATGAATTAACTTATTTAAATTTGATATTTATAAATATTATATACATAAATAATATAAATTTTATTAGGCTAATTATTATTAATAAATTTATTATATTACTCTCTATGAATCATGTGATTTTTGTGCAATTCTGACATGCCATTCAAAATTTATTTAAAAATTTATATAGCCTTAGATTCTTCAAATCTTTTAAATTTTTATTTCTAGATAAGTTTAAATAAATCTCCTTAACAACAATATTCTAAAATCTGGTATCTGTCTTTTAAAATTTTTAATTATTAAAAAATTATTTTTCAAATAAGAAAAAAATATTTTTAAAATACAATTTTACTTAAAATATAAAAAATCTAATAATTTATAAACTTACATTTTTTTCCTTTAAAATGTTCTTCTAATTATACAAGATTTTAATTATTAGTTTACTTCAGCTTTAGAGATATTTATATTTCTCTATCATAATATTCTTATAAATGTGGTTTTTTTTTCAATTCATTATTATCAGTTACTTTCACAGCATAATGTTTTCCTGGTTAATTTTTTTTATAGCAAAGTAAAACAAATGCAAATGCTCCCTTTCCAAGAAGTATATTTTCTTCCAAAGTGTATTTTTGAAGAAATTCTTCATCTAGTTAGATTTAAGAATTATTCATAAAAGTAAAATTGTGATGCAAAAAAGTTGTGCTTCACTTAATTTTTTTTTTTATTAATTTATATCTTTTTATGTAAAAAAATAATATAAATAATATTTTATTTATTTATTCAATAAAAAAGTAATAGGTTTGATAATTTCTATATTGTGATAATTTATAAAAACAAAAAAAAATTATGAAATAAACTAATATCATAAATACAAGAGAAAACTAGAAATAAAATTATAATTCATTCTTTTAAAATTCTAAAAAGTAAAGATTAATTTTATTTCTTTATATTTATATTATATCAATCAAAACTTAACTATATTATGCATTAGAATCCTTTTAAATATTTTTTATTTATCCTATAAAAATTTAAGAATATTTCACGGGTTTTTTTTTATAATGAATAAAAAAATACTTTTACACAATTAGTGGTAAAAGAATTTTGTTTAGGCTAATAACATTATAAAAAATACTTTAATATATCTTTTATATGTAAAAAATTTAAAAATTGCAATTTGAGGGTGTTATAAAAACCTATGAATATAAATTATAATTTTTATTTTCTAAAAGTATTGAATTATTGGGAATAAGAAAAATAAATTTAAAATTTTTTTAAAATTAATGACAGTAATTTATGATTTATTGTTTTTACTATATAAAATTATAATACCAATATTCATTTAAATTAATGAAATCATTATAATAAAATGACCAAATTTGATAATATTTCCTAAAATTGAGCTCTGTTCTAAAAGGAAAATTATTCTTCATATTGATTCAAATCAAAGTTAGGGTTAGATTTTATATCATTATATTTTAGCACTGACAAAGTATGAAGTGTTCCTCTTTAAAGTTTCATTTTTTTTTATTGATCTTATTCATTTTTTTCAAGTTTCTTAAAATAAAAATAATATTTTTTAACAAATTTTATAATTAGTATTTTTTTATAAAGTAAAATTAAAAATAAAAATATAATTATAAATTTACACTGAACTTATTAATAACTATATTATTGACCCTATTCTTTATCATTTTTTCAGATTCTTGATCAAACAATTCTTTATTTATTTCTTATAATAACTATTAATCGTTTTTAAATTAATCTTTAGTTTGTATATCTTCTTCTATCAAAAATAATTAGCATTACACATGTTATTTAACTTCTTCTAATAAATCTTTAATTTTCACAATTAAGTTATTGTTATAAAGAATATCTTTCTATTCAAATTTAAATATATTTTATTTATCTTAAATGTCTTTTAATATCTTGTCACATTCATATATAATTTTTTTGGTAGATAAAAAGCAAAAATCATCCAGATGAATACCAAACTCATGACTTTCTTACTAAATAATCAAAATATATAAATAAAATTAAAATGAATTTTAAATAATTTTATGTGTACAGTTATATAAAACAAATTTTTGCACAGAATTCTTATACAATTTAGACGGTGCATATAATTTTATTGAATGAAGTCAGTTGTTTTTTAACTTTATTTTTTTATCTGCTCTAAAATTTATGTAACCTCTTAATCCTATTCTTAATTCTACGATTTTGATTCTTCTTACACAACTTCTAATTCTTATTTTTATTCTATATTTTATAAAATTATATCTTTATAAACACTTTCGGCTTTATTTTTATCTAAACCTAGGTTATAAATTTAACCTTATTAATTCGAAACTTTTCCTGTAAATAAATTATCATTAGCGATATTCAATGCAGGGTGATTCCAAACACCAATAAAATCTATTCTTTAGTTAGGATCAAATAAAAGCATTTTAGTTATAAGATCTTGTAATTAATTAGAAATCTAAACTTCACCGTGGTCGAATTTTATTGGAAATTATTTAATATTTTAATTAATTTTTTTTTTGAGTTAATCAATTTAAAATGAAGAATAAGGGGGGATTCCATAAATTAATTAATATAGTATTACTCCCAAACTATATACATCGCACTAAATGTTATATTTTTTTCCTTATATAATTTCAGGAGCCATAGTCTATTTAATATTTAATAATATTTATTCAAAACATGAAGAATGAAATAAATAAAAAAATACAAATTAAATCAAATTAATCATTAAAGTTAAAGTTAAAATTTAACTTTATTTTATTTTTTTGATGAAAATGCTTTAAAAAAAAGTAGTAAATAAAAAATTGCAAAAAATGATTTAAAATATTTTATAAATTTAATAATTTTTAAAAAATTAATTGATTATTATGTTGTATATAAATTTTATTCTTTTTACTATCAAAGAACCTGCAAATGTTTCAGTTTCCTGAGCCTTAGAATTCATTTATTTAGATAAACCAAAATCAGCAATTTTAACTTACCAATCTGACATAAGGATGTTTTATAACTTTAAGCTACAAAAATTAAAAAAAAAAAAAATTATATTTTTTTTATTTATGAACTTAATTATAATTTGATTTTTTCATATAAATATATTAAAAAAATAAGTATATTAGTTTTATAATAATATATTAATACTCTCTATGTATCATATGATTTTTGTGCAATTCTTACATACCATTCAAAATTTATTTAAAAGTTTGAATAGCATTAGGAATTTCGAACCTTTTTTTAGGTTAATTCAACATAACTTTGGATAAATCACCTTATGAGCAATATTCTAAAATCTAATATCTATCTTTAATAATATATTTAATAATTATAAAATTATTTTTCAAATAAGAAAAAAAATCTTTTTATTTTACTAATTTTATTATAAAAATAAAAAATTTTATAGACTATAATTTTACTTTTTTTGCAGTCAAATTGGTCTTCTAAATACACAAGATTTTAATTTTTACTTTATTTCAGCTTTAGAGATATTTATATTTCTCTTTCATAAACTTCTTTTAAAAATGGGTTGACTTCTAATTTATGATTATCAGTTACCTTCACAGCATAATATTTACCTGGTTAATTGTTTTTATAACAAAGTAAAACGACTGCAAATGCTCCCTTTCCAATAATTTTGTTATTCACTAAAGTGTATTTTTAAAAAAATTCTTCGTCAAGATAATTTTAAAAATTATTCATAAAAATTTTATTTTTAAAGCTATAAAATTTATTATTTATTTTTATTATTTTTATTTTTTATTATGTTTTGTGCTTTTTTTTTTTTTTTTAAGATTAAATGAATTAATAAATACTTGATATGTATATTTATTACTTTAATTTAAAAGTAAAGACATTGTTAATTTATTGTGGAAATATTTAAAAAATAAAAAGATTTAATCAATATATAAATTATCAATACATATATATATACATACATACATACAAATAAATATATATAAATATCTAAATATTAATAATATTTCAAAATTTTTTGTTTAAATATCTTTAATATTAAAGAAAAATGGTATTTTAATTTAATAAAGTTTTGTTTTTTAACCAAAATTAATTTAATGTTAATGACTGTTGTATATATACGAAAAATTAGAATTTTCAAACAGTATAGTTACTTAATTTATTTTTAAGTAAGAAAATAAAATTTATTGCATTTTTCTTTTTTATTGTCTCGATTTGATGATATTTTGCTTTATAGTTAATTTCAAAGACATTCCAAAATTTATTTTTATTTTATTTTTTAAGAAGAAATAATCTTTTAGAAAAAACATAAATAAATTTTTATAAGAGACAATTTTTAAGTCTTTAATAAAAGAAAATAAATCTAAATTTTAGAATTCGGAAAACAACAGTAATACTCATATCAATAATTAAATAGTTTCACCCTTTGCATAATTTTAATACTAGTTCTTTAAAAACTTTACATTTTATTTTATTTCTATTTTATATAAGAATTTATATCAATTTATATTTTTTAAGATATAATAATTTTTTAAATTCAGCTTAAAATAAATATCATCATTTTAATAACATATCATGGTTACTTTTTTAAAATTGATAAGAACTATTTTATTTAGCTTAAATTTATCTTAACTCATGCTAAAGTTAAGAATTTTCTAAAGCAACTATTTCGTATTCTTCCTTTGTAAAACAATCTTTATGTTCATTTTTATACACTACAATTTCTTTTCTTAATTATTAATTTTATTCCATTAAAGAATCGTTTATTACTTTAATTTTACTAATATCATTCTGCAAATTTTTAACTTATTCAGAATATCCATTTGGTTTTAATAGTTTATAGTTAGTTTATAAAATTTCATCCTTAAATAAAAAATAATAATTATTAATTTTTTTATAAAAATTATTATACTATTTCTTTTTATTTTATGATAAAAGTATATTTTATATATTATTAATAAAATATTTATATATTCAGTTTTACTTTTAGTTTTTCATTCTCCTCCTCTAAACCTTTTAATTGGTTATAATTTTGCTCTAAAATGGAAAATTTAGTTTTTAAATTATCATAATCCATTTATAATTTAGTTTTTTCTATATTTTAATTAGACTTTGCTTAAGACAAATTATAATTAATAGTAACAAATTCTTAATGCTCTTTTTCTTTTTCAATTTATAAATTTTATAGCTTTTCTTCTAATGCATTAATTTCATTCTACTAAAGTTTTATCTGTTATAAATGTCTTTTCTCACTTAAATAAAAAAAATTAAAAATATAAAAAATAAAAATTTAATTTATTTTTAAAAATATAGATTTTTTATTTTACTTTTCTTTTTAATTATTAAAAGATATATCCAATTAATTCGTCAATAAATTGATTCTAGCTTCATTTTCTCTTGTAGTCTATTTTAAATCATCTACTTATTTCAATAAAATTTTAATATAGTCTTTATTTTTATTATAATTCTAAACTGTTTATTAGAGATTCATATCTCCATCTTTAAGTTGATTAGAAATTTAATCAATAGTTTCTAAAAATTATTATTTTTGACTTTCATATTACATTATTTCTTTAGTTTTTTCAAATATTTATTTATCTAAGTCATTTTTTGTTTTATCTTCATATTTTAATATTTCTTACAATTTTTTTACTTATTCTTCCAATTACTTAATTTATAGCTATGAAAAGAAAACAAAATTACTAAGAAATAAAAATAAAAATAAACTATTTTTTATTTAAATAATTACATCCTTTTTATTTATCTCATAATTCAATATACTAACCTACTATTTTTAAAGCTCATTTTCGTTTCTTAATTTATAATTATCGATTTCCAAAGGTGTTTTTCCTCTTTTAACTTAATTTATATTACTTAAATAAGGAGAAATACTTCTCTCTCTAGTTCCATTGTTATAATGAGTGCTTATTTAACTATCACCTAGTAAATAATCATTACTAATTTGATTTCCAAGGTGCTATTTAGGAGATGGAGGTATATTTGGACTGTTTAAAGTACTGTGTCTAAAAAAATAAATTAAATATTTAAAATAATTATAATTTTTATATAAATATATATATTTATTAATTAAAAAAAAATATTAATATAGTTTTAATTTATGAATTAATCATATAATATTTACGAATGAATAGAAACATTATTAATATTCAACTTATTAGAAAATTAACTTCTAGGTGAATGAGACCCATTTTAAATAAAATTTTTAGCATTTTATACATTATTACATTAACTAATCGAATTTCCCTGAATATCATTAGAAGAATTTCCTTATACTTAAGTTTTAACTTTATTTGAAAAATTACTGAAATTTTAATTTAAATTATTATTTTAATAATCTTAGTTATTTTTATTGATAATAGAAGAAGGAGATCCCCCTAATTTTTCTTAAGATTATATATTTGTATTTGAACTGGTAATTTAAAATTTTATTTCTGGTTTTGATTATTATATAGAATTTTTAAGCTGTTGATAAGAAGGAGATCCCGATCTAGGAGAATAAACTGCATTTATAGATTTAGGAGTGGCTATTGGTTAATTTTATTATTGGTTTTATTATTGTATAGCTTGAGAAAATTATTACTAGTAATATATTTTTTAGTTGTTATTTTAATTGGATTTTAGGAAATTGTTTTCTGTTTTAGAAATTCCTTGTTCGGAGGACATTTAGTACTTATTTAGTTTTATTGTTGTTTTTTTTTTATTTTAGTTATTTTTTGTTTTTTTTATTGCTATTTTATTTAATTATTATAATATTTATAATAATATAACCAGAATATAAATAATATTAATTAGGGTTTTATAAGTAATTATTGTTCATAGATAAAATACCTTTTTATGGAATTTATTAAAATATTATAATAATTATAATATAAAATTTTGTTTATATATGAATTTTATTTTATAAAATGTATATATTTTATAGATTACAAAATTATTTATCTAAAATTGGGTAGTTTATGGTTTTTATATATATTGTCTTATTTTTTATGGAAATATAAATAAAAAAAGAGATTTCAAAAATCTAAACAAAATATATAATTTAATAAAGATAACTTAATAATAAATCAATATTATAATTTTATATTATTAAAGAATATAATTATAATCTATTTACATTTTTCTATATAATAATTTATTTATTTTAATAAAGGAAAAAAAATATATAAAAAATAATAATATATTATAAAGGCATTTAATAACATTTACTATGTCAATGATATTCTTTAGATATAATAGGCTCATTTGGAATTTTATTATTATTATATTTAATTTCCTACATTTAGTTATTACTGCTTTCACAATATACATTAGTCTTACCATAAACACTATTTTACTAATTATTTTATAGTAATTTATCATTTTTAACATACTTTTAATCATAAGGCGATTATATCATACCAAAACTAATTTGCTCTTCATTATCAAACTATTAACTTAAATTTCTATTAATATCTAATTATAAATTAGAATATTATTATTACTTATTATTATAATTATTATTGTTATTATAATTGCCATTAAATTAATTTTTTTCAATATTAATACTATTATTAAAATTATCAAGTTATTCTTAACTATGAGCCTTATAATTTTCTAATTGTGTTTTTTTATTAAGAATGTAATTTTCTTTGTCTGATGACTAAACCTTAATTTTTCTGCCACTTATACTAGGATTTGTAACAATACTTATAGAATTTTCAGATTAAGGGTCAAATTTTAATGTAACTACTTAAGTACTTCCATTTTTAATCAAATTATTCCTGGGAGATTTTGAAGGTTAAGTTGATTATTTTTTTTATTATAAAAGATTGAAATTATTTTATTAATTACAATCTTGTCTATTTTAAATACTTATATTTTGTAACAAATTTTCTATACTTTTTTCTCTTTTTTCATGTCTATAGGTTTTATTTTTTTTCTCATTTATATTTAGTTATCCCCTTAAGTTGTCGTTTTCCTATATTAAAGCTCTGTTTTGTAATTCCTTTTACTTCATTTTTTATTCTAACTAATTCATTTAAACTTCGTGCTATTTAGCTATGTCTTTAATTTTTTATTAAAAAACTTTCATTTAATCTTTCATTTACTGATTCATTGCTTACTTATTTTACATTTCTTCTTAAAGTCTATAATAAAAAACAAATACTTAATAATTAGTAAACATAAATAGATAATTATTTTTTTTATTAAAATTTAAAAAATAATATATAAAAATAGTTACTTTTATTCTGTGATTTAATGCTCCTATTAAAGTAATTAATACATTTATTTCTATTCATTTTATTTTAAAGTATGAATTTGCTCAATTTAATCTTTTTCATGCTATAGTTTTTATTGATTATTTTTGAATTCTTATAATTGATTTTCTTATTATTTTATAGTATTTTTCTATTGGATAATAAAAAGGTCTCTTTATTCTAAAAATCTTTGAAGATCTTTAATAATTCTAAATTATTTTCCCATAGCAATAACTAATTCTTTATTAGATTGATCTTTTTTTTACTTATTTATAAAAAAAAATTATTTAATTTAAATTTCAATAAAAAAAAATATTATAAAATAAAATATAATTATTACTAAATTATCTTATAATTCTATTATTTTTTCTTACTCCTCTTTAATAATTATAGAATATTTATTTTGATTCTATTTGTTATTATCATCTGTAAATGGAAACTCCTCTAAATTATTAAGGACATCATTTAATTGCTCTTTTCTAAGACAATTATCATTTTAAAATCTTATCTCCTTTTAATTTTTATTTTATTAAATTTCATCTAAATTTTACTATTATATTTATTTTTTGTCTGTATCAAGTATAATCTTTTAAGATCTGCTGATTTCAAACTTTTTTATACTTTAAGTTTCTGATTTCTCTTCAAATGAGATTCTAAAATTGTTTTAAAGTTTCAAATTTTTATTTAATTTAATTAAAAAATATGTATATATAAGCAAATTTAATATTTTTAATATCATAAATATATTTACTAATTGTTGGGTTTAAAATAATAAATTAAATCATAATCCATTTTAATTATTAGTAATATTTGTATGAAGTTTAGAAAAAAATAAAATAATTTAGATTTCTAACATTATATTAATAATGATTAAGTATATTAAATATTAAAAATTTTAAATTATTTATAATTATATAAATATATACTTTCTGATCAGGTCTTCCTCTAAAACCTATTATTCTTAATTAGACTCATTATTATTTATGCAACAGTTATTTTATAAACTATGATGGATTTCTGAATAATTTTATTATTCTAAAGATGGACCTAATAATTTATAAAAATATTTTTTTAAAATTATACACAATACAACTTAAATTTTTAAAATATCTTTTAATTTTAAAATTTAAGTTTATAAAAATATTTATTATACTTTAATTTTCAAAAGTTTATTTGGATCCTTTAGTAGAAAATTGTGAAAATATGTTATTTAAATTATTAACTATATCTGATCCTACTTCATCATTTTTACTGGCCTTGGTTGGACTACTATTATTTGTAACTACTCTTCTATAACTATTATTTTAATAATTATTATTTAAATTTTTCTTAATATTATTAACTTCATTAATTTCAACCCTTTCCAAAGTATTTTCTTTTTCCTTTATTTTTTTTTAATTTGCTTATTATTCTTGAATTAAAATTTCATTTTCTTTAATAATATCACGATTTTTCAACTAAAATTATAATTAATTAGTTTCAATTGTGTTCTATTATTTCTTTTTATCTAAACTTTCAGCCTTTTTTATTTCTTTAAATAAACTATATCTATTATGCTCATTTTTATTTAATAAATTAACTTCCTCAGATTTTCTACAAGTTCCTCTATGGGTTTCATGCATTTTTAATAATGGATTTTCTTTCAGTTTTATACTTGGAATCGTTTTTCTACTGGAACTTTTAAAACCGTTATTTAGAAATTATTAACTATTATTATTTTCCTACTTTTAATTTTATTTGATTTCTTATTAATTTAGTAATGATATATTCATATCTTCTTTTTGAATCACTTATTTTTTTTAACTTATTATTTTTCTTTCTGACCTAAAATTTATATTTTTAGTTGTTTTGGGATCCATCTAGTTCAAATCCAAACGAGTAAATTTACTATTGTTATTGTTATTATTGCTATTACTTCTTTATTATAGGTTATTACTTGAAAAAATCTATGTTTAACTATATGAAGAGTCTGCATAATATAGAGATTATGCCGTATATTAACTGCTATTATTGTTATTTATCTTTCTTCTAATTATAATTATATTTATAAATAAATTGGTATGATAATTAAAATAAATCTTTAAATAAATATTATAATAAATAAATCCTAAAATATTTATTTTTTACTCACTGTTTTCTGCAATTTTTTTAATCTGATTGCTATTTACTGCAGTTTCTGGAATTTTCTGGATTATTTGTGACATTTTCTATTTTAATTTAAAAAATTTACTTAATTTTCTTTTAGCTAATAATTTTATTTATTCTTGTTTAAGTGGGATTTTATTTTGTTTTTATAAAAATGCTTATTTTTTTTTATTTTTTTCTTCTATATTTTATAAATAAACTTATATTTCTTATTAATAAATCAATAAATATTTATTTCAACTAATCTCTATTTTTTAGTAAATAAATATATGCAATAAAATCAAATTTTATTAATAAAATCGCATAAAATTTATAAGAATAAAATTACTCTTATTTTATTTCATTAAATTTTAATTTATTTTTCATAAATAGCTAATTTAATATTTAATTTGAATTAAATATTTATCTCATTAACTAAAATTTAGTATATTTTAATTTCTGCCAAAAAATTAACGAATAGTATATATAAAGTAGTAAGTATTGTTAAACTTTAATATAAATTTTATACTTATAAATATAATACTCTTAATTATACCACAAATATATTAATAATATTATAATTTTGAAAGAATTGTTAATATTATATAAATTTAACAAAAAAATTTATAAAAAATACATTTCTTTCTTTTATAAATTGTATAATAATAAAATATATTCAAAATATTTAAAATGTAAATATTTTTGATATAAGCTAAAATTTAGCTTTTATTGTAAATTCTTACAAATTAAAATGCCATATCTTTATATTAAAATATACCAAAATTTTTATTTAGTTAATTTTTTCACATAAATAATGCATAGTATTATTTTTTAAAAAAATTATATTAAAAATCACATACAGTAAGCTTTTTAAAAATTATAAAAATCTTGCATAAGTGAAAATTATAAATATTATATATTTATATACTTGGCATACCAATTTTATAGCAATTAAATATTATAAAATGAATTAATTAATTTGGAAATAATGTTTTTGATTATATTTTAAATTTAAATTTAACCTTTGGGGTGATTAAACATTAGTTTGTATTAATTTTTTTATGTTTTTGTAATTAAATGGGATTAATAACAATAAAAATATTATTATGACATGATATACTATTTGAAATAATATAAATATAAGTAAAAAAATATTATAATTTGTAATTTTCAAAAAAAATATTTATAAAAATTAAACAAATTTAATGTTGCTTTTAGTTATTTTTATAAAAATATATATTTATTTGGATAATAAGCTACCCAGTTAGAGAAAATTATTTTTTTCCATAAAATTTAATGCTATTAAAGTTCTAATGTGAAAAAAATAATATATTAACTCTAAACATAATATATAAAAAAAAATTACCTAAAGAAATAAAAATTAATGAATAATAAAAAAGTAAATACTAATAAAAAGAACAAAAAAATATTAAATAAAACAAAAATTAAATATATATAAAAAAAAACTAAAACAAATATAGAATTATAATATATTTTAAAAAATAATTAAAAATTAAATATTTCTAAAAAAAATAATAAATATTTAATATAATTATGGTTATCATAGATTTATCTGATATTGAATATAAAGTATGTTAAGATTATTAACTACTAAAAGATCATATTTGCGTAAAAATTAGATCTCAAAATTAAAAATAACAAAATTTTAGTTCGGCATCTAAATTTTACCTAAACCTAAACCATTTTCAAAGCAAACATTAAAATTAAATATTCGAAATTATTTTAGATATCTCAAAAAGTGAAAATTTAATAGACTTTAATAAAATAAATAACTTAGAACTTAATATATCTCATTTAAATGACCCATCTGAGCAGTTCTGGTAGTAGAATTATTAATTTTATATTTATAAAATATAAAAAAAAAATTATAATTTTTCATAAAATTATATAATACTTTGTATGTGAATGAAATTATTATACAAATAGATAAACATGCATTATAAAAATTAATTTTAATAATAAAAAAAAAGTATTTTGTTTATAAAATATTTAAAAAAAACATATTTATTTACTATAATTTTATTTTATAGGTCAGCCCTAATAAAATTTCTAATATATTTTAAATTTTTGATAAAATTTAATATAGATTTTGCAAATAATAGATTAGATTTTAGATTGAATAAGTAATTAGCCTTACTATTACGCGAATATAACTAATTTTAAAATCTTTAAGAAATATCATTAAATTTTGATTCTCTAGAAATATATAACTAGTAAAATATTATTTACATTCTCAATAGCTATTTTTAATATCAAGACGATTAAATTTATTAATAAAAACTTAAAATACCTTAAACATTAAAAACTTTAAACCTTAAGCTTGAATTACAAGATTAATTATTTGAATAAAAAGCATAAATATAAAATATTAATGCCCAAAAATAAGAAGATATTATATTTTAACAATAATAATCCAAGTAAAATAATATTTAATAAATTTTTCCAATTTAAAAAAGTGTTAAAACTGTTAAATTACAATTTGGCCCTAATATTTTAACAAATTACCCAAATTAAGTTAAACAAATACTAAGTAATTTAGTTTTAAATGCAGGAATAACCGATATACAAAATATACATTTGGATTTAGATACTTAAGATATAAATTTATTATTTGATGGAGAAGAGTAATAATTCAAAGTAATAGAATAATTATTTTAATTATCAAAACCTAATAAATTTGAATTCAGTAACAAGGTAATAGAAAAAAATATAATTTAATTTATTTAATGTTTATATATTATTTTAATTTTATTAAATTTTTAAATAAATAAACAGCTATTTTTATGGAAAAATTATTAAAAAGAAACTTTAGAATATCGATTCAAATCTGAATCTGATGTTCATTAATTTTTTATTGAACAATTTTTTTAAGTATGGGATAGTAATACAAGTCACAAATATTAAAATTTAATATTCAATATTGAAAATATACTGCCAAGCAAAAATTATTATATTAATTTTAAGTGTTTAAATCAACTGGTTAAATAAACTACCACTGAATTACCTTATACCAATTATAACAGTATTAATTTGAATTTTTACAATAAAACTATAAATTTCAGTCAATAATAATAAATGTAAAAAGGAAGAAGAACTTCCATAGATAGTTCATGCAGTAATTATAGTATAAATATAAATTTGCTAAATAATAGTAGTAGTAGCAGTGAAATAGAAGAATTTGATGAAGAATAAGAAAATAAAGAAACTAATGGAAAATAAAATTATAATAATATTACATTACTAAACCGGCAGTCTTTAAATAAGGAATAAAATATAGAATAAAATGAATTACATTAATAAAAATTTATTAATATATAATTTAAGCTCGATTCTTGTAATAAAAAAAACGGTAAAAGTGAAATAATTAACTTAACATGTTTAAAAATAAAAAATTGTGAAGAAATATCATTATAAATTTTATAAAAAATGTTAAGTAATTTGTAAATTAAAAATAAAATACATAGTGGTATTTAATAAAATAAATTAAAATTTTTTAACCGGTATTTTCCAGTTTAAAAAGAAGTTTAGAACAGTAACTGTCTATTAAATAACAATTTAACTTGCAATTTAAATATTTAAGGATTTAATATACCAAAAGTTAATTCTAATATAAAACCCTTAATTCAATCTAGAAATAGAGGACGAAATAATAATAATAATTAGGGAATAAACCAAAACGGATAATTAAAGTAGTAATAAAGTCCTTTTTATGTTGAAGATAAATATACGAAAAAATATATTTAATCTTTGTATTTTGAAGTAAATTTATAAACTACATTGGAATTCAATATATATGATATAAAACCCTTTTTACAAAGTCTTAATTAATATCAGTAAGAAATAAAATAATAAAATTAATAATAAATATTCAACAAAATCGATATTATATTATATGGAGTGGAAAATGATAATCAAACATATTTTAAATAAATAATGTAGTGTTTTTTTGAGAGTGATTTCACCGATATATAAGAAATTAATATAGAATTTAACAATAATTAATAATTATATACATTTTAGCAAAATGAAAATAATAAATGTGACTAAAATTAATCTTATAAAGATGAATAAGATAGCATAAAATTAAATTAAAATTTAAAATTCAATAAAAATTAAAATAAGTTATACATACAATGTTTTGAAAAAAATTTTAATTAATTTACTAAAGAACATTTTTTTGGCCCAAATATTATTTTTGATGAAAATAAGTTTTTATAAAATCATTTATAAAATCTAGATTTAGAAATAAAAGTTATAAATTAAGAAAATTTTTCTGAAGAAATAATTAACAAATCTAATATACTTTCGTATGTTCAAAATTTTTTTTTACATAAATTACAATATAAAAATATCTTAAACTAAAATAGTAATCTAAAATTAATTAAAAACAGCAGTAGTAAAAACAATTAAGAAGTTAATAATATAGATAAATTAAAGCAATAATACAATTATACGATACAATAATAGTAATTTTAATAATAAAATGAAGAATAAAAATAGTTTCAATGAATACATATTTAAATTAAATTGTAATAATTATATTAATTAAAATTTATTTATTATGAATATTTTGCTTTTGATATTTAAATATACTTAAATTCATGTTAATGGGTAACCATTTTATATATTCTAAAAAATGTATATAAAAAGTTTATTTACACTATTTATAAATTAAATTCATATAACAATGGAATTTTTAGCCAAAAGCAATTATAAGATAATACTTATATAAACGATTTATTAAAATAATTAATAATTAATATAATATTTTTATTTAAAAAATAAGATTAAAATCTAATAATTTGTTTATTAAAACATATTAATGTAATATAAACAAAAAATTTTTAAATAAAATCAATAGAATCTATTTTTATTTTATTATCTACTATTACTTTCATAAGCATTGCTACTTTTCAAAGCAGATATAATAGTGGCTGAAAGCCTAGTTAATTCCTCGGTATAACTATAAATATTATTTTTTAATTTTATTATTGAATAAATATATAAATATAAAAATATATAATAAATTTCTAATTATTTATTTATGTTTTAATTTTTACGAAGAAGATAAATTTTTTATGTCATTTTAGCTCAGCCCGCTTAATTATTATCTAATATCTATAATCTGTTATATAGGCAATTTTTATTCCAAAAAAGATGTAATTTATCCAGTTTTTTATTATTAACTATTAAAATAAGTGCTCTTTTAACCTTCAACCTAGGAGTTGAGCCAATCTTTTCCTCTTTAATTATAGCTGTTTATATTTTTTTTACTGTCGCTAAATAAAGCCGAATTTTATAAAGAGCTAATATATTTGCCTCCATTACTTTATTACTATTATTAATTAGATAAATCATATTTTGAAGTCTTTTTAAATGGAGACTCAAATAAGTCATTGACCAAACCTTTTTTGAAAAAAGAACCTTCTTTTTCTAAACTTTATTTTTTCATTTATTATTTAGAGTAGGCAGATTCAAGGGCTTATTTGGCAGGGGATTTTTGTCCCTGTTATACATTTGAAACTTTATTCCAGTTTATTAAAAATGAGTTAGCTCCAGTTGAAGATGGCCTTAAAGGAGAATTATGATATCTCTTGGAAATAAAACTATTTTTTATAAAAATGTTAAAATATAAAAAAAAAAAATTAAATTAAAAATAAAATAATTTTTTATATATATATATTTTTTACTCATTAACAACTGAATCTACATTAGATTTTAATTGTACATGAGTCATCAATTTAAATTTTTAAAATTTAGAAGGACTGTTATTGAAACTTTTGTTCAATTCGCTAGAAGTTTTACCGAAGTATCCTGAATTGCCCATTCCTCCTAATCTTTGAATTCTAAATAATTTAAAAATAAAATATTCATCAAAAACAAAAAATTTTATAAAAATACTAATAAAATAAATAAATGATATATATATAAATTGTATAAAAATACTAATAAAATAAAGTTAATGATATAAATATATTTTTATATTTATTAAATAAATTACTCTCTTTTAGCAGCGCTTTTTTAGGGCGAAGAAGGCAACAAGCTTTTAGTATTTTTTGAATTATTTATCAATTATTATTAATATAAAAATTATTAAGATTTGCATCCACTATTAGTGTTTTAAAAACAAGGCTAAGATCTTTTTCTCATAGGACTGTTTCTAGAAAATTATTCTCCAAATTTAGAAGATATTTTATTATATAAAGGAGATCTATTTCTTTGTTAATTTAAATAAGTTTCTCCTTAAAATCTTTTGCTGGGCGATTTGGTATTCAAAAGAGAATTATTTAAATTATTATTAATATTTAAATTATTTTAAAATCCACTGGTGTTCAAATTGTTGCTTTTTTGTTGGGGACTTAAATAACTAGCAAATTTGGAAGATGATTATTATAAATCAAATTGTTGTTGTTATTATTATTAATATTAATTATTTAATTGTTAAGATTATTTGGTTTCTATGGTTTTATCATTTCCAATATTTTATCTTATTGTCTTTCTTATGTCGGAAATTTAATTTATGTAATCTTAATCGTTAATATTTATTAAGTTTCCTTGGTTTAATCTGTTTTGGGGTTGCTAATTTAATTTGCTTGCAGAATATTACTATTAGTTTGATAATAAAAAAAAATTAGTTTAATTTAAAAATTTTTATTAAAAACTTTAAATTTTTTTATAAAGTAGTATTGTTTATAAATTTACATTTTCAATTTAATTAAAATTTAAATTTATTTACATTCTAAGTAATAAGACTCATTTTTACAATAAAGGTTCCTTTCTTTTTTTATTAATAAATATATTAATTTTTATTTTTTATTTTTATTTTGTTATTATTTTAATGTTAAATATTGTAATAAAATTTTATTTTTTAATTTTAATATTTCATAAAGATTTTAATATAAAGCTGTTATTAATTTGTTGATTATAATCTTTGTTTTCCTGCCAATTATAAATAAAACAATAATAACTTTAAATAAATTTAATTGTAAATATTATTATTTTTAGTTCATATTATGAATACAAATATTATAATAAAATGGATTAAAACTTTAATAAACAAATTAATTTAAATTGAAGTATGGTAGTTATTAATTGGGCAAATTTTTTTTAAATTTATCTAAAAAAATAAAGATAGTTATTATTATTATGAGGTTAAAAAAGATAAATTTTTTATTTTTTATAAAACCATAAATTATTATATATTTATTTTTTTCAAGTTTAATTAATTTTTGCCTGAAAGATAACCTACAGATTTTTGTTTTTTATTTAATTTAAATAATTCCAATTTATTAATAATACCATATTTTTTTGATTTAATGTATTACAAATACATATTTTTTTAGAAAATAAAATACCAAAAAAATTAAATAAAAATAGAATAAAATAAAATAATTATTTAAAATCTTTTATAAGTCTTAAATATAATTCATTTATATATATTTATACGAAAAATCTATAAATTTAGTGTTTAAAACTTTTATAATTAATAATGAAATAATAAAATAAAATAGTTCTTACCGAATAAGCTTTAAAATTAGCAGAAGAAATCAAAAATGATTTACAAGAAGAGGAGGAAATAAGAAAAGAAGATTTTATGCTAAAAACATAAAGTAAATTAAAAAAGAGCCAACCAATTAAAATATAAGAACAACAAAGAAATATTCAAAAAAAATAATCTTTATCATATTAAGCTTTAAAAAAGCTTACATTTTTTTAAGAAAGTCAAGAATTTTAAGAAGATTCTATTGAAAACTCTATAATACTTTAAAAATAATTAGAAGATGAATACAATAATTACCAAAAAAAACGTCATTTCAAAAAAACTGAAAAAAAAATAATTCCCCTTAAAATCCCAACTTTTAACAGCAATTCGAAATTAGAAAATTCTTTAAAAAATAGTAAAAGCAATTTTAAAACTCAGTAATGTACACCTAATAGTCAGAATAGCAAAAGTTTTTTATAATTTAAATAAATTTTTCCAGAATAAAAAAATTTGCCACTTACTTTTGAGTAAAAAGCTAGGGCATAATAAATAATAAATTTAAAACATAAACCTATCCATTTAGACAATTAAGTTACCTAATAATATTTAAAATAAACGTTAAATAAAACTTTTACAAATTTTAAAAAATTAGAAAATAAATGTAAAAATAAATATAATAATTATTAAATATGCCTTATATTATATTATTTATTTTTATTTTTTTTTGTTACTTTTTTATTTTCAAGTGTTTTTAAATTTAAAAATAAAAAATAAATTCTATTGTTTTTTATTTTTAATGTTTATTTGGTATTATTATTTTAAATATATATAGATTTATATGTAATTAATATTGATTTATAATTTTTAAATTAGCTTAATAACAAATAGAGCATAGGGCTATTAGTTAGTGGTCCATAAAATATTGGTCTTAAAATAATTTATAGGATTAAAATTTACCTTAAATATCTAAAAATGAGTCAATTAATTTTTTTAATTAAAAAAATATTTAAAAACACAATTAAGGAAGTGGGTTTGACCCTAAAAAGTTTTACCTTTATGAAGTATAATCTCATAATTAATAAAGAAAGTTAAATAAAATGAACTGTTTTAATAGTCACGTTTAAGTGGAAAAATAGTTAGAGCAATAAAATCATTTGAAAACATTAAAAAATATAAAAGATGAAAAATATAGCTAACTAAAATGTTTGATTTAAGAAAAATATAAGCTTAAATAATAGGAAAATGAAAAAATTTTTTAAGTTAATTAAATGTAATAATTATAAACAATAATTATTTTATATATTTTATAATTTCAATATTTTAAGTTTAAAAAATCATTTATATTTTAATGAAAATTATAGAAAAGATAACTACATAAAAACTAGTAAATTAAAAACTTAAGAAATGGATACTTTAATATAAAACTACAATAAAAGACTAAAATTAAGACACCAGGAAATAGCATATAAAAAATACAAAAAATATTAAAATCAAGTTCCAAGTTGTTATAAAAAATTTGAAAAAAATCCAGTTGTTTACAACTTTTTAGATTAATCAATTATATATAATGATTGGTAAAATTATTATTTTTTAAAATTATTAAATTCTATTTTTTTAATAATAATTATATTAAATTTAAAATTTGTAAGCGATGATTCTAATATAGAAAACAAAAATTTAAGTAAAAATTAAATAATTTAAGATAAGAAATAAAACCCAAAATCGTCCAAATAAAATTAAAACAAAAATTAGAGTTGAAATTTTTAAAATATAACAATTAAAATACTTTTATGTTTATTTTACATTTAATTATTTAAAACATCTATATTAAATAAACTTTGAAATTTAAATTTTATATTTAATTTATTAAAATTAAAAATTTATAATATAAAATTTGAAATTTTTTAAAATTTAATAAAATTCATTTAATTTTTATGTTTATCTATTTAAAATATATAATTATTATTTTATATTAAAATGTTTTTTAATTTATCTTTGTCACCCATTCAATGGAGAAGCTCCTAAATTATCTTATTAATTATTTATTTTTTTTATTTTATTTTCATTAACATCATGCACAAATTATCTTATAGTTCTTTAGATCACTTTATTAAATTATTTATTATCATTAAATAAATTGTTCACTTTTTGTCTGTGACTGCTTACTAATTCTTTACTTTAATTGTTACTATTAGTATTATTAAAAGCATTCTGCAAATTATTTTTATTATTAATATTTTTTAATTAATTTTAAATAGCACTGAAACCACTCTTTTTAGTATTATTTTAATTATCTTAATTAATCTAATCATTTTCATATTAACTCATCTTTTTCTTTTTTTTTTCTAATCTGTGATTTATTTCTTTAAAAATTTCTTCTTACATTTATTTATATTTTTTATCTTTTTCTAAGGCCTCGATTTTCTAAATCTTATTAGGATTAGTGTCTAATTTTATACAACTTTTCAAAAATTCTTCTCTTTCTCTTTATTATTATTCTTTATTTTTAAAAGCAAACTAATTTTTATTTTCATACCTATACTTTTTTGGCAAACTAGTCAAAAATTTTAAAGTTACATCTGCTTATGTAAAATTTTTGACACTTAAATTTTAAATTTAATCTTATTCATTTTTACTATTATTTTTATCATTAAAATTATTTGGTATGTTGTTTTTAACCGAATTTTTTGACTAATCTAATTATTTTACAAATTCCAATTTAAATTAAGAATACGTTATTTTTTGGAACTTTTTATTAACTTCTTACATTTCTTTGTATTATTCTTAACTTAATCCTCTTTTGAATTTTTAAAAATTTTATGATAAATGCTATTTTAGTTAATTTTTTTTATAAAGGGGCAAGTTATTTTTTAAAATTTTTTCTTTGATTTATTTGAAATTAATCCCATAATCATCCCCATCATCGGCTTCTTCATCATCGTAATTTATTCCATTTTAATTTTTAACATTTTTATAACTATCATAAATTAATTCATTTTCAAAAATTTTTTAAAAATTTTCCAATTCGTCTTCACTCTCATTGCAATCAGAAATTTTTTCGAGCTCATCTTCCTTAAAATTTTATTAAAAATTTTATTCATTTACACTGTAATTTTATCCATTCTCATTTATACTATTTAAAGAAAATATTTTTCTTTGAGAATTACAATTACTATTAGTATTTTTGTCTTTATTATGATTATTATTATTATTTACGATATTTCCTTTTTTTTGCTAATTATTATTTTATTATTCACCTTTTTTTTCTTTATTATTAACCACTTAACTAGAATAAGTATCCTAAGTTAAAGACCTTAAATTTTTTATTTCTCTTTTTTTGTTTTTTAATAGTTAGTCCAATTCTTTATAATGCTCTTGAATATTTGTTGTTTTTTTGTTTTTAAATTATTCATTTAATTATTTTATTTCACTTTAAATTCCCTACTATTTTAATTATTCTTCTAAATCTTATAAACATTAATTATTTTACTACTGCCAACTCTGTTAAATTATAAATTTACTATTTTTTTACTATTTTTTTTAGTAATTTTACTCTTCAATTTCATTTTTATTTTATTACTATACTTAAAATTTATTATCATTTTCCTTTTAACTTAAAAGTTCTTTTTTTTTTTACTCTTATTATTTTTAAACCCAGTTATGTACAGTTTCAGGTAACTGCTAAGCTTTCTCTAATTAATTTTAATAACTTTGGCTTCTCATTTTCATAATCTAAGGATTATCCAAAAAACTGTTAGTATAAGTTTTATTAAAATAAATATTTCTCATCATTTCTATTTTTTTGTCGTCTTTTTCTTATTTAATTTTTTCGCTTATTTCCCATTTCTTTGCAGGACTCACATTAAAAGAATTTAAATGCGAATAAAACGCAGAATTTTCTGACTTATAAGCTTCAGAATTTTTATAATTGCCTTAAAAGTATTTAGATTTATTTGCAAATTTTTCGAACTTTGTCTAAAATTCATCTCTACTAGAAATACACCTTTATCTTTTTATTTAAGCATTTTATAAAATTTAAGGCATATATTCGTTTTTTTCTTCAGGTTAATAATAGTCCATAATCCGGACAGATCGTAAACCTATTTATTCTTTTTACAAATATCTCCATTTTTTTACATAATTTTAATCTTTTTTCATAATTGAATCTGAAAGATTTTATTAGTAAGGATCCCACTATTTTTCTTACCTTTTTTGTAAGCTACTTAAATACCTATTTTTAAAATTAAAATAGAGAAATTAAAACATATTTTTATTATTATAATTATAATTTTTATTTTATTAAAAATAAGTTTATTTTTATTACCTAATCTTTTATTTTTTTATTTCATCACAGTCTTTGTAAACAGTTTCTAAAGCATCCAAACACTGTTCTCTAAACTCTTAATCTTCATCGTAATTACTTGCTGATTTAAATTTTTTATCTTAAATTTGTTCTATTCTTTATTTTAAACTATGAGTTCTCGTCGAAAATTTATTATATAATTTTTAGTTTTAATTTAAATAATTAATAATTTTATTATTATCAACTCCCTTTTTTTACAATTTATTAAAGGTTTTACTAGCAAAATCTAAGTTTCTGCCCAAATTATACTGTTCATAATTAATTTCTCCATTTAAAGTATTAAACTCTTTTTCTTACTATTGTTACTTATTTTACTCAAAATTTTAAGCAGTTTGATAAAATATCTAGGGACTTTTAGGAACCTTATTATATTATTTTTAATAATAATATTTTTAAAATTTCATCAAATTTTTTATTTATTCATTTTTTTTCTTTGGTAAAAGTAATGGCTCAATTTTCTCACGAACTTATTCTGACCCTATTTAAGAAACATCGTCCAAAATATTTTATTTAGAAATTTATTATAAATTATCAGTAGATTATTGTTATTATAATAATTAATCCATTATTTATTTTTAAGAATTTAAATCATATAAATCATTTTTAAATTTCTCGCTTTTTATGCCCAAATCAGCGTCGTTATAATTAACATTGTCGTTTATTTCGAGATTTATGTAATTTTAGCTAATTTCGTCCAAATTTTTTAATTTTTTCTCAGTCAAAGAATTAATTTTTTTATTGTTTATTATATCTTTTTTAGGAGACGACTCTTTTTTTAAAGAAAGAGAATATTTAGGAGCCTAATATTTTTCTCTACCAGAACTTGTTTTGGGCAAAGATAGATGTGTTTATTTTAAATTTGAATTCAATGTGTAGGCAGCTTAAAATTGAAGTTTTAAATTAATTTTATCATGTTTTTTATTAAATTAGTTTAGAAAAATTAAAAATTTATATATATATATTACTTTTCCTGTTTGAAATATCACTATTAAAAGTATTTATAAATTAATCTTAGATATCTTTCAATTTTTACTTCTGATTTTAGTTTTCGGGTTAGGAAATATTTTTTATGGATTCGAGCTAAGTGATCATTGTTTTATTTTTACTATTTTTATTTTGTTTTTTATATTTTGTTAAAAATTTTTTCTTTTATAATTTAATTAAGTGGTAATTAGCCTATCATATAAAAAGGGTGTATTTTTTAATTTTAGAATAAACACCAATAATTTTTATTTTGCATTTAATTACTTTGATATTTTTATTAATACAATAAAAATTATTTTCTATTATTAATTTATTTACCCACTAATCAATAAAGACAAAAAATAAATTTCTAATTACTTTTTATTTTATTATAAAATGAATAAATAAATTAGTAAATCATTATAATTATAAAAAAAATTAAAAAAAGTAATGACATTAAAATATATTTAATGTAAATAATAGGTTTATAATATATAAATTTATTTGTGGAATTACTGAGCCAAATGAAATCAAATAAAATAAAATTTAAAAAGAATTATTTTTTTTAAATAAGCACAGATATAATATATTTTTTTCAATTATATACCAAAAAATAATATATCATTTATTAATACAAAGGAAAACTTTTTTTTATAATTTATAAATTATATATATATTTTAATTATACATATATTTCAATTAATATATATTAACTTTAAAATTTTACAATTCAAATTACAGTTTTTTAATTTTTGTCAAGTTTGTTTAAATTTTAAATTAACTAGCTATCTAATATATCAATATCATTAATATATATATTACTGTTATAATCGGAATTTTAAATTGTTAAATCGTTCTATATTTAATTTATTTACATTTATTATTCATTATATTTTCTATTTTATGCCAACAATTATTTTAAATTTACCTTATTACTTCTTTTAAGGTAAGAACCTTATTTTTTATGATTTAATTTAATAAAATTTCCTGAATTTTACTTTTTTCTAATTTAATCTATTATCTCATCTTTTTATTAATTGATATTTAATTTTTTTAAAATAGAAAGAGGATTTTCATCTACAAATATGAATTTATTTTATTGCTACGTAGTTAAAAATAAGTTTTAATTATTGTTTTCTAGTTTATTAATTAAATTTTTATTTTGAATTTTTTAAGTATATTCATTTTATTATTATTAATTTTGTTCTATCAGTCCATGATCAATTTTACCATTAAATGACAAACTTTCATTATTAATATCTATCTTTCCTAATAAATTGTTATGATTTTAATTTTTTTACATAACTTAATTCTTAGGTTGGTCAGAATTTTTCCTATCTAAATCATCAATACTAAATCTAACTTTTTTTATTCCAATACCTTATTAAAAATGAAATTCAAATAATATTTTATTAAATATATTATGTTTTTAAAATTTAAATCTTAAAGTCCATAATTGTATTTAAAAATTTTAAAATAGTAAAAAAAATTATTTACAAAGAGTTATAGCATAATTAAAATTTAGTTCTAATTTATAAATTAATTTATTTTTAAAAAATAATGGATTTACATTGCTCTCTAGGAGAATCAAAAGAAACAATAATTTTATTACTAGGAGTAGAAATTTTATTTATACTTTTATCCTATTTTTACTAAACATTAAAATTATATAATAAGTTTTCATTACCATTATTATAATTATTATTTTCAAAAAATAATGACTATTTATTGTTTAACTTCTTATTTTATTTAAAGTATACAAGGTCATCAGAATCCTGTTTGAAATTTGAATTTATTGGAAATTTTATTTTAATATTATAAGTATTTGAGTTCTTTTATTCTTATAAAAGAGTCTATTTATCTTATTTTTCCTATTATTATTAATTTTCATAATTATTTTATGAACAATCTGAATTATTTTAGTTATCGTTTATAAATTAATTTTATTATTAATTATTTTAAAATTAATTTTAATTTTAAAAACTTTTTTATTTTAAATTAAATGTTAAATTTAAACTATTTTCTTAATCTTACAAATCAATTTATTAATTTTATTATTGTTTTAATATAGGTTTACTATTTTATGAAATTTTATTAAATTTATCAAAAGCCAATTTAAACTTGTTTTCATTTTATTTGTTTTCTGTTTAAGGAAACTTTGCCGTATCATTTAAAAAATCATTCTATTTTATAATTATTTGCTTATCATTACTTAAGATTTTTTCGAAATCATTATTTTTTGTATGTATTTTTCTTTTTAAAATTAATTTTTTATATAACTAATTTTAACCAAATTAAACATTTTTCTAATAATTTGTTTCTCCTCCATAACTTCTTCTTCTTTATTATTCTTATTATTACCTAAAATTATTTTTATATTAATTTTAATACTCATTAAGTTATTGTTTATCAATGTTTCCGATATATAAAGAATTATAACTTCGTTAAATTCTAAATTTAAACTTTCTTTTAATTTATTGCGTGTTTTAATATTAATTACTTTGTTTTAATTTATCGTCAATTTTTCGCTTTATTTTTGGTATATTTTTTTAATTCAAACATAAAATCGGATTTTATATTTTTTACAAATTAAGTTCTTATTTTGAATTTTATTTTAATTTTAATAAAGGTACAAATGGTTTATAAGATTATTTATCTTATTATATAGCATTATTATCAACGTTGTCAACATCTGTGTTTTAGTTTTTCTGTTAAATTAATTTAATTTTTCTCAATTTTAACGTTTTTTTTTGTGTTTTTTCGTTACTTTAATTCTCTTTTATACTGATTTAACTATCGCTATCTGATTTTTTCATATTATACATAAATATATTTTTATCATTTTTATTTTAATCTTAATTATTACTAGTATTGAAAAAGCTTTTATTAAAATAGTTATTAAATGTGTCACGATTAGAATTATTAGAGATACTACTGTTTTTTTATGTTAAACTAACTTATTCTTTAGGGAAATAATTGAAACTTTTATTACTTTAACTATTATTAAGATTAATAGTAGATTCACTATAAGTATTTTTATTGGTAAATGAAAATTGTTTATCTTTATTTAAATTTAATGTTTTTAAGCCAAATTTTTTTTTAATAAAAAATCTACTTGTATCTAACATCTTTTAACTATTATTATTAGATAATTTATTATTTTAAGGGCTTTGTGAAGTATCTATTTAAAATTTTTATATTAAAACATTATTTTAATTTATATTTTTTTGATATTTTATATTTAATTTTTTTTATTCCATATTTTTTTATATAAATTCTATTTAACTGATTTATGTTTTATTATTTTGTGTTAAAGGGTTATTATTTCTTAATCTTTATATTTAATTTAAATTTTAATTGTTTAATATAGGAGCATTCGTATTTTTTATAGAAAAATCTGTTAAACTTGTTACATTTTAAAATAATTTTTATGTTTCTTATTTTTTATTCTATTTAGTAAAATAATATGAATTATCTAATTTTTTACTACTTTTATAATTATCTTAAGTATCAACTTCTGTACTACATCTTTTTTCAATACTCAAAAAATCTTATTTTTTAAAAATATTTGACTAAGCAGTTTATTTATCAATACTTTTGCTTTTTGATCTGCTAATGTTTCTTAATTATGGAAAATTTTTGCCAAATTTTTGAAATTAATTTAGCTTTTTGGAGGAATTAAATAGTTAATATTTATCAAGTTAAAATTTATAAAGTTTTAAACCATTTTTCTTAAACAAATTATATATTTTCGGACGGCTTTTTAAAAAATTTATTTTAAGCATAAAAATTTCTGCATTGATTTTACAAACTGCTCTAAAGACTCTTTTTTTTAACTGCTACTTATCAATATAGCACATTTCATTATAATAACTCATTTTTTCCTTTTAAATATCATTATTAAAGCTCTCATTTATTTCTTGTATTTGGTAATCATCACTTTTTTATTAATTATTTTATTCTTCAATATTTTTTTCAAGTAATTTTTTAATTTTTAATTTTTATATATTTTCTTTATAATTGAAAAATTCTTCATGTCCGAACATATCCCCTTATTCAAAATTATGAATATTAAAATCATCCCTTTAAAGTTAAATTTACCCAGATTTCACAATATATAAATATTCAATTTTTTCTCCAATTTCATATACAACATCATTTTTTAATAAACTTAAAAACAAAAATTACCTTTCAAAATGTTTGTTTATTTTTTATTCATTTTTAATCATTTTAAAAACTGTATTATTCATAATTTAATCAATATAATAATTTTTAAAAATGAATGGCTTTAACGATTGATTATAATACCCAATATGAATTTATAATACATAAGTGTCCTCTAAAGCAATTATACTACTATCATGGGTTTTTGATTAGGAATTTAAAATGGAATACTCACCAAAAGATTCGAATTCTTTTAATATTTAAACAAATTTAACATATTATTAAATATTCGGAAATTCAAATTAATGATTTTATTATATTAAAATCATTTTTTTTATCTCTTCTTCCAAATTTTATGTTTCATCTTTTACAAATTAATTTTCTTAATGCTTAAATTATTGATAATTTTTTATTTATTAATTTTCACTATTTTAGACTTCCTTTAATTGCAAAATCAATTAACCTAATTTCATCAATATAATACTCCAATTTTCAGCATATTTCGTAAATTCTTACTATTATTATTCTTCTTCCTTTATTTCTGAATCTTAAAAAACTTCTTGAGTACTTTATTTAATATCGCTCTTATAAGGTTATTTAATGCTAATATAATAAAAGTAAACTAAAATCACTATAAAATATTCATATATAAACAAGTTAAATTACCATTCCTTAACTTAATTTAATTATTAAAATTCCAAGTCTTTTTCCTTGATTCCTACAACTTTTCCTTTTAAAATAATGTAAATATAACCCGGATTTTTGTTGTTTATAATATGGTTTGTTATTATACTTCCTTTTTTATATGTTTCAAATTTAAGACACTTTATAAAATTATATAAAGACTTTTCATACTATTATTCATCTTTAAGTTAACAAATTTTAACCAAATTATTCAAAACGCCCTAACTTCTCTATTTGTTCTATGATTTTTATATTTCGTCATTATAAACATAATTTTATTCATTTTTTTAGTATTATTCTTAATCTTATTTTTAATAATAATTATTTTTATAATTACTAACCAGATTTTAGAAATGAGGTGTTTATTCAACAAATTTTTACAACACTTACTTAATAAATAAATTTTTATTATTTCTAGGTCTTTTCTATTTTTGGCAATAATCAATAATTTAATTGGCTAAGTGATATTAAGAATCTTTTATACCATTATCTTATAGTTCATAGTTTTATGTACCGTTTATGTTCATTTTAATTTTAGTATTTTTTTTTATTTTAGAAACATAAATTTTATTTATGAAATAAATAAGTGAGAATAAATAATGGGAATAAAATTCATTTTATATGATTATGATTAACTTATGAAAAATTAATAATTTTATTATCAAACCATAAGAAAATATTAAAAAAAAAAATTATAACACAATATAAGCTAAAATCAATTCAAGTTTATTTTGTGAAATATAAATTATTTAAATGATATTAACATTTAAGATCTTAATGGTTAAATATATATTTAATAAAATTTATGTTAAATTAAAATTTATATTCTTTAAAATTAAAGCATTTTTTACTTTAATGACATTTTTGTTAGTTATTTCAAATCTTAATCGTACGATTATATAACATAATGGGTCTTTACTTAAATTTATGAATTATATATAATAATATTATTAATCATAAATTGCTAATCGCTTCTTATAAACAAATACCGCCAAAATTTTTCTTGTGCTTAAACGCTAATATACGAAAATTATATAGTTTTAATTAAAAATATACTAAAAGATGATTTAAAATTGTTAATAAAGCTACCTAATTATTTAAATATTTTTTTCAATAAATATTGCAAGTATAGAAAAATATAAAAAATCCAATTCGACATTTAAATGTATTATAATCATTTTTATCAATAATCTATATTATTAGTAATAAATAATTTTTATTATTAATAATCATAAAATATGATAAAATATGATAAAAAAATATCAATCTTTCTAATAAAAAACAGAAAACTTTTAATTTCTTCTAAATATTGTCGAAAAGAGTTAATAAAATTAAATACAAATTTTTATAGAAAATCGTAGAAAATATATACATACTATAATTGCCATAATTAAAGAAAAACTAGAAAATTCCTATTTAATAAAATTATTAAAAATTTATTCCCATATTTATCTTTACTTTATGTATGTATTTTTATATATGTGAATAATTTGTAAAAGTTTTTACATTTATCTATTGTATTAATTGTTATATTAGATAATTACTTTTAAAATTCACAAAAATTTTAATATATCTTTTAAAAAAAATAACTTATCAATTGTGAAAAATTCTTATTTTAAATATTTTTTTTTTTTTTTATATTCATTTTTTTATTATCTTTTATTATTACTGAATAAATTTTTTTAAAATAAAATAAAATAAAATAGTCAACTATGTTGATTTTGTTGAATTATTTTTTATCCTAACCAATGACACATATTAAATTAAAATTTTTTAATTATTATTATTTGATATTAGTGTATACATTAAAATATTATTAATTATATATCATCACAATTAAATTGTATTTACATGAATAAAATAATTATAAAAAGGTTTAGCTTATAAAATTTAGTAAAATAACTCAAGATTTTATATTTATTATTATAATTAGTATAGTCAAATAGTAAGATTTATATCTTTCTATTATTATTTATTTATATTCTTATAATCATTTAATTATTATTTACATTATAATTTAATTACTTCTCCATTTTTTATGATAATAATTTAATTTACTTCACTATTTTTACAATGATTGAATATTAAACAAAATATCGTCTTGAAAATAAGCAAATTTATCTTAAAAATTTTCTATATTATTAAATTAATTTTATTATGGTTATGTAATTCCATATTCATCTTCTTCCTCTTCATCAATTATTTTCATTTCATCTTCAAATTATTCATTAAAAACGGGCTCAAATTATATTTCATATGATTCACAAATTTCATTATATTCTTTACTGATAATTTTAAAGCTATATATATTCTTTTTACAATGTATTTTTTATTTCAAATATTATTAAATATTTTATAATTCTTATTAATTCTTCAAAAAAACAGTGCTGTTAATACCTAACTAATTTGATTTAATTGTAACTTCAATGTCTTCATTTTATTAATCTTAATGTTCCTTAATATATTAACAATTAAAAGAATCTTCACAATTTTAGAATAATTTATTTTCACCTAATTATTTTTATAGGTCTATGTTTTTTCCAAAATTATTTTCACTATAATTTAAACTAAACAAATTGACTGAGCTATCAGAAAAACAAGTGTTATTAGATGATTATCTAGAAAGGTTCAAATTGTCACCAAAATTTTAAAGAAAATCTGATAATTAAAAGTTTTATTCAAAATTTATCATGTTATTATTTATATTTTTTAGTTCTTAGATCTTTTATTATTAATTTATCTTAATTTTATTTTTGTTCTTTATTTTTACTTTTTATGTTTTTTATTTTATTTTTTTATTTGGTTTAATTTTTTCTTTTATTAAAAAGGCTTAATAATTACCATATTTTCCTTTTTAATTTAAATTATCAATAATATTAGCAGCTGTAATTATTTTTATCATATTAACTAATTAAACCGATTGAAATTGATATATAAATTAACTAGAAAATTTGTCTTAAACTTATTCTGATTAATTATAATCAATAAATATATATACTAATAAAAAAATATATACTATTACTTATAGCATACAAATAAATAATTAATTAAACAAATATGCACTAGACGAAATTTGTACTAATATTAATTATAATTAAAATCCATACATAATGTCAATTTAGCGAATTAGAAGTTATATAATTCAATTTTAAAATCAAATTTTCATTATTTTTTTATTTTTTCCCGTTATACTTTTTTTTTTAAAAACTTTTGATTATATAAAGGAAAATATAAAAAAGTACAAATAAAATTTTTTAAATTTAAATTTTATTTCTAGTAACCCGATCTATATTAATTTTATGATTTTATCAATACTTTATAATGAAGTATATTAATTTTGTACCTATATTTTTAGTTTAAATATAATTCATTTAAAATTGAAATTAAAATGAAACATAACTATAATATATGACTTAAAATAGATGTATAAAAACATTTTAATTATAATATTTTTTAAAATTCGCACCAAACAAAATAATTCAAATTAATTTTTTGAATCTCAAATAGAAGAAAAGAATTAATCTTTACTACTAATTTTTTTATAAATAAAAATTTTTATTTTGCCAATAAATATAACTAAAAATAAATAATTTATATAAAAGGTATCATTTTTGGCATTGTCAATAATTTATAGTCAGATTGCCATTTCTTTAAGCAAAAAATATTTAAAAAAAATAAAAATACATTATTACTTCAAACTAGATTTTGCCATTATATATATATATTTATAATGACTACTTAAAAGTCTATAAATTTTTTTAAATTTAAATAAAATGATCTATAGTTCTAGTGAAAATTATAAGTATTCTTTATCATAGTGAGAATATTGGTACGTAATATTTGTATAAAATAAAATAAACCTAGTAATATAAGTATTTACTCAAAACCTAATAAAGTCTATATATATGATATAGAAGAATTTTATAATTTTATTATTTTGATATTTTTCATATAAAATTTATTGGATATATATATGATGATATAAATTTTTGAGGATTAAATTAAATTCAAAAAATTATAATAAAAAAGAATTAAAAAAATTAAGATTTTTTATATATTAGATATATCTTATTACAATAGGACTAATTTAACCCAATAAAAATTATATATATTTAACCATTTTAATTTAAAATATTTTAAATGTTTTTGTATTTAGCGACTTTTAAAACTTATATTAAGAGACATTCATTATATTTATAGAAATAAAATTAAATAATAATTAGCATAAAAAAATTAAATTTAGAGATATAAATAAATGTAAAAGGCTAAATATAATTCAACTAATTATATATATATATTTATTATTTATAATATATCATAATAATTTAGCATCTAATAAGGTAGGAGGTTACTTAGTTAATGGTATTGGTTCGTGAATTTTTACCTCTATTTTTTATCCTTTATCATTTATAGCTAATAAATCATAGTTTACGCCTTCAATCACTTGATAATCATATTTTTCAATTTTTAATTTATTAAATTTTTCCCCTAAAAATTAATTGATTTGCCCAGTTTGAGAGTCTAATAATTATTATAATTTTTCGGGGGATCCATGATTTATATTATATTAAGGAATACTCATTATTGCTTTACCTTTTATTATTAAATTTTTAATTTTATGTAATTATTTATTTATAGGTTTAAACCTTATCATATTTGTCAAGTGCATAAAAATTACTTTTTTTTGAATTTATGATAGCTAAAATATAATAGGTTAATAAATAGAATATAAAATAATTGTCTCAATTTTATTAAGAGGTTTTACTTATTATTTGATTTATGAACATCACCAATTGTATATTAATAAATTAATTTATATTGGAAATAAAATATTTGACCATATTTTATATAAGAATTAAAATTATTGTATCACTTATAATTTTACTTAATTTCCCTATATTTAAAAATATCTTTATTTACTTTCAAATATTGTTCTTTTCTATAGTAAATATAAATAATATCTAGATTGAATCCAAAATTTCTCTGATATATCACAATAAAATCATAACAATTTTATTATTAATAATAAAAAATAATTCTATTCTTATCAAAAAGGTGCTTGATAAAATATATCATTCATTCTTAGTTTGAATGAAAAAATGAAAATATTATATAATAACTGGAAAACTATACCACTTGTAGATATTTTCTTAAAAATTATAAATTGGTAGTATTAGATACATACTATCATTTATTTACACATATATCTAACAATTTTTTAACTATTAAATTTTATTTATTTTGTAAACTCTTTTATATCAAGTAAATATTTACTAAATAAATAACATTACGATATAAACTTGGATTTTTTTTCAATTCTTAACTAACAATCCATTATAAATCATAAAAATAGAACAAAATCAGAGGCCCATATTTTCCCTAACCAACAAAAAACAAATCACCTTCCCGATACACTTTATAATTACAATCAAAAAAAAAAATCAATCAAAAAAATAAAATAAAATCAAAATCCAATAAATTCCCACAAACAAAAAAACTAAAAAAAAAATAAAAAATAATAATTAAATTAAAATAAAAAATAAAAAAATAAAATAAAATAAAAAATAAAATGAAAAACGTCGCCAAACAAGTACTCAAGCCCGCCAAACTGCCCGAACTCGACTACAAATACTCGCAACTGGCCCCCGTCCTCTCCGAAAACCAGTTGACCTTCCACCACGCCAAGCACCACAACACCTACGTCACCAACCTCAACAACATCTACTAACAAATCGAAGAAGCCACCCAAAAAGGAGACATGTAAAAAGTCGCCCAGTTACAACCCGCCTTGAAATTCAACTTGGGCGGACACTTAAACCACTCTGTTTACTGGAAAAATTTGGCCCCCACTTCTAATGGAGGAGGAAAATTGCCCGATTCTGGATCTGCCTTTGCCAAAGCTGTTTAATAATAATTTGGAGGACTCGACTAGTTAATCGAATAGTTTAAATAAAGAGCCCTTGGAATTCAAGTAAAAAAAGCATTTTAAAAAATTTAAATGTTTTTTATATTTATTTGTATTTTTTTTTTTTGGTTTCTTTGATTTTTTACTGGTTTCTGAACGGAATTTATAATTTTTTTTTTTTTTTTTCCTCTTTTAATACTATTTAAAGCTTATTATATTTATTTTTTTATCATTTATTAGGGATCTGGATGGGCTTGGTTAGGATATGACGCTAACAATAAAGCTTTGAGATTGTTTGATTTACCCAACTAAGAATTACCCGAACACTAAGGACTTGTCCCCTTATTGAGTAAAATAATTAGCAATTTTTTAATTTCATTTTTACTGCGAAATAAGATATTTTTTTAAAATAATTTATTTAAAAAATTTAAACAATTATAATTCAATTTTTAAATATTAAAGCTATCGATATGTGGGAACACGCTTTTTATTTGGATTACTAAAATGTTAAAGCTAAATATCTTGACGAAATCTGGAAAGTTGTCAACTGGAAAGATGTTGAAAGCAGATATAATGAAGCCACTTAATGAAAATGTATAAAAAATAAAAATTAGAATATTACCAATAAGTGAAAAAAAAATTGATAAATTTTAACATTTTTTATCTATTTATTACTATGAATATATATTTAATATGTAATTATCCATATAAATATATATTGCCTACTCAAATACTTCCAAATCTTTCATAGATTCAAAAGTACTTATAATCAAAATTTAATCAAGTACTTTGACTTTTTATTCACCTGAAATCTCGCTTTTACTTATTATAATTGAAAATATTATAAAATATATATACAAATAATAATTATAAATAGGAATATTAATAATGTATATGAAAAAATATAATTATTAATAAAATATTTGTAAGTCCATTTTTTATATTTATAGATTAAAATTTTAGATAATTTTTGTTTTAATTTCTATACTAAAATTTCTATCATTTGTTTAATTTTCTTGTATTAACTGTTAATTATTTTTATAATTATGCAGCATATCTAGTTCCAGATGCAATACCAGGAGGAAATAGTTCATCAATTCTTTTTAATTATTATTCACTTAATTTTATATTTACAGATTAGTTATTTTCAGTTAAATATTTTATACTCTTCGTTCCCGGAATAGGAAATATATTATCACCTCTTGTTAATAACCAGGCCACTATAATAAATAAAAAAAAATTTAATATTACCTATAATTTAATTTTAATCTATGTGTAAAAATTATAGATTATATATAAAATCTAAGATTTTATAAAAATATAAATATTATTTTCTCTTTTTATTCGTCATTTTTAAGTATAGCACTTAAATTATCTATAAATAAATGTAATAAAATTAAATATATTTATTATTATTATGTTGACTTAATATTTCTAGTTTTTATATAAAATCTACATATTCTACAAGATATTACCATTTTTATATACTTTTATTTTATATGCGTGTAAAATACAAGAAAAAACAAAAAAAAAAATATTCTAGTTAGTCAATCAACCCAAATAAGTAAAATACAATACATATCTTATAATTATAAAATTTTAAAAGCTATATATATATATTTATTTATTTTTTACAAGAAACCTAGGCTAAAGTTCCTTTAACTTCCTAGGAAATTTCCTTCAATTTTTCCACTTTTTAGTGGTTTTCCACCAAATTTTGCCCCTCAAATCTGGGAAACCTTTATTTCCTAGAATCTTTAGAGTCTATTTAATCTGAATTACTTATATTTCCGCTCAAAAGTCCTCTACAAATAGGACTATAAGCGACCAAAGCTATTTTTAACTCTTAACACGCTTTTAAAACTCCATTTTACTCTATATCTCTGCTCATAAGCGAAAATTCTTCTTATATAGCTGTTATTGGATGCACTTTATGAGCTCTTCTTATTGTTTCTTCGGAAACTTCTGAAAGGCCGTAGTATTTTATCTTTCCCTCTTAAATTAACTCTTTCATGGCCTCTGCCTATTTTTCTACAGGTATTTCCGGGTCTACCTTTATTTTATTTTTAAAAAATAATAAAATTAAGGAAAATGTTTTTATTATATTATTTAATTTTTTTTAATATGTATTTATAAAAAAATCAAGAAATTTGTTGTTTCTATGTTTCTTTTTTTGTTATAAATTTTTTACTCTGTGCATGTAAAATAAATCAATTTGCTGAATTTCTAGCCTTTTAAGACTATATTCACAGTAAAATTTTATATTTTCTTTGGTTGCACTAACCTTTTTTCTTTTTCCATTTTCAAATTTAAATGGTAAAACTTTGGTTGCTAAAAAAAATTTCTCTCTTCCAAATTTTTTAATAGCTTTTGCCATTAAAAGTTCATTGTCACCATATAAAGCAGCAGTACTAAAAATTAATATAATTAACATATTATTTTAATTTTAGATTAAAATTCTTTATTTCTAAAATATAATATCATATGTTATTATTTTTAAAAATTGATGTTTAATTAGAATTAAAATAAATTTTTTCTTATTATTGTACTCAAAAAAATTTTATCCTTAATTTAAAGCTTCCCCTATAACATTCAAAGCTTCCTCTTCACTAATAGGATTAGTTGTATAAAAAGCACTTAATCTATTTTGAAAAATAATTTTTAAAAACTCATATGATAATTTAAGATAATAAAATTAATAAGTATATAAATTATATAAATAAAGATAGTTTAAAATTTTTTATTATAAATTAGAATTCGTTTTTAATATTTAAAATATGCTTATCTATATAAAATAAAATAAGTCAGTTAGTACCCCATACACCCATAACCAATTCTACTTACTTTTTCTTCAGTATTACCGAAAGTGACTTTAGGTAATGTTTATTACATTATAATAATAATAAAAATGTTTTTATTTAATCTATATATATATAGTTAAATTTTATTAAATTGAATTTACTATTATAGTACAAAATTATAAAAAAAATAAAAAATAATAATTATTAAATATAATATGTAAAAATAACTTATTTGCATTTATAAAATAATACATTAAAATTTATTATAAATAATTGACTTTTTTTATAAATTAGAATTATTCTTTTAAATATAATAAATAAACTATTTTATTTTACATAAATATTATCGTAATTATAATTTAAATGATAAAAATAAATATCAATTAAGTTTTGTCTTTTTTTTAAGATCTGGTTCTTAGCCATTCATTTCATTGTCACTTCCCTTATCATCAAAATTTTCATCATCTTCTGTAATTTCTTTTTATTTTTTATGCTTTTTATAAAAAAAAAATTGATATTATATTAATATTAAACTTAAATATATATATACTGTAATTTAAACATATAATTTTTATTTTTTTTACTTTAAATTTCCTCTACATATTTTCAAATATTTATTTTTAAGTCCTGATATTACCCCTAGCCTATTCTTCTTATCTTTAAAATTTCTCAAATCTTATAGTTCCCTTTGTAAAATTAAGTGAATATGCGCCCGATTTACTTTTACTTAATATCATATAACCATAATTTTTATCATTATTGAATTTTTAACCTTTTTTTTATTCAGGGAAATTTTCATTATCTTCATCTTAAATATTTTCGTCATCGTATTATTATAATTTTTCGTCCTCTTCATTTCCATTTTAATCATTATTTTCATCATCACTTTCATTATTCTAATTGTAATTACCTAAAGAGTTTTTTTTTTAAGGAATAAACTCATTTGCTACATAAACTTCTTATGGGTCATATCTAGCTCCTATTAAATCAGTAATTTCCTTCTTTTTATAAGCCACAAAAGTCCTGTATTACTATTAATATATATAAAAAATTAATCTTAATAAATAATAATAATAAAAAAATTATATCTAATAATAAATACTAAATTTATATATATATATGATACATTATAATTATAGTTTATTTTTGCAAAAAATATATTTTAAAAAAAACTATTACTTCCTAAATATCCTATAAATAACTTTCTTCGCTCATGTACTCTCTTTTTTTATTATTATTCCTTTTATTTTTTTCGTATCTTGATTTTTTATCCTGATAGATTTTTTAGATTCTTTATATTTATCTTTACTTTAATTCCTTTAAAATATCTTCAGTTGATTCTTTATTTTTTTCATTTATTTCTTACAAACTTAAATATTTTTTTCTTTTTTCCTCTGGGGTAAGTTCATTATCTTTTTTATCTTTATTTTCATAGTACAATTTCTCAAATTCCTCGAAAAGTTTTGTCTAGGTTTCATAACATTTCAAAGCATATTATTTTTTATTTTAATATTCTACCCCGTCATAAAATTTATCTTTCATCGTTTGTCCATTTTTATCTTTTTTACTACTATTTAAATTTTTATCAATTTATTATTTGCTAAATTATCCTAGTTTTTAATTTTAAAAATATATAAATAATTTTAAATAAAAAATTATAAATATATTTGAAATTGTAAATATATGGAAAAAAAATCTTTATAAAAAGTAAAAATATATATTCAATTACCTATCATATAATTGTCCCTATATTTTAATTATACTTATTTTGATTTATTAATTTATGACATCGTTTATGGGTATTAAATTTAATTAGTTATATTGTTTTTTTATTTTTTTAGTTTTTTAATATTTATGAATTTTTTCTTTAGTGAGGATTGAAACCAATAATAAAGAATAAAAATTTAAAATATCAACTAAATGCGAATCATTGGCAATAAAAATAATATAATTATAATTAGATTTTAATAGATTTATGTTTTCAATAATTAATTTATTAATTTATTATGTATAATAATCTATGTTGATAAGGAATATTTATATATCCTTAATGTGGTTAAATTTTTACTATATTTTTTTAATTTTTAGAAATATCATTATAAATTTTGAAGTTTTAAATAACTTAAAATATACTTTTTAATAATTGTCTGATTGAAACATTTAAATTTTTCGAAACATAGTAATTTATATAAACACTTTTATAAATATCTTTTTAAAGTAAATTAAAGACAAATAAAAATAAAAAAGGACTATTATTTTGAATAAAACACTAAACAATTAATAAATATTATTAAATGATAATAATCTAATAATAAATTACTTAAATAGTACAAGATATAATTAATTAACATTAAATATTAAAAAATCTATAAAAATACACAAATTTTTTTATCATTATACAATTTTTTTCGTTAGTATATATATATATTTCACATAAATATTCAAAATTTCACAACAACTTTCATTCATTCCAAAGAAGAAGAAACAGCAAAATCATTTTATTTATCAAAATAACTGGTATAAACATTAATTCCAGCAAAAGAAATTCCCTCAGCGGCTAATTCGCTCACAGCATCTTAAATTTCACTAGGATTTATGTAAAAATCTTCACTTCCAGCTTCTTCAGAGGCCAATAAAGATAAAACTAATTTTTTAGCTTAAATTCCTTCAAAATTTTCGATTTCATAGCCTTCATATTAGTTCAACCAGCCTTTAACTGTGGCTACTAAGGCGGCAGAAGAGCCGTTTTCTTATTCATAATAGGAATTATAGTAAGTTTAAACTTAAATGAAATCGTAAACGGAAGAGTCGGCTTTTATTATGGGAACAAAGAAATTCCAGGGAGAATTTTTAGCGTCTAATTCGGGAACGGGAATTATGTTTCTGGGGTAAACGCTGATATTGTCAGCTGTGAAAACTAAAACTTAATTTTCGCTTAATTAAGCTTTAATATCTTAAGCAAAAGTTAAAACATTTCTAGGACTAATAGTGTATTAGGTGGCTTAAAGTTCAACTCCATCTAAATTGTTGCTATTAATAATACTAATCAAAGAATCAACAAAACTGGCCTAAATTTCCTCAGTTTCAAACATGGTTTTCCAGTCTCCAGATCTAGCTCCAATTGAAATTAAAACTTTTTTTCCTTAGGATTACCATTAAGCAATTAAACCAGTAGGGATATTTCCAGCTTCTAATTAACCGTTTTAAATTTAAATGTATCCTAAAATAACATGTGTAACATTTTCGCCAATATCTTATTCGGTAGAAGATCCACACAATTAAGGATTTAATCCACACCATAAAGCGGAAACAACTTTAGTATTATCTTAATCTTCATCTTAGTCTTCATCTTAATCTTGGTCTTAATCTTCATCTTAGTCTTCATCTTAGTCTTAATCTTAGTCTTAATCTTCATCTTAGTCTTAGTCTTCATCGGTAGGTCCATTACACCAAACTCCGGCACATAATCCACAATTTTCAGAATTGAATGAACAGTATTCAGATGTCATTTAGTTAGATTCATTACACCAACCTTCTTTGAATTCTCCAGGGCATCCACATTATTCAATATAACATTATCCTTCTTCTTTAACTTATAAAACTCTTCTAGATTAGGTGCACCAAGCTCCATCACAGGATTAGCAGTTAGATTCGGATTCTTAGCAGAATCCATCAGGTAAAACATTAGTTTCGTTACAGTAATCTTCTTTAAATTCTCCTGGACAACCACATTATCCGATGAAACAAACTCCTTCAGAATCATCTTAGTCTTCATCTTCATCATTATCATTGTCGTTATCTTAATCATTATCTTAATCTTCATCTTATACAACTCCTTCACACCAAACACCGGCACATCCTTCACAATTATCAGCATTTTCTTAACAGAAACCAGCAGGTAAAACATTAGTTTCATTACTATAATCTAATTTGAATTCTCCAGGACATCCACATTATTCGATGAAACAAGTTCCATTAGTAGATACTTAATCTTCATCTTAATCTTCATCTTAATCTTAATCTTCATCTTAATCTTCATCTTAATCTTAGTCTTAATCTTAGTCTTCATCGGTAGACCCGTTACACCAAACTCCGGCACATAATCCACAATTTTCGGAATTGAAAGAACAGTATTCAGAAGTCAATTAATTAGATTCATTACACCAATCTTAGGCAAATTCTCCAGGACATCCGCATTATTCAATATAACATTGTCCTTCTTCTTTAACTTATAATACTCTTCTAGATTAGGTGCACCAAGCTCCATCACAAGATTAGCAGTTAGATTCAGATTCTTAACAGAATCCATCAGGTAAAACATTAGTTTCATTACAATAATCTTCTTTGAATTCTCCTGGACAACCACATTATCCAATGAAACAAATTCCTTCATAATCATCTTAGTCTTCATCTTTATCTTAATCTTCATCATTGTCAGTGTTATCTTGATCTTCATCTTATTCAACACCTTCACACCAAACACCGGCACATCCTTCACAATTATCGGCATTTTCTTAACAGAAACCAGCAGGTAAAACATTAGTTTCATTACAATAATCTAATTTGAATTCTCCAGGACATCCACATTATTCGATGAAACAAGTTCCATTAGTAGATACTTAATCTTCATCTTAATCTTCATCTTAATCTTAATCTTCATCTTAATCTTCATCTTAATCTTAGTCTTAATCTTAGTCTTCATCGGTAGACCCGTTACACCAAACTCCAGAACATAATCCGCAATTTTCGGAATTGAAAGAACAATAGTCTGAAGTCAATTTGTTAGATTCATTACACCAATCTTAGGCAAATTCTCCAGGACATCCGCATTATTCAATATAACATTGTCCTTCTTCTTTAACTTATAAAACTCTTCTAGATTAGGTGCACCAAGCTCCATCACAGGATTAGCAGTTAGATTCAGATTCTTAACAGAATCCATCAGGTAAAACATTAGTTTCATTACAATAATCTTCTTTGAATTCTCCTGGACAACCACATTATCCGATGAAACAAATTCCTTCATAATCATCTTAGTCTTCATCTTTATCTTAATCTTCATCATTGTCAGTGTTATCTTGATCTTCATCTTATTCAACACCTTCACACCAAACACCGGCACATCCTTCACAATTATCGGCATTTTCTTAACAGAAACCAGCAGGTAAAACGTTGGATTCGTTACAATAATCTAATTTGAATTCTCCAGGACATCCACATTATTCGATGAAACAAGTTCCATTAGTAGATACTTAATCTTCATCTTAATCTTATTCTTAGTCTTCATCTTAATCTTATTCTTAGTCTTATTCTTAGTCTTCATCTTAATCTTAATCTTAGTCTTAATCTTAGTCTTCATCGGTAGACCAGTCTTCTCCTTCAGAATCATCTTAGTCTTCATCTTCATCATTATCATTGTCGTTATCTTAATCATTATCTTAATCTTCATCTTATACAACTCCTTCACACCAAACACCGGCACATCCTTCACAATTATCAGCATTTTCTTAACAGAAACCAGCAGGTAAAACATTAGTTTCATTACAATAATCTAATTTGAATTCTCCAGGACATTAATATAATTATAATTAGATTTTAATAGATTTATGTTTTCAATAATTAATTTATTAATTTATTATGTATAATAATCTATGTTGATAAGGAATATTTATATATCCTTAATGTGGTTAAATTTTTACTATATTTTTTTAATTTTTAGAAATATCATTATAAATTTTGAAGTTTTAAATAACTTAAAATATACTTTTTAATAATTGTCTGATTGAAACATTTAAATTTTTCGAAACATAGTAATTTATATAAACACTTTTATAAATATCTTTTTAAAGTAAATTAAAGACAAATAAAAATAAAAAAGGACTATTATTTTGAATAAAACACTAAACAATTAATAAATATTATTAAATGATAATAATCTAATAATAAATTACTTAAATAGTACAAGATATAATTAATTAACATTAAATATTAAAAAATCTATAAAAATACACAAATTTTTTTATCATTATACAATTTTTTTCGTTAGTATATATATATATTTCACATAAATATTCAAAATTTCACAACAACTTTCATTCATTCCAAAGAAGAAGAAACAGCAAAATCATTTTATTTATCAAAATAACTGGTATAAACATTAATTCCAGCAAAAGAAATTCCCTCAGCGGCTAATTCGCTCACAGCATCTTAAGAATCATCTTAGTCTTCATCACTATCGTTGTTATCTTGATCTTCATCTTATTCAACTCCTTCACACCAAACACCGGCACATCCTTCACAATTATCAGCATTTTCTTAACAGAAACCAGCAGGTAAAACGTTAGTTTCATTACAGTAATCTAATTTGAATTCTCCAGGACATCCACATTATTCAATGAAACAAGTTCCATTAGTAGAAACTTAATCTTCATCTTAGTCTTAATCTTAGTCTTATTCTTAATCTTAATCTTAATCTTAGTCTTAATCTTCAGGTTCGGAAGCTTCTTAGTCTTCGTCAGTTTAAGAGTCGTCATCTGAACACCAAACACCGTCACATTATGCACAATTTTCTTCTTTTTCTTGACACCAAGTAGAAACTAACTGAGAGTCGCTACTGCACCAGTCTTCTATGAAGGAACCGGGACAACCGCATTGGGAAATGTAACAAGAGCCTTAGGAATCAGATTCTGTTTATATAATATAATAAAATAATTTGGAATTATATAGTATTTAAATTAAATTTTAGTTTTAGATATTTTATTTTTTTATTATGCTATTTTTATAATTTTGCTTTTTAAAGTATAAATTTAATTGTATTGCTTACCTAAAACTCTTCCGGCTTAAATGGAACTTAGTGATATTAAAACCACTAGTAATAAACTTATGATATTTTTATTCATTGTTAATAATTTTAAATTAATATTTAAATTTAATTTTTATGATTTATTTATAAATTTATATAAAATTTTTTTTTATGATTTAAGAAATAAGCTTAAATACTTGAACCCAAATATATATAAGAAAGAATGATTAATTTGGATTTAAAAAATTAAGTTAGTTACTAAAATATTATTAATTAAAATTAGCAATCACTCTAACTTTACTTGATTTATCATATAATTATTATTAAAGTATATATATATTCAAAGAAACTGACTTATAAATTAGGCATTTATATAACTTAAACATTGAAAAAAATAACTTTAATTTACATTTTAAAAAATATTCCCTATAATAAAATTTTTAATTATTATATCTATTATTTACATTCAAATTAATTAAAGGTATTCAATTTAAATACTTTTAATTACAATTTAAATAAGTTTTTTATCATGTGAAAAAAAATAAACCTTTTTTCTTTTATTCTAAATAATACATTAGATTTACTATCTATTATAAAAAAAATGTAAAATTTAAAAAAAGAAATTATCCAATAAGTTATATATTACATACAATTGTTAATTATTAAATTTATATTTATTTACGGTTTCTTAATTTAAGTTTTAAATAAATGGTGAATATTTATGTTATCTCATATAATGTAATTATTTTAGCATTATTAATAATAGATGATTATATTAAATTAATATTATAATTAATAATTACATATACATCTCGCCATTTTATAAACATATTAAAAGTAATTTAAATTAAAGATTTTTTAAAGGCTATTTATTTTACAGTTAAAAATAATATATATCTATAATAACAATTGTTTTTTTTTATCATGTTCATTATATGATAAAGTACAAAAACATTATTATCTTATATTCATTTTTGTTTTTTTTTACTGAATCTAAATGGCTTTGATTAATTTTTGGTTCTTATATTCTAATTTGCTAGAGAAAAAAATTAAATATAAAAAAAAACAAATATCTTAACCAGACAATAGTTCTTGTTACAAATGGGAAAGAATAAATATAATGATATAAATATTTTAATTTTTGAATACATGTAATTATTTTGATATAAAAGATTTAAACGTATATATATAATTTAATATTAGCTTGTTTTTTAAATCTACTCTATTAAAATCTAATTAAATCTATCATAAAAATTTATCGATACATATTATTATAAAATATTATTATAAAACAATGATGTATTAAAAATAAAAAAAAATTTTAGCTTCAAGTACATTAATTTAATAAATTATATAAATTAATAGGTGAAGATATAAATTAATATAAATATAAATTATTTTTTAATCTAAATCTAACTTGAATTAAAATTATTTTTACTATAATATCTAGGCGTTTTTATCTTAAATAAAATATCATCGAAAATTTTTTAAATTTTGAAAAAATTAATTAAAATAAAATATTATTATAGTAGAATAATTAGATAAAAATTATTTAAGTAACTTGAATAATAAGTATATAAGATTTTATCCGAAAATATATTTTTTGATAATAAAATAATATATATATATTAAATTATAATAAAAAAGAGGTTAAATCATCTTTTTCATTCATATCTAGGATTCATTAAGCAGAATTCTTCTGAAGCAGTAGGGTGAATAGGAACACATCTACAAAATAAAAAAATTAATTAATTAAATAAAAATAATTTTTTTTAATTTATAAATATTTTTAAATATATATTTATTTAATTTTTACTTATCAAAATTGTGTTTAGTAGCCCCCATAGTCATTGCAATGGCTAATCCCTATAAAATTTCATCAATTCCTCTTCCATTGGCATGAATTCCAATAATTCTTTCATTTTCGCTTTTTAAACAAATCATTTTAAAGAAAGATTTTTCTCTGGTGTCAAAATCGGGATTCAATGAAAAGAACATATTGTAAAATCCGGAATTGTAGGTAACAATATCCTCTTTTCCATATTTTTTAATAGCATCTTCCTCAGAAAGTCCGATCGACTTAAATAAATAAAAGTTAGTTAATTATAAAAAAAAGTTTATGATATTTAAAATAAAACCTATGATATAAAATAAAAATATATATTTTTTTACTCCGATAGGAGGGTGAGAGAATATAACAGTAGGAATAAGGTTGTAATCCATATATAAATCAGGTTTATTATTAAAAACTCTTTCAGCTAAAGTTCTTCCAGCTTTAATAGCAACAGGAGTCAACTAAGCTTAATTTGTAACATCACCAATGGCATATATTCCAGATACAGAAGTGTTTTGATATTTATCGACTGCGATACTGTTGTCTTCATTTAATTTTATGTCAGTTTTTTCTAATCCCAAATCTTTAATGTTAGGGATTCTATTAAAATATTAAAAAAAAATGATATAAATTAATAAAAAAGATAAAAAACTTATAAAAATAATAAAAAAAAATGATTTAAATTAATAAAAATAATAAAAAATGATATACATCAATAAATAAAATATATAAATTAATAAAAATAACAAAAAAATCATATTTAAAACATATTATCACTTTACTACTAAAATTAAAAATTTTGCAATTTTTTTTTTATTTTTTTAAATTCCATTTAAATAATAAAAAGTAAATTTCGAAATAATAATATAGATATTATAATAAATTTAATTTTAAATAAATTTTTACCTTCCAGTGGCATTCAAAACCATTTCTACGTTTTCCTCGACTTTGGTTTCTTTTGTATCTACATTTTCCAAAGTTACTTTGAAATTACTTTCTCCTATTTTCTCGACTTTTTAAATTTACCATTTCAATCTTAAATCATAATTTACCAACTTCATGTTTCTATATAAGTTTTCTTTAACTTCGTGATCTAAAAATCTTAAAATAGTACTTCTTTATACGTGAACTACTTGAGTCCCTAAAGAATGTAAAATTTACCCAATTTCAATTCCTATATAACCCCCTCCTTAAACTAAAACTTTTTTGGGAACATCTTCTAAATCAAAAAAAGCATCAGAATCCGAACAATGCTCAATTCCCTATAAAAATATATCTAATTCAAATTTATGCTTTATTTTTATCATTTATTATCAATTTTAAATTTTAAATTTTTAATTTTATTTTAAGCAAATATTTAAAAAATAAGAAAAATTTTTTAATATTTTATAAATTAAATACTTCAAATTTAAGATCCATTAATGGAGTGGAACCAGTAGCAACTAATATATGGTCAGCAGTATAAGATTAATCTTCGACTGTAATTGTTTTTTTATCACTAAATTTGGCAAATCCTTTTATATATTCTACATTTCCATTTTTTAACATGTTTCCATAAATTCCATTTAATTTTTTAATATAAGCATCTCTATTATCTTTTAAAGTTTTAAAGTTCAACTTAACTTAACTTGCATCGAATCCCATATCTTTAACGTAATGATTACAGTCTTCCATGAAAGTGGCTGCGTTAAACATAACTTTTTTAGGAACACAACCTACATTTACACAAGTTCCTAAAAAAATTTAAAATAAACAAATATATTAATAATGTATATCATATAAAAAATTAATATGTAATTAAGTACATATATATAAAATTAAAACAATATAAAAAAGTATGATATAAAATAATTGGTGAAAAATTATAATTTAAATTTAAAAAAATTGTTTTTTCAAATTTTAATAAAAATTTATAAATAAAGTTCTTTTTTTTTTTTTTTTTATTTAAATTTCTTTAATTTTATAATTACCTCCTAATCTTCCATGTTCAATTATTCCGACTTTTTTTTAATATTTTGAGCCGACCCATCTTGCGGTAGATACACCACCAGATCCGGCTCCAATTACTAAGAAATCAAAGTGTTTTGTGCTTTAAGCCATTTTTAATTAAAATACTAAATTTGTTAATTTTTTTGTTATTTAATTTTACATTCTTTATTTATTTTTTAGTGATTTTTATTTTTAGGATTTATGCTAAGCTATTTTGATATCGAAAAAAAAATATTATATAAAAACTTATTATTATATGAAAATTGACTTTAGTTAATATAATTAAATAATACAATCAAAACCAATATTACAGTATACCACTAAAATTAGTATTTAATATTTTATAAATATTTAAATAATTAATTTATTTTCCATTTATTGTGAAATTTAATAATGCATCATATTTTATCAATTATGATTGCATTTTTTATTATATATATCTTTTTAAAATTATAAAATTTAAAAAGAACTTATAGAATAAATGTTAAATGTTATAACTTTAAAATATTTAAAATTTAAAAAAAAATAATTTTTGCATTTTAATTGATAAAAATATAGTATCAGTATATTTATTAAATTTATTTTTAAATTAAAATTTTTAAGAGCTATTTCTTATATAGAATATAGAGGAATTTTTAGAATAAAAATTTATTATTTGAAATTTGTTATTTTTATTTAATATTAGAAGAATAAATTAAAATTATTATATAATCTAAAACTTTATTCTCTAAAATAAAACAAATTAAATTCTATAAATATTTATAAAATGGAAGAAATATAGGAGGAAAGGGGATATTTTAAAAATAATTCTAATTATTCTTATTAAAATACTGAAGCATCGACCACATAATTTGAAATTGACACAAAAAACGAATTATTATGGAAAAATTCAGAACTAAAAAGATTTAGAAAAAAATTAAATGAATTATAAGAAATAAAAAAGAATAAAACTTGTAAATATAATTTAATAGATTTAATACTAATTAAATTTTTATAAATTTAAATAAAATTTTTAAATTTTTTAAATTAAATAGGGAAAAAAATCCCTTAAAAAAGTTAGAGTCTCTTACCTCTATCATTTAAAAGATAAACAATAAAAATACATCCTCTTAGTAAAATAAAGCCCTCTGAATATGAAAGACTAAAAATAATGAAAAAATTTGAAAAAATCGATGAGCAAAGAAAAAAAGAAAGAATGCAAAAATTTTAAGAAAAATAAGACTAATCTTTATTAGAAAATTCGGAAAATTTAAGTTTTGTAAGTAATTCTGAATCTGAAAATACGATCCATAATAAAAATAGCTATAAAAAATTATATAAAAAAAAAAAAGACAATAAATAATATATCGATCTTATAAAGGGCAAATTAAATAAATATGACGACGTGAATTTTTTGTATCAATAATCTTTGAAAGAAGAAGAAAAAAAGAAAAAATTATTATAACAAATAACTATGCGGAAAAATGAAAACAAAACTGTTTAAGAATTATTCGATTATAATAAGTTAAAATAATTTTACTTAAATCCAAAGAGTTTAAACAGATAGCACTCAAAATCAGTTTAAGATTTTAATAATGGTAATAAAAATAATATGTTTCCTTAAATAGAGGAATTAAATTAAGGCTAAAATAAAAATGAATAAAAATTTTAGGAAAAAAAAAACTAAAAAACTAATAATAATTTTTAGTGTGTAACTGGTAGCTAAATGAAAGAAGAATATTTACAAAGAAAATATAATTTTGATCTGGAAAATAATACATTAAATTAACAAAGTAAATCATAGAATTAAAATACAAATAATAACTAAAAAAAATACATAGACTCAAAAACTTATTTGTTTCCTTCTAACTTAGATCAACTAAAATTGTATTATAAAAATTAGTAAAAATATATAGAAAAATCAAACGACCCATAATAAGTATATAAATAATTGAAAAAAATAGATTTTATAAACTCATTATAAGAATAGGGCAAATTAAATTCCCCCTAAAAAAATTTAAAAAGCGAATCATAAGAAAAATTATATTTAAGTAAATCAGAAAATAAAAGAAAGAGAACCTAAACAGCATTTAATAAATAAAAATAAGGAATTTTTGGACTTTCTTAAATTGAAAAATAAGATAAGCCATAGTTGTATTAAATTTAATTTATATTTATAATTTAAATAAAAATTATAATAATTATCAATTTTATATTAATATAAAAATATTTTTTATAGATAAAAATTTAACAGAATAAGTTAATCTGTGGACAAAATCAGAGGAAAATCTTATTAAAAAAAGTATTTTTGTGATGATGAAAATCAATTTTTTATTTAAGCAAAGGCAAATGGTGTTTTTGAGTTTAAAGCTAATAATAATAATTAAATTATAAAAAATAGCTCATCAAATAAATACCATAATGATAAATCTTAATAATATAATTAATTGTAATAAAATTTGATAAAAATGAAGACTACGGATAAATATATACCTTTGTTATAAATACATAATTAAACGAATGAAAAGTAGGGATACTCTTTAGATTAAAATGTTTAAAAATAAAGTTAAAAAAATCTAATTTCTTAATTTTTAGAAAATAATGCTAATTCGGAAAAATCGTCAAAAAACAATATAAATCAAAGTTTCTTAAATTAAAATATTAATAATAATTAATAAGATGATAGTATAAGTTAGGAATATTATTAAAGGAAAAGCATGGAATAAGAAATTCACAATTAACAAAAAAAATTTAAAAATTTTTTACAAAAAATAGATATAGAACCTATAGAACCTGTGAAAGAAGAAGATGACGAATGTGAGGATAAAAAATAATAAAATGATTAAAATACGCTATTATAAAATAAAAATAATAATAATAATTAATAATAAAATTAGACGTAAAATTAAGTTGAGCTTTCAGAATCCCAAATTTATAAAAATAAATAGTATGATTCCAATTATAATATGGATAATTTTCACGAATATCTGAAAGAACTAAAAAGAGGAGGTGAAAAATCAGAAATTTTAGAGAATTAAATTGGCACTTACGTTTAAATGCTAAGAGATGATTATAACCCTATAAATTTACATAAAAAAAAGTATGGCTTTCTGTAAAATTAAAAATTTATTAAGATTTTTATAATTTATATCAAATATATTTATAAAATAAAAATAAGTATTAATTTAAATTAAATTATTTTATTTTCCAATAAAAGACAGAAAAGCCAGGCTATTAACTAACAAGAAGATATAATAACTGAGAAATTAGAGCAGAGCTAGCTTAGTGAAAACAATAATCAGATTAATTAAAGTTTTAAAAATTTAGGGAAAAGTAATTTAATGAATTCTAAGTAAAAATAAAATAAGGAGGCAAAAATGATTTCAATCGCCGAAAAAAATTTAATAGAAAACAACTATATAGACATAGAAAAAATCCACAACTTTAAATACAAAGAACTAAAAACAGATCGTTAGTAAAATTTATTTGAGGTGGCTCCTTTTGAACTTGAATATATATTATAAATGCATGAAAATTTAGACGAAGAAAATAAGAAAAGACTTTTAAAAAATCCTTATTATAATATGTATTTAACTGAGAAAAAAAAAGAGGCCGAAAAAAAAGCCTAAATTAAAATAACTTATAAAACTATTTATGATATCCCTGATATACATTAAATTTTAAAATAAAATAAAGAATTCCCTTCTTTGTAGCAAATAGATCAAATAATTGATTCTTTGTAAAAAAATTAATAATTTTTGGTAAATTAGTTTTAAAAAAAAAGTACATTTTCCAATTTCATCGAAAATATAGGCTTGAATAAAAAGTAATAAAGAAAACTTATAATTATTAATAAATAATGTTTCTAAATTTTAAAAATAAATATATAATTTATGCTTTATTTTTTTTAAAAAAAAAGTAATAAAATATACGGGTTATTTTTTTGCAGTTTTGATGGAAAATAGATGAAATAATTGCCTTTTTATGAAGATTATTTATAAGTACTTTTTTATTCTAATAAAACAGGGGAAAAATAATTTGATTCGTAAAATTGGAAAGAGTTGATTTACCTAAATAATAGCTTTGAAAAATATGTGACAAATAAAAAATCTATTATGTTAAATAACATGTAAAATAAAATTATCAGTGAAAAAGAAAAAATAATAAATATTTAAGAAAAAGCTATGTCTAATATTTAAGTACAAACAAATATATTTTAAAATCCAAATCTGGAAGATTTTTTGAAAAATAATATGGAAATTATGAAAGTTTAAGAACAAAACTTAATAAACGTAATAAATTAATACAATTTAAATACATAATATTAAATAATAGTATTATATAAATTTTGTATAATAGCAAGATAGAGACATTATAAAAAAAGTGGAGGCTTTAGAAAAAAAATATTATGATTTTGAAAAATTTGACGGTTTTCAATAATAAACAAGACATATATATAATAGTATATAATAAAAAAAATAAGCGATCAATGATTATTTTAAATGAAATTTAATTATTATATTTAATAAGCATAATAGTTTTTAAATTTATGAATAAATATAAAATAAATTAAGCTTTGGATTATACTTTACTATCAAACCAAAAGAAACTTTTGTAATTTTTTTTAATATTTTGGAAATAAATTAAGTATTAGATATAGTAAAAAAAAATGTTCCTATTTTTAAGAATTAAAAAAATATTATTTTTTTAGTTTTTAAATCAATTTTTTCAATTATTATTATTTTATTTAAAAAAAAAATAACATTTATTAAATTCACTTACAAAAAAATCAAAAATCTCAAAATAAATAACATAATTATATTAAAAAAAAATGAATAGAAATAATCGTGCAAATAGAACATAGACTGCATCAAGCTAATACAATTAAAATAAAAGATAATAAAGTACAGGCAGTAGGCTTTAAATAACGGGTCAAAGTTCGCAAATAAATAATTTTTTAGGTAAATTAAATCCTTTTTTGTTTTTAATTTTTGAATCATATTATGTTTTTTGAGAATATATTGCAAACTAAATAAAAAATAAAATTAATTTAAACAGATACACAGTCAAAATTTTCTTTAGCTGGAACAGGGAATAATTAATATTACAATCTCGAAGCAAATTAATAAAAAAGTAATTATAATTTAAACAGCACATAAAAATAGCAGTAGCATTAATAAAACAAGAATTAAAATTAAAATTAAAACGATGATTATACTGATTAAGAAAAAATTGTTAAAGAAAAATAGTTAAATATGGCAAAAATTTTCAATAAACCTTCATAATACAGAATAGCATACCCATACTCTCAAAATAAGGAAAAAAAAGAGCAAAAATTTTGGGAACAAACTTAAAAAAACAGCAAAAATTTAACAAAAATGGTCTAAAATGACAAAAAGTAACGTACAAGGCCAGTTTCTTCTATGGGCTTTAAAACCCTAAATTTCTAAAAAAACAATAATTAGCCTAATTTTAAAAATGGTAAAATATATATATAAAAATAAAAATATGTATATATATATAATAATATGTATATATATATAAATATGCATATATATATACAAATATATATAAATAAAATATTTAAGTAAAAGTATGTATTTGTTATAATTAATATGTGATTTTTTATAAATTAAATTCATGTAAAGATAAATTTTTTATATGAAAAATAAGTTTTATGATTTAATTTTTATCTTAATTTATAAAATATTACCTTTTTTTAGAATTTTTAGTTAGAGGGCAGGTAGCAGGAAGTGAAATGATATAAAAATAATAAGAAGATTATTATGATTTGGATTTGGAATTTGAAACCGCAGCTTAACAAGGAAATCCGAAACTTACATTTTAAAGGTATTTTTATATATATAAATAAATAAATTATTATAAAAAAAACGGTTTTGCTAAATTACAACTTATTTTTTTTTTTTTATCAATTTTTTCTAAAATTTAAATTTTTAGAAACGTGGTTTAATAGAACTAGCCTTATCAATTTCTGGCCTCAGTGGGGGGAAAAACAGCCCCAATTTAATCATTTACAGATAATAAAATAAATCCTGAAGATTTTTAGAATAAAAAAATAAATAATAAAAAATATTAGGTTTCGCACGAAGAAGCGTTAGAAATTTACAAGACAATTGATATTGATAGAGCGATAAAACCTTAATTTTAAAAAACATAATAAAGACAATAAAATAAAGGAAGACCTGCAACAGGTTCAACCATCAATTAAATTGATATTTCTAATATAATTTAGTTTAGTGTAAAATAATTAATAAACTTATTTAAATTAAAGAAATTTTATCATAAAAAATCTAAAATATTTTTTGATTACATAAATATAATTATGAATTTTCTTTTTTAAACAGAAAAAGTAGTTTATCGAAGAATAGAATTTATAAAAGGAAATTAATAAATAAGAAAAAATTTTAAAACATTAGCAATATCAAAGAACCATTGAAAGTGCAAAATCACAAAGAAGAATTAAAACTGCTTTACCGAAATCTTTAAGATAAACCCAATAAGGTTTTAATTCATAAACAATGACTATATAAAATTAACCTTCTATAACGACAATATAAAGTGCAAAAAGGTAAAATAATTATACAATTATTTATTATTAATATTTTTTATTAAATATATAAATTTTTTTAATTTAATTTTTAAAATTATTATTTGCTTATTTTATTTAATTTAATTTAAAAATTTAAATGAAAAATAGACCTATGACAGGAATAAGTGCCACAGTAAATGTGAATGATAGAATTTAAAGTGCAAAAAAATAAATAGAAAACTACGATAGAGCTCATTATCAAAGAGAAGAGCTAGAGAGTTTTATATAAGAAGATGAAAATGATGATTTCGACCCGTTTTACGACTAAGTAATTTTTTTTTAAAACATTATTTAAAATTAAAAAAATAATAATAAATAAATTAGAATTAAATTAAAATTTTCATAATAAATAAATAAAAAGGTAGAAAAAATAAACTCATTGAAACAGTAATTGCATAATAGACCCTAGTCTTCATTAGTGGGAAAAAGACCCGTTTCGGGAAAAACAGTGGCGCCCAAGGAATTTTTCCAAAAATTTTAGAAATTTACGACATTTAACGCAACTGACATCCCTTATGAAAACCTGTTTGACAGAAATGAAAGGACTTTTTGCGCAACTTTTGCGAAATTCGGGGATTTAGGATTCTACTCCCCAGTGTAAAGAATAGGTTCTTACATGGAATATAACTAAAAGCTAAAACTGTCTCATCTAAAATAAATTATTACCTTGTAAAAAACGATTACAAATACGGAAAAAAACGAATTTTAAATTCCAATTTAACTGGCGATAATTAACGATTTAAATCCATTAGCTCCCAAAAATAAATCAGGAATTTCCACTACTTTTGGCTTACAGGACTACACAAGAGAACCAGTAACACTTTCTCTTTTCCCAGAATATTTCGAAGACCCAAACGACGAGCTAAGCACGACAGAAATGGCGGCCAAATACTTCAACGATTTGTTATGGGAAATGGGCGGGTAACAAAAAATAAAATAATTAATTAATTTAAATAAAAATATTATAATTCTATT